>MU225465.1:367085-379782 GCA_018584345.1 Thuja plicata
TGACTTTGACAAGATAGAGAGAATTCTTGGTTGGAGGAAGGATTGAAATCTTTCCAGTAAGAAGGGTGGATTGAGGAAGCCCTAGGGGTCCTAGTAGAGGCCTAGGAAGAGTTTAAAACAAACTCAATGAGGTATCAAGAGTTCTCCCTATCAGACTTCCTAACCCTTTAATCCTTTTTATCTTTATTTGAGGTTCAAGTCAGTCATTTTGATGTTCATGTTCCAGTCATTTTGGGGAGAAGAATTGATAATTCCAAGAAGAATAGCGTAAGTCCCTTTGTGATTACCAACATTATCACATCACACTCACTAAGTTATATCCAGCACAAAGTCGCTAGTACATAGTGTAAACCTTGGGGTTGCCTTATTTGATCACACAGTGCCATATTGTTTAGCATATGAGGTTTCCTTGTTCAAGAGAGGATAGAACACTCGGTATTTTATTTTGTATGTTGGAGAGGTCACAAAGCTCACATCAACAAGCCCGATGACAATTGTCTTTTCGTGCTCTTGGGCTGGGCAGAATGGCTCAAGGTGCCTTGTATGGTCTCCCAACTAGTGCTCCATAATAACGATGGCTTGTTTGGATAGAACAAGGAATCCCTCATGTACAATCCGAATGTTATAATAGTGAATTAGAATTCTATTTGTAACAGCATAGAATTATATGTTTATTTATCTTTTAAAACTAACTTGGTTGCAGCCTCCAAATTAGGGAATTAAGTTGACAATCATGCTTCCCACATCATTAATACCTTATTGGAGAATTCTAGCGCAAATTGAGTTAAGTCCCAATAGGGGACATTACAATTAATATCGGAGCTTGGATCTTGCCATCCCGCATTGTAAGAGGAACCAATGAATGCATTCTAGTCAATGAGAAGGATCTAACAATACGTATATTTGTGTGTATGCTCCATTTCTGAATATATTCATGTGTATACTTTGTGTTTTTATGTGTATGACCCGTGTTTGGTTCATAGCTGATGTGTATCTCTAAGAAAGTATCCTAGTTTATGATTGCTAGAGGACAAGCAATCTTGGGCAGGTCGGACTGTCATGTCCCCTTCTTGAAATAGGATTTAATGATAAACAATAATAATTAACTGAAAAATATAAAAGAATAATATTAAAAATAATTAAAATTTAGTGAAGTGAGATGAATGGTCAAAAGGGATGAATTGAAAAGTTGTGTGTCCCTCGAACATGAGATATAAAAGGAAGAGAAGAGAACTTCATTTAAGGGGAGGAAAGGAAGTGAGAAAGAATGGAACATGGGAATCAAGGACGGATTAATAAAGGAATGAGAAGTAAATAAGGAAGTGACTCTTTCAAAGGGCAGAAATTAAGATGGGTTGTACACTTCCAAAGGGTGCCAACAGTGAAATGTTGTGTCTCTTGCCAAAAGGCAGACATGATGAAAAGTTGTGACCTCTCCCTTACATTGGAAGATATAAAGGGAAGAAGGTTTCATTTCATGAGGAGAAAAAAGGGAGATATTATCGGTACAGCAGCAGACTTGTGTGAGAGGAGAAAGATTAATAAAAGCATATCTTTGTGAATACTTCTAGCAGATCTAAGAGCAAATTTCTAATCAGATCTTTAAGCAGAGTTTAAGCAGAACTAAGAACAGATATAAGGCAGAAGTAGAGCAGGCATTCAAGTTGATTTAGGGCAGACCTTTAAGGCAGATCCTAAATGTTGTCTGGAAGAAAGAAGAACAATTCCACTCCAGCGATTCAAGTATGTAAAGGAATTGTTTGTGATGAATAATAGTTATGAAGAGGCATCACTAACAGTCAGATCCAAAGGACATGATCCCTTATGGAAGGGCAGAACCTCCAAAGATTACATCTCTTGAGGGAAACAAGAGGAAATAAAGCCACGATAGGACGAAGTCAACAAGGCATCTAAGAGGAGAATCAAATCAATCAGCAATTAATCTAGATACGTACTGCAAACTCAGCAGATATAAAATCAGCAGTTTATATACATTTCTGATATTTTGGCATGAAGTATAATGCATTACATGATGCTTGGGCTAAGTTGTTATGTCTTTCATTTGATATATGCAGATATTTGTTATGTCTTTCATTTGAATTGTCAGGCAAATTACTAGCGAGTTAAGCATGTATAAGGATGGAGATGTTTCCTTTAAAACCTACAATATGCTGTCCCATTATGGAGGGGAGATATGGTACATACAAGGAATGCGAGCAGCTAGGAAGCCATTCTAGTAGAGACACCCCAAGTGGGGCTAGGAGGCCAGATAACAGTTGTCTTTCCGTGCTCCTGGGCTGGGTGGAATGGCTCAAAGCACCCTGTATGATCTCCCAGCTGGTGCTCCATAATGATGATGGTTCGTTTGGGTAAAACTTTAAAGGAATCCCTCGTGTACACTCCAAATGTTATAATAGTGAATTGGAATTCTATTTATAGCATTGCAGAATTATATGTTTATTTATCTTTTAAAACTAACCTCGTTGCAGGCCCCAAATCAGGGAATTAAGTTGACAATCACACTTCCCAACATCATCCATACCTTATGGAGAATTCTAGGGAAAATTGGGTCAAGTCCTAATAGGGAACATCACGCCATCCGGTTTGCAAGTACTAAGTAAAATTCAAAAGTGATGATTAGGTATTGTTAGACTATTGCTGGGTAATATTTCTTGATGAATTGACAATTAATCCCTTAATAATATTTGAATATTCTTAGGAATAATTCTTGAATGAATTTCTGGAAGTATTGCTTAGTTTATTTTTGGAATTCTGTCTTGAATTGATGAATCGAAATATGGATTGATGCTTGATTGATTGTTAATTAATTTTGTTCTACCGTTCTGAATTTGTCTTCTGAGTTGCTGCTCTAAATTGAGGATCTAGATTGCTTCTTCTTAAATCTTTTATTCCTTAGTTTCTGCTCTGATTTATATTCTGAATTATTTGCATTTGATTGTAAACTGATGCCTTCTCAATTGAATTGATATCCCCTTTTATATATTCCACTGTGGGGAGTCACACCTCTTCATAAGACCCCTTTCCCTTGGCAAGGGTTGCACCTTTTCAAAGCTGGGCGCTGCTTCAATTTTTAATTAATTTTATTTACATGCCATTTGAGAATCGCCGACCCCAAAGACTTCTTAGCCGACTCCTTTATTGAATCGCTTCCTCCCTTTATTAATTAATTTCTCTTGTCTTGGTCGGCCTCCTTCACCCATTAATATTAATGCTTAAACCTAGGTCGAATTTAACTTGGGTCGACCCCTTTTTAGGAATGCTATTGTTTTTTTCTTTTAATTTGAGTGCCTAGAAATTATATTATACATGGGCAGGGGCACGACAGTCTGCCCTTCCCAAGATTGCTTCTCCTCAAGTAAGGATCATGGAGAGAAATATAAGGATGATTCCCAAAATAGCTTTGAAGTTTGCAACTTCTAACTTTGCTTTTCAACTTGTGCTGGGCTGTTCTAGTATTATCTCATGTTGTGAATTTGATACCAAGGAATTATATTATGTAACCATTGAATGCCCAAAACCACATCCATATCCCCTATATTTACCACATAGAGTTCTTCATTTATTTGGTGTCTCCCCAAGGTAATGCTTAGTTGCGGAATTCTTCGTGTGCAAGGGGTGGGAATCCATCCGTCGTGACTACCTTGAAACCTTCAAAATCCTCAATTTTTAATTTCATTCTTGTTACTAGACTTTCGTTAATGAAGTAATGTGTAGCATCAAGGGGTGGGAATCCATTCGTCGTGACTACCTTGAAACCTTCAAAATCCTCAATTTTTAATTTCATTCTTGTTACTAGACTTTCGTTAATGAAGTAATGTGTAGCATCGCTATCAACAAGAACAATTACTTTTTGACCTTGTAGAACACCGTGAATTCTAGAAGGGTGATACTTGGGTGACCCTGAAAAGTAGTCAAGGTACTACTTTCAAACTCTTCTCCACCTTGTTTTTATTAAAATAATGTAATGTTTCTTTAAATGTCATCTTAGTTGCTTTAATAAATTTCTATTTCCTATTTTTGTTCACAAGTGTTTCGTTAAGAAACATCGTCTTTTAATCTCTTATAAATAGAGCCTTTCGTCTTTATTGTATGTATCGATTTATAATAACATGGTATCAAAGCAGATCGATGGGGTCTTTTAAGGTTTGGCAAATTTTTTAAATAAAAAAATTTCATTCGTGGAAATCCTAAAAATTTCTCGAGAAATTTTTAGAAGTTTTTTGGCTCAATGTTTTGAAATCAAATCGAAGTGTATGAGGGAGAATCATGATTTCTAGAAGTTGCATTTTTTGTTTTCTCTCTCATTTGAAATTCACATTTGTGGATCGAGGGTTTTCGTGAAGATTGATAATTTGCAAATCACGGTTTTTAAAGCCGGCATTTTCTCGTTTTTATACCTGTGTTTCTCAGCATCCATTTTTCTCAGGCAAGCCCGCGTTTTTGCCTTTCAATCCATGATTGTATGTTCGCATTCGTTTTCTCATGCGCCTTTGGAGATTTTTGTGATGTGTTTTCTCCATTCGGCAATAGCAGGGTTTCTGGGTTCGACAGGTTCTCTGTGTTTTTTCGTGTCGACGCGCAACCCCTTTCAACTACCTACGCCCTTTGTCTTTTGCAACCCGCAGCTTCATGGCAGTATGTGGATCATGGATTTTTTTATGTCGCTCGAGTTCCTTTTTTTCCCTGCTCACGCAAAGGTTTCATGTTACCGTTTGAAGGTTTCTTTGGAAATTTGTTTCTGCAACTAGGGTTTTTCGATTTCCCTCAAGATTGAGGGTTGTATTCCTTTCGTGAAAACGATTTGTTTCATGATATGGGTTTTATAATTTTTCCACAAAAAATTATTCTTGGCTTTTATAATTTTTTCCATCAAAAATTACTATTCGATTTTTTTAAATTTTCCTAAACAAATTATTGTCTAGGTTTTTTTATTTTCTCCTTAAAAATCATTTTTGGGTTTTCCAAATTTTTCCAAAAAACTCATGATTGGTGTTGCTGGTCTCAGGGTTTTTTTTTTTTTTTCAAAAAAAATCATTGGAGGGTTTGAGAATTTTCTCCACAAAAATCGTGGTTTCTTGCAATCTGTTTTGGGTCGTAATGCTCATATGCAAAAGTTTTTGCTGGTTTTTTGAACAAAATTGTGGTTGTTTTTCTGAAGCAATGGAAGGTTTGACAATTTTCTCCTCAAAATCGTGGTTTCAGTTTCAGAAGTTGAACTCAGTGTCTCTGGCTATACAGGGAGGGACAATTTTGTTTCCCTACATCAGGTTGGAAGGATTGTGGTTATCTTGGTCGTCTCTAGAAATTTTGTAGAATCAGGGAGGGTCTCAGTAGCAGGCTCCTGTCATAGAGCCTTCTATACATTTGTGACCAAAAGACCTGCAGATTATGTCTTCTGTAGGGTAGATAGAATGATGACCATTCAGGAAGGATATTAAAATAATGTAATGTTTCTTTATTGGTCATCTTAGTTGCTTTAGTAAGTTTCTATTTCCTGTTTCTGTTCACAAGTGTTTTGTTTAGAAACATTGTCATGTAATCTCTTATAAATAGAGTTTTTCATTTCTATTGTATATATCGATTCATAATAACAATTTGTTTTCTCCTGGGGATCAAATTCCTCCTCGGGTTCATCTTTTATTGCTTCTATGTGGCATACCTGTCCCCTTTTGAAGTAGGGATGACTCGGCTTCCATGGGTCTCTACAATGGAAACATAAATTCTTCTTTCGAAGCTCTCTCAGAGATTCTTCCTCCTTATTGGATTAAGGAGGCAATGCTTTTGGTTGCAAATTATCCTCATCAAAGGGTTGTTTATGTGCTCCCAATGGCATATTCTTGGTATAGGTCTTCACCTTGGTTGTAACTTCTAACCTTAATGCCTTTTTTATTGCATCTTGTAGGGATGTAGGATCAAGAGCACACATCAAGCCATGGAGTGACTTTGTTAATCCTTTATAAAATAGGTATGTGAGCCTTCCCTCAGGTAACACTCGACACCATGACTAAAGTTCTTTAAAATTCTGCCACATAATTTTCTACCGATCCTTGTTGTTTCAATTGTGTTAGTTTTTTTATGTGTCTTTCGAGGTGTTTTTGGTCAAATTGACCCATGAGTTTTTGTGTAAATTCATCATAGGTTGTTATATTTTAGAGCCCTTGAGTAATCAAACCATGGTGCCACCAATCATGTGCAACCCCTTCCAAATGTAAGATGGCAAATTTGATGGCATCTTCTTCGGACATGGGACTAAGAGATAGATATGTGTCCAATTTTTGGATCCATGAATGGGCGGTGACTTTCCCAATCCATCAAAATTAGGGAGAGCCACTTGGCCTATTTGATGATGTAAATCTCTATTTGGTTGACCCCTTTCTCTTCTAGGGTTACTTATTATTCCAGCCTCACAATATTCTCTAAATGAAATATTCCTTCTTATTTTAGGGTCAAGTCTTGAGTAAGCTTCTGCATACTTGTCTAAGTTATTGATTAGTGCATTGATTTCTTCTTCCTCTCTTGGTGATTCCTCTCTAGGTAAGAAAGAGGGCCTTGTTAACCTAGATCTTGACCCTAGTGGAGCGCTATTGGCATTTTCCGAGCAATTAGAAGTGGCATCCCTTCCATTAGTTTGGTTGGGTCTAAGAGTGCTAATTGTGTTATTCATATTTTGGAGGGTTAGTGGTAGTAATGGGGTTGTCTTCACATTTTGCTACATAAAAGTTTGAGTTATTCTTTTGTTGTGTTCCATGAAAGCCCTCAACTCACCTCCCAATTGTTCACCCATTTATTACTTTGAGTAAAATTATTACTTGATGTGAGTCGTCCTCTTTCCCTTTCCAATGCCCTTTGAGCCCTTTGGCTTAGTTGCATCAACAATCTTTCGTCCCGCAAGCTGGCAAGAACAAAGCTCTGATACCAATTGTAATGTCCCCTTTTTGGGATATTCTTTAAAATGATAGAATCCACGCAATGTATAATAGTTTTCTCAAGGATTGCAATCTATATAACATATATTCAAGTCAATACAACATTGCACAATACCCAAGTTGATCAAATCGTGAATTCCCTGTAAAAACCTTGCAAGTCTGCTGAGCTAAAATACCCCATCCCTACTCAACGGTGACAAAATCAAGGATCTCATCCCTAATTTGTCAAAGGTAGGAAAAGACCTTGTCCCTCCAAACCCTAGCTCACCCTGCAACCCTAGACCCTACCCCTAGCTTGGGAGTGGTAGACCTCATATACTCTACCTTGGGCAAATGCAGGTCTGTCCCAGCCACATATCGAGCACCAAACCTAACCCAAGGAATTGATGGGATCGAATTGCTGACTCTAGTACCATACGTTTTAAATGAAACATGTGTTCCTTTCGTATTGTTTTCAAGGGTTTTGTTGATCAATGATATGCAAACAATACAACCTTTTTATTGAAGCACGCTGTCATGTAAGTCTAAAGAATTAAAAGTGTAATTGTTTTGTTAGATGCTTGTGGAGAAGGCTATAGCTGAACATTTCCCTCTGGGCTCTTCTCATATTAATAAAAGAGTTGTATAATGTTAAAATGGTCAATAAATACTTTCTCTTGTTGATGCAATAACATTTCCTTATGCCCAAAAATCAGCATCATAGTTACAGGTTATATGGTTCTTTCTTGAGTGGAGTGAGTAGAAATCAGATATATGGTTATAAAACATTGCTTAATTTCTTGGATGAGAATACGGAGAAATTGGGATTGTTTTCTCATCCTTGAGATTAAGTTCATTTCCCTGAATAGGCTTTCAGATTGACACTGAGAGCTGATTTCATGATACGTGGGTAGTGCCTTCATTGCTGTACTTGGATTTTAGTTACCTAACTTTTGCATGTGAAAATTTATTCCCTTGAATTGATCTTGACTTCTGCAAATTAGCAGCTGTCTTACTCCCATTATCACATATGTAGAGGAAGAAATTCTTGGCTGATTTGTGTGGTTAATTAGATGGTTCTAGTTGAGGATGCTAACTGATCTTCCACCTCTTTCAATCACAACGAAATGATTACTAACAGCGTTAACCAGAGATGAGGGTAGGTATTGATTTGAGAGACAAGGACAAGTACTGCAATGCCATTTTCCAAAAAAAATGGGGGATCGGTACCAAGAGATGCCAGAATTATTCAAATCTAATAAACAAATTTAGAGGACTTAATTAATTAATTAAAAAATAGTACATGCTATGAGAAAACAACTTTAATAGTACATGCTATGAGAAAACAACTTTAAGGGCACAGAATGCATTAAAATTCAAATTTTATAAAGTACACAAATGAGATTAGGGCATGGAGGGTAGTCAATTATGGTTAGGTTGTAGAAAAAGGGACCATTTTTTGCACGTTTTTAACCTTTTTTTACATTTTTTTAATCTCATATTAGGACATTGCAATTCAACTCGAGAGACAACACTAGAGACATAGGGGGGCTTCGAATGAAGCCTCCTAGTATTAAGAGACATCTTGGTACTCCCCAAGATGCATCTCAGGTCCGCAGAGAACCATCTTTTGTAATACTGACTATTAGTTCACACTTTCCCTCTTCTTTCACGAGATTTGACTTTGAGCCTGATTTTCTTGTGGAGTTCTTCCCTCTCATATAGCGGTATTTTGCATGCTTGTATGGATGGATAATTATGAGATCAATATGTCATATTATATAAAACTTAAAAGAGAAAGGTATCATACGTAATATCATGGTCTAGAGTTTCCTCCAATATAAGATAATGATTATATTTCAGCATATTAATCAGCACTTAGCTGTTCCATGTGCACTTTAGACAATGATAAATGACAGCCAAAGAGATCACACAGTCAATTAAAATCATTAAAGACCATCCAAAAGTATAAAAAGGGAAAGACCCATGGGAACTTGAAGATCACCTTTGCTGTTTGAAGTTTGCCAGGCTGCGTTATATGCTGAGCTTGCTGAAGCTGTTTGTGATTCTGATGCAATGGTGTTGACCCACCAACCTGGAATGGTACATTGCCTGCTGAATGTGCGGCGGCAATTCGGTGGATTTCTGCAGTACTTTGACCCATGAAATGTGCCGGAGCAAACGGAGAGAAAAGGCCAGGGTGCTGACCAGAGGGGAAAGAAGCTGAGTTGAAATGGGTAGCGGGAAGTGTATGGTGTGAAGAAAATTGTTGGTTGGTTACCTGAGCTTGAATTTGAGGATGTTCAAGAGCTCCAACATTATTGTTCGATTGAGTATGAGAAATCTGTGTACTTGGGCTAACTCCATTGCTAAATTGAGTGTTCGTCATAGGCATAATAAGATTCCGAGGAGGATGGGGAGGCACTGAACATGATGGCACACCAGCATGAGCGTGGAAGCTGGGACTTGAACCCTGTGGTGTCATAGTTTGATGATTGCTGGCTTGCAATGGGGGCTCTGAAGTACCGAGAAAACAATTCTGAAATCCTTGAAAACAAGAAAAAGATTGCACTAAAGCAGGGTTATGCATGACTGCTGCTGCTGCTGCCATTAGCTGTTGTGACATAATAAATTGCTGTGTCGCAACATCCATATTGTTGTTAGTTGACATCTGGGGTGCATGGTGCTGGAAATTGGAATGAAAAGGGGGCATTTGGCCCGGCCCAAGAGCTGAATTAGGCATAGGGATACCAAACGAAACCATCTGATTGTTGGGGACTGGGTTCGCAGCTGGATTCTGCAGTGAATTGAGCTGCACTTGGCTAGGGAATTGAGTCGAATGGCCAGTTCCAAGAGTTGAATCGGGAACTGGAATACCTAAAGCAACAATATGATTGCTGGGTGCATGTTCAGGAGCTGGATTCTGCATTGGGGTCGTAGATGAAACGATGTGTGTACTGGACCTTGGGTCTGAGATTGGGTTAGACATATTATTTGACTGAAAAAACATGTGGGCATTCGGAAGAGTGCCAGAATAAGGCTGAAGCTGTGAATCCCCACCATTGCAAGGAGGAGGAGGCTGCTGGGGGGCATGATTTGGTAAGCCTAATGCAGCAAAGGGCTCAACACGGTTGTTATACCCATGAGCTTGCATCTGCATCTGCTGCAGTCGAAATTGCATTTGCATTTGTTGGGAGGAGAGATCAGGGTTCGGGCACACAGAATTGCACTGAACCTGGGCCATACCCTGACCCATAAAACCATGAGGAAATGGAGTTGTAGGCTGGCCTTGGGTAGGAGCCACGGCAGTAGGCATGGACATGTTCTGGTGATTGGATGGTGTTGGCATATTACCAGCAATTCAAATCTTCAATGCAAACAAATAAATGGGTAGCTTAAAAAGGGCTGGGAAAGTAAAATCTTACATGAAGTTGGATTAATGCCAAAGATTAAGAATTGGCTTTCTCGTTACATCTCTACCAAAATAACATGCAACTGCTGATACTGAATGTGATTATTTTGAGATGTAGCGGCGCCTCTGGTTTTATCAGCGTCTAAACCTCGAGGGTTTAAGGTTTTATAGAGCATTTGGTAAAGTTAGGTCGAGTTTCTCCGCTTAAAGGAACCTTTCCTTCCTTTGCTTGGCGTAGTATTTCATTTTACCATAAAACACAGTAACAGTAAAGGTTGTTTCTTTTTTTTCACTGCTTAGGTGATTAGTGTAGGGGAAGAGCACCAATAGCAGTGCACTTTTTTGTGTATCCAATTTTCAATTATTAATTTTGAAAGAGTAAAACGAATATAACTAAAAATTTATTAAAAAGTTTTACATGTATAAATAGAACAAAAGAAGAAGAAGAAGAAGATATTGAGAATATAAAATAGCATGTTCAAATATAAGAATAGCATGTTCAAAGTGAAAACAAATTGAAAGAATACAAAAACAACTTATCACTACTAGCCTTAAAGTCAAATCATCAATTATGTATGAGATTCTCCTAGTTGAAGTACGTATGTTCCTATAAAAGCTTTAGCAATTATTTGTTTGTTAAGTTATTCAAACAAAATTGAAAATATGGATAAACATCATTGGCCCAAGTTAGTGGTCTATGAGAGATTGGTTCGTAGCAAGCAGATATGAATGATGAGAACAAGGCATGGTTGAATAAGTGGGATATTGGCATACAAAAATGCGAAAAAAAATTCACTATGTGAAAGAGTTCAATCCCACTTGGGGTCATGAAGATAAAGACTACTTTGGATCCCATAATCTAGGACAGGTAGATGAGTTCCCAAGGAGGTGTGGGAAGAACTTGTATTTTCTGTAATAAAGGATGTGTTGAAACATAATGACATATATGCATCATTGAAATGGGACCCACTATCTCCACTATGTAGCCACCAATGCACAGATGAAGTAAATGGAGAGTTTAAACAATTTTTAAATTTCACTTCTATTATTTCTTTCAATTTGGTACATAAATAATTTATTTGGAGACAATTATTTTTAAAAGTATTTAATTTTTTCATCTATATAAATAATTAATAATAAATTTTTAATTTATATAAATTTTGTAAACAATAATATTGATTATTATCATTCATATATAAATTAAATTAATAAATAAATAAATTATGAATTGATATTTTTTAAATAGATTTTATTTTATTTTTAATTGTTTAAGTTTAAATTTATTTATAGTTTTTATTACAAAAGTTTATTTTGATTTTAAACATTTTATTTTAATTTTAAATATTTAATTCATTTAATGTTTTAACTTTTAATTTTATAATAAATTTATATGTTCAATTATGTTAATATTCAACATTATGAGATTTCTACAATCCATTGTGTAAGTGTTTTTAGCATCAATTTCCATCACACTTTGTGATCCATCATGAGTATGAGAGAGAGAACAAGAAACAAAGCCTCACTCAAAAGATGTATAAAAAGAAAGGGGGTAGAGAGAGAGCATCTACAACAACAGCAAAAAAAAAAAGCCTATATAAAAGAAAAGAAAAAAAACACCCAAACAAAAGAAAGAAACTTATAAAAAATAAAAATAAAAACAAAACTAAAACAAACACAAAAATAAGTAAAGAATGAAAAAACTAAAAAAGCTAATATATATATTACGTGCATGTTTTATTAATATTTAATTTTAATAAATTCAAAAAAAATTATAATTTTTATTACTATTTTTAATTTTTTTATTTAATTAATATTTATATTATTTTTAATTCTTTAAGTTTAGTTTTACTTATAGTTTTTATTAGTATTTCTACATTGACTTAATGAATTAACTTTTTAATTTTATAAAAAATTTATATTTTTAATATTGAGTTTATCTTTCAATTATGTTAATATTGTTCTAATTATATTTTTTAGGTGCAAGTTTCATTAATATTTAATTTTAATAAATTCAAAAATAATTATAATTTTTATTACTATTTTAAAAATATTTATATTTGATATTTTACATTAGTTTATTCCGTGTTAATTTTTAATTTAAATTTAAGTTTGAAATTCATTTCTATGTCTTCTTATGAAATTCTAAATAATAATCAAAAGTTAATACATTGATTGAGTTAATCATTAATTGTTATATTAAATTTTTATTAATTATAGTATAATCATGAGATCTCTCTCTCTCTCTCTCTCACACAACCTTAAACCCTAAGCCAAAAAGCCTAAACCCTATAACCATAATCCCTAAACTCTCTCTCTCTCTCTCTCTCTCTCTCTCTCTCTCTCTCTCTCTCTCTCTCTC
>MU225465.1:380935-421168 GCA_018584345.1 Thuja plicata
TCTTTCTTTCCTCCAAGCTCCATTTCCCCTCTCTCTTCCCCCCTCTCACTCTCCCCCTCTCTACCCCATCTCCTTATTACTCTCTCTCTTCCTCCCCTCTCTCACTCTCTCCCTCATATCCCTACCACTTTATTTTCCCTCTCTACCAATTGTTCCATCAATATTGGCACATATAATGGAGAGAGAGAGAGAGAGATATATAGACTAGGTTTTATTGCTTGAGTTAGGGTTATGATTAGGGTTTAGTGTTAAAATTGTAGTTAGAATTATGCTTAGGATTAGGGTTTTATTAGGGTTAGGATAAGGATTGGGGTTAAGATTAGGATTATGGTTAAGGTAATGAATGGGGTTAGGATGGGGATTATGGTTAGGTTAAGGGCCTACATTATGGTTAGGTTATCTCAAACTAGAGGATTGTTTATGTACCCTAAGCCTTGTACCATTAATCTTGCACCGTAAACCCTATGTAGAGAAGGAGAGGGAGGGATGTAGAGGTGATGGGAGAGAGAAGAGGGGGAGAAGGGTAAGGGGTAGGGCGGAGAGAACTAGAGAGGGTGTAGATAGAGAGGGAGATAGATATGGGGGTAAAAGGGAGGGGAGATAGAATTGTTACACAACATTTTATTATAGGATTGGTTATAGAGTTATACTTAGTGTTGGGAATAAAAAAGTAAACCTAGTTTAATGTACATGATAAGTTTCATTTGGTTCAGTGGTCAATTAGGGTTTGGGTTAACTTATTAAATTTAGTTTGATGTCTAGTGTTTAATTGTGTTTAGGTTTAGGATTCAATTTTGTATAGTGTAATCTTTAATATTCAATTAGGATTAGGGTTATAGCTTATGTTTTTTTGTTTTAAGGTTACGATACAATTTAGTTTATTATTAGGGTTCATTTTGGTTTAGGTTTTAATTAGGTTTATATTTAGAATTCAATTTGGTATAGTGTTAAGGTTATGGTTGGATTTATTTTAGAGTTCTAGGATTAACATTCAATATTTCATTATATTTAGTTGAATTTGGTTTATATTTTTTGACATTAGTTGCTAATAGGTCATGTTATGCGAAGGATAGTTTCTAATACATCCTATGATCCCCCCTTGACCCTTCTTTATGTGGTCACCCCACTTCCCCGCAAGTGTCACTCATTATTTTCTTATGTTTTGCGAGTACGTGGGGCTAGTGTTTAGCAAACGTTTTACATACCCCGCACCTTTGAAGTGTTACCTAATGTTATCCATGATAATCTGCAGGTGTGTGGGGGAGACGATGTCAATGGAATACAAGGACCTTGAAAACACATTATCATGGGATAAAACTATATCTTATAGTGGGCCAACTCGTCATGTTATCTAAGGATTTGTTGCTAAGACGTCATGTTATCTTCCCCAGTGGGCCTCATTCTATCACCATAAATCTCGAGCATCTTCACGATGATCAATAGCTCTGGTTCATTCGCGCTTGTGCAATCATCTCAAAATACTCGCTAGTGCTAAGTGCGTAGATGCGTAGTCAACATATCAATTCGATGTAAGCACATGGTGGGCTAACATGTCATATTTTTTGTTTCAATGCTTCTTTTGCCAACAACACAATTTGATTGTTAACAGCCATTGCATGGTGCAAGGACTAAATTTTCAAAGCTGAAATACTTTTGGGGCTCTGTAAAAATGACTTCAATATAGTCCAATGCTCATTTATCACTTGCATGATATGGATTGTCCATTCCATCTGTCAGATGCATTCATTTAGTTTCATCCTGTCACTTCATGAATCAAGTTGCATACTGAGATCAAATTTTGATATGATTTATTTTATCTTGCCTTCTATAACCTAACTCCAATTTGGTGGGGTTTGAAATTCATGTTGTAATCATATTTATGCCTGATCTATAAACCAATATACTACTCATCACCCTTGACTTATTTAAAAGTCTCTTTCTTTGTAAACCAATATGCCATTATTCACTTGGCATGAACAACCCAAGTCTTCAACCATAGAAAAACTTAGAGAAGAGTGTATACAAACATGTCATGTTTACCACAATAACAAGATGTTGTGCTTTCCATTATTGGCTTGGGTAGGATGACAAAGTACAGTAAGTGCATGAAGCATATTATCTATGCACACAGTGAACTAATACATATTATTAGCACAACTAGGCACTTAACAATTTATGAATTAGTGCTACATTGGTCTAAGACACTAAAATTGGTAATTTGGCATCACAACATGGTGAACAATATGGGGGAAATGAAGTTAATCAGTGGAAACAAAAATCTAACTATGTCAACCACTTTACTTTTATGAAATTTCACCAATTAAGTTAATGAAAATTGTTGAAAAGGTGCTTCAATTGTTATAATTTTGAGTGGTAATGGACCTACATACTTTATCTTCTACTTATCTCCTTCCTAGATTCTAATAAATTGATAATTTATTTTCATATCAATCTTAGAAACATAGCATGACCTACTCAAACAATTCATCAAGTGATCCATGTGTGGTAGTGGAAACCTCTACTTGTTATGTTATGCATGAGTCTTGGTTGGAAACACTTATCTACTATAAAAGTGGATGTGTTTTAGATGTGTAAGGAGAGTTCCAAGTACATCAAAATATTTATCATTTCTTCTACATCTACACCTCCTCTTGTATCACAACCCTATTTTTGTTTACCACCATCTTCCCAATTGCAGGTCTATAACTTTTTCTTATCCTAGATGTAGGTTAATACTTCTCTTTTTTTTCCTTCACATGTCATACATACATTGGTGCACATACCTCACCTACTATAAAAACCTCTTAAGGTGCACATACCTCTATTATATAAAGATAAAGGTTGTTATATTCAACGTGCACATACCCACTTGAATACGAGAGAATAAATTAGAGTGGGGGAGGAAGATAGATATAGTTATTTATCTATCTCCCTCTTCCACTCTCCCTCATTTTTTATCTTATTCTATGTTATCACCTCTCCTTCCCACCCTCTTTCTCCTCTCTCTAGGTAATTATCTCCCCCTCTATTTTATAAGGTATAGGGTTTAGGGTATATAAATTTCTTAGGATATGATATTTTGGAAATAGGGTCCATGATATAGGGTTTAGTTTTTCAAATATTGGTATAGGGTCTCTCTCTCTCTCTCTCTCTCTCTCTCTCTCTCTCTCTCTCTCTCTCTCTCTCTCTNTGTCTCTCTCTCTCTCTCTCTCTCTCTCTCTCTCTCTCTCTCTCTCTCTCTCTCTCTCTCTCTCTCTCTCTCTCTCTCTCTCTCTCTCTCTCCTTACCACTATATCTGTCACTTTCCCCCACCCTCTATTATTCTATCATTTTTTCTTATTCGCTTTGTTGTTCTATTATTTTCTGCTATTCTATCTCCTTCCCTTGCCCCTTGCCTAAGCTACCCTTTTTTGTTTTTAGAGAGAGGGGGGGGGGCGAATCCTAGAGGGGGTGAGAGACATGAAAGACATTCATGGGGAAAGAAGTTAAGAGGTTCAAGAATTGGGGACAAAATGATAGGCTATTCAAAAAGAGCTTCTTAGTTTTCTAAAGAGTTAGAAAATATCTTAAATGTTTTTATAGTGTTTAAAGAAAATTCAAAAATGACCAATAAGGGGAAAATTTGAAAATTTCATGATCCCTAAGAATTTTGAAGGTTCTTTGTCATTATGATTTGTTCAAGGGCAACTTGACAATGAATAAAAGTGACCCCAAATTGTATAAAAGAACTTACAAAAAAAGTTGTACGATACAAAGAGGAAATGCAATGTAGTAAGAAGACTGATACGTAGAGGAAATTTAATGTAGTGAGAAGAATCATCCCACAACTTGGACATGGCTTAATGATTCCACCTACTAGATATTTGGAAATCTCCATCAAGTATTTCTAAATAACAGTAGTCTTTAACAATTAGTTAGGAGTAAATATCACATAAATTGTGTAATAGAAGTGGGAAATACAATAGATCATAATATGTTGTTAAACATATGTAGGGATACAACAAGCACAATTAAAATTAAGAATGAGAAAAATAAACATAAAATGAATAACCAAAATAAAATATTAATTGAAAATTAGCATGAAAAGCTCAAGAGGGATAGCTATGAGATACACAGAGAATGACTTTGATTTTATTATGCAAGTCCTCTTTAGTATTGAAAAACATATTTTCAAAGTTGATATGTTGTCCTAAAGCTTTTGCATAATCAATAAGAAAGGCTCTCCATTTCCTTTCTTTAAAAATAAAATCCCTCTTGAATAGAATGGTATCATCTAAAAATTGGTGTAGGACAGAAGGGGGGATGGTGGAGGCAACCTTAACACCTTGAAGTCTACATATACTTACAAGATTCAAGAAATTCCTACCCAAGACTTCAACAATAATGATAAATAAGGGGATAGTGGGTCTCCTTATCTAATTCCCTTAGTTGCTCCAAAGAATCTCCTCATAACGCCATTAACAATAACTAATAATCTAATTGTATCTACACATTCCCTAACAAGGTTTATCAATCTCTCTATACAATAAGAAAAAAATAGATTAGGAAAATAGTAAGGGGTTGTAGAGTGGTTAACTAATGCAACACCTTACCAATTATTTATTATTACACAATCAGAAGGAAAATGACCCACTAGGAACAAGCAAGACTTAAGATCCAGGTGGGTGCAATTATCCTTCATTTTCTGTATTGTAGAAATGTGTTGGAATTGATTAGGAAAAAATGATTAACTAATGCAAGATAGGAGACAAAATAGGAAAAAATGACAAGTTAAAGAATATACAGAATAAAAAAACATACAACTCCGTACGGGTATTAGAAATAGAAACTAGATAACACCACTTAGGTATGTGATTTTAATTTGATGTTGTTTTTCAAGGAAGAGGTCATCTGGGGCGTCATGTTCCCAGTGCTTTTGACCGAACTCAATTGCAAACTATTCGTTAGGTCCTCTACTTTTCAGATATGAAATGATGTGAATGGCACATGTTCATGCACACAAAAAAATGGAGAAAATGTTGGGTAAAAAGGGGTTTTACTTGTTCAAAGCCCTATTGAGGAATCAACCTTGAAATATAAATGAAATTGCATGAAAGGAAAGCTTGTAAATGTAAAGTAAATATTAGATCTACTTTGTAAATGTATATACCTTCACAAACTGATATTGAGATCGTGGTGTCTATGAAGATGCTTGTATGTTTCTTGAATGTAATTGTATGATGAATTTGAATCTTAAAATGTAAAGAAGAATCAAGGATGTCTTTTACAAATGCATAGATTTGTGAATACTCCTCAAAGATCTTCAATGTTGATATGATTGAGTGACTCTTGTCTTGAAGAATGGATGGATGAATGGACAAAGGATCTTCTTTCTTTAAGTATTGTAGAATTGAGTAGAATGAGTTGGTTGAGTAATTGATTGAGTTTGTATAATTTAGTATGATTGTCATTGATGCCAACTTCTTGTTGTTGTCATTAATGATTAATTTCTATAGTATTTGTGTTGATTTTATTGCTCCACATATCCTATATGTTTTGAATCTATTGGTGAGAATTTGATATGTTATTGAGGATTTTTTGGAGATATCTATTTCCAATTTTTATAGTTCATAATGTGGTACAGTGGATTTGGCATATGTCTGTGTATTGTTGTGACTAACAGTGGTTTTGCGAGAAATGCATGCTTCACATTTCTTCATGTGACAATTTCTGATGATGTGGTTCTAGAAATGAGATATTAATGTCCTTAGCTTCATTCATTTTAGATGACATGAGATGTTTTATTTCAGAGATTTTGTTTCAAAGTTCAACGGTGTTCTTTCTCTAGGCATGACCGACCTCGGGTGTTTACACTTCATTTATTTTGCCTCGGTGTTTGCAAGATGGAATGTAATATGTATGATGATATTTTTGGTCCCTACTATAGAATTTTTTGGTCCCTACTATAGCATTTTTTGGTCCACTTATCATTCCTCACCACCGTGATAATGATTAGTTTTGGACTATTTAAAATTATTTGTGGCTAGTTGTCTGGCCGACATTGGGAGACTTCATAAGTTATGAATTAGTATTTATAAAGGATAAATCATTATGGATGTAAGTGTAGAGAGTGACATTTGTATACTTGTGCAAGTGTGTGCTTATGTGAAGAGGAAATATGAAAGAGAATCTATCTCCATGATTGATTGAGTTGTTGTGAAGAGTATTTGCAAACAATGTGGACATTCATGTGTTAACTATCGTTATAGTGAAGATTAGTTGGTTGAGTTAGTGATGTTCATAAATGGTGGATATATTCTCTTTTATCTTTATTCTTCTAGGTAGTGAGCCCTTTGGTATTGAGTCATCTCTCTTTGAAAACTGAGTCCTTTGGCAGTGAGCCCTTAGTAGTGAGTCTTTCTCTGTAAAAATCACCTTAATCGGTGTCACCCAAACGGGTGTTCATATATCTGAGAATAATGTTCTCCATGGTTTTTCCCTTAATAGGGTTTTCCACACAAATATGGCATTTCTCTGTTTGGTGATTGTTGTGCTTTCATGTTCTTATCTTTATGTTAGTAAGGATTAATATATGCTTAGTGGAACTAATAAAAGTTGTGTTAAGGATTAAAAGTTTATGGGTAAATGATTCACCCCACCTCTCAGTTGTCTTTCATTTCAAAAATTGGTATCAGAGTTGTGATTCCTTGGAGAGGAGTTTAACTGCTCAAGGAGATTCTGATGGCACACAAATAATATTCTCCATGGTTTTTCCCTTAATAGGGTTTTCCACACAAATATGGCATTTCTCTGTTTGGTGATTATTGTGCTTTCATGTTCTTATCTTTCTATTAGTAAGGATTAATATATGCTTAGTGGAACTAATAAAAGTTGTGTTAAGGATTAAAAGTTTATGGGTAAATGATTCACCCCCCTTCTTAGTTGTCTTTCATTTCAAAAATTGGTATCAGAGTTGTGATTCCTTGGAGAGGAGTTTAACTGCTCAAGGAGATTATGATGGCACATAAAGTGACACTTCCTACTTTTGATGGATCTTACTATGGTTTTTGGAAAGTATAGATGTGAGTATATTTGATCTCTCTTAGTTACAAGACTTGGAAAGTTGTCGAAACTCTATATGTGAAAGCGGCAAGTGGACTGAACACTCTAGATAATATTGAAGCATATGAAATTAATAAAAGGGAAATATATGAGATTTTCAATGGTCTAACTAAATCTGAATCTACTAAAGTTGTATCTTTGGAAACTGCTCGTGATATTTGGGAAAAAAATGAAAAGTACATATGAAGGAAATGATACGATCAAACAAGCTAAGATGCAGAATGAAAAGGCTAAGTATGAAATTTCGTAGATGGATGAAGAAGACATTGTAACAACATACATGCAGAAGATTGATTATGTAGTAAATAAGATCAGAGGTCTTGGTGGTTGTACAATAAAAAATGGTGAGAAATGCTAAGATGTAGATCAATTACCAAATCATATTATGCATTGGAATACACACCCACCCTTAAACCAATATGATTATCACAACCCAAAAAGGATGGAGGGATGCTAATGCAAGATCTAGGTAAACGAGGGATTTGGGTATTCCTTATTGAATAATGTGATTATGATATGTAAAATTATGAAAGACACTTATGCTATGATAAAGGAAATGATTGCTAGCAAGACATAATATGAGATATGATGCATAAAGGTAAATCCAAGATGAAAAGAAGAAGAATGAACTCACCTTGAAGCAATAAAAGGAGGAACAAACTTCAAATCTAGAAATGACCATCACAAAACTGTCAGAATAGGAAACTGTTCTGGATGTGGAACCCCGACACCTGTATCTTTTGACTGTGAAATATGTAAATTCCCAAGACTATGCCAACTCAATTTGACCATGTCCAAGTAATTTGGTCTTGTCTTGGGGACTCCAAATCAGACAAATTCCTTAAAGGATCAGTCATTGGTTCTGAAACTCAGAAATTATGGATCTGAGACTGCCCAACTTTGCCCATCCAAAAATATCATGGGTGCCAAAGAGAATACCAGGGCACACAATAAAAAAGGGGAAATTGTTGTGGAAAGGGGCTTGCCTTTGTCAAGTCCCCGTATAGGAATGAACCTTGAAATGAAATTGAAGTTGCATAAGGAAATGTAATCTATATTTGAAACACAAATCATCTTATACCTCAATGATGCAATGCCTCTTTGGAGATGATCACAAGTGTTGATGCAATAGCTTAGACTCCACAAACAACCAATAGTAAATCATGAAATGAAACCCTTGAATGATGAATGTTGTAGTTTTCCACAATGTTGGATTGAGGAAGAAACAAAAGAAGAAGACTTTATGGATCAATGTAGATCTCCTCCCTTGATTGCAAACTTCTTTGTTTGACCTCCAATTGGGAAAGAATCTAGATCTATGAGAGGGAATTCCTTGAATGTATGATGAAAATGATGGATTAAAGACTTGAAATGCTTGATGGCTTCCTTGAACTTGAATGCTTGATGGACTTGGATACTTGACAATGGATTCGTTAAAATGGATGCTTGCTTGAACTTGGATCTCTTGAATGCACATTAATTTTTTGGTAGATGTGAATAGATTTCACAATAGTGGATGGATGAAAATAATAGGAAGATGTCTCCTTTTATAAACATTTAGAGGGTCATATTTTTCAAGCTCAGCCCCAATTAAACACCTATGAGAAACAACCACACATCGGGCCCAAAGCCCACTAAAAAGAAGTGCCATAGGACAAGGCCAACATAAGTTGGCCTTGTCCAAGCACATTTTTTTAGATTTATCCCGGGACTAAGGTGTGTGTGCTAAAAGGGGATGTTGAAAACCATAGCCCACATGGAAATAAGGGCAAATCTTGACATCCAAAAATGCATGTAAAGGACCTAGATGGAAGATAAATTATGTGATTGGATGAAAATGGGAAATCACGCATAGAAGTTAGATCCATTCTTGATTTTTGAACAAATAATGTTGATTTGAAGGATGGACAAGGGATAAAAGGAAGTGAAATCAATGTGAAAACCTATAGATGATAAAATGGAGCTAAGAATGAGAACCTAATAAGGGTGCTTACTTTTTAGGATGGTACATTTAGCCCCCACTTTAGCGAGAGTATGAGTCTGCCTCATGCTCACGGTAAAGTGACAGAAAGAGAAAGAGAGAGATGAAGATGATGGGAAAATTGCAGGGAGATAAGACATTTCTCAGTTTAAGGACATAAGCCCCCAAACCAAGGATCTTAACTCATACATCCATATACAAGGATATAAAAAAAAAATGCCTAGAGCTTACTAAGATTCCAAGTCAACTAGTTGAAGAGACCTTTCTAGAAAAATGTCTCAACCACTAATATCATACTTAGAAAGCTATTGCAAGAGCACAAGTTGTCACCTAAAAAGAGAAAGAGAATACATAAAATATAAGCTAAGACTCCATAATCCAATACAATAGAAAATTATGTTATTCTATGGAATCATGGAGGAGAGATCAAGACAATCACGGATGACACAGACTAGGCAAATTATGTTGCACTAGGTGATCCATGAGAGATAGATGAAAGAGAGACAGAAGGGAGAAATAGTCTATAAAATTATGTTATGCCATTTCTAGGTGTCAAAGAAACAAGGAGGATTTGCCCAAGGATCCAAAAAGTGATCAGTCAAAGGACCAAATATGTGCAGTCAGTCAAAGGACCAAATGTGTGTGGTTAGTCAAAGGACCAAATGTGTGCAGTCAATCAAAGGACCAAATGTATGCAGTCTTTCTAAGGACCAAGAGTTGATGCCCTAGTGTGTAGTAGTCAACTCATGAAAAAGGATATGTCAAATGGTTTATCAAATTATGTTATGCTAGTCAACCAATCCAAAATCTGTGAAAAGGAGAGTGATATGACCCTAGAAAATTATGCTATGCTAGTGTACTCTCTCTTTCATGCTTAAAGTGAAAATGATATATGCAATAAGGAAGCTATGTATGCTTCCCCTTAAGATGGAAAAAGAAATACTATTTTGACATCTTACAGAAATGATGAACATGGATAAAACAATTTTAACATCAAGACAATATCCACAAGAAACACCCATTCCAAACCAAAGAGTTCACAACTCCTATGAGGTCATGGAAGGGATGAATGCAAAGAGATACCATACAAGAAGTGTAAAAGAGATCCTTGTGAAGGATAACACACTGATAGTCTCCAAGATAAGGGATTTATTTAGCATGGAAACCCAATGACGAACAATGAAAAAGGTTATGATCAAGGTTGCATATCTTTAATGTAAACCAATATTTCTATGTAAGATTGGTTATCACATGATAAACAAATACCTCTTAATCAAGGTAAAACTGGATCCTTGAAGAGGATGAGAGATATTTATATAATACCCTTTCCCCCCAAGTGTGGAGACAAGGATAAAGAGGACCTATTATGCTAGTCACAAAGTATGATCACACCATGCATGAAAATGAGCCCCCAAGGAATAGGCTATCAATGTTATATAGTATGGAGTAATATAATAGGGATTAAATGTGTTAGTTAATAGATTTGTCCCAAGCCTTAATTAAATGTAATTAATTCAGCTGACTCTAAATAACCCAACCGGGAAGAAATCTATATATTAATAACAGTTGGGATTTGTCTTGATGATCATATCCCTCTACATACAGGCGTAGCTCCCTCTATAATAATTTTCAATTTTCTCTTCAATGACTAAATCAAGAAAATTTCATGAATAATACTTTTAACCCTAAAGAATCAAAGGCTTAAGCATTCATACATAAACATGACATGAATCTCATAAATACCACTTAAAATATAAGCATATAGATCAAGCCAATAGACTGATCCACATGATGCACATAAAATACTCTACTAAAACATAACTTGAATTACTTCCATAATTCAAAGCAATAAAAAATTATATTACAATCACAAATGAACCCCAACTAAAGTTACATCCATGTACTCAAAATGAACACATTCAAAGCTGCGACATATATTGAGATTAATCACCGGATCAAAAACATACTGTAAACTGTAAAGTTCTTCAAGTATCTATGAAAACTACCAAAATATCTTACTAACTATCTTAAAATAAAAAAAATTGGCTAACCCTTACTGAGTCATAATAAGCCATATAAATAGCCCGTAAGTATAACTTTTTTTGAGATAAGTTTTAAAACTAACTTTACTAAGGAGTGAAAAGTAAAATCTAGAGTTCATTGACAACAATTAAATGCAAAGAGAGAAAATAACCATAGATGGTTATTTAAAAATGATCATCACAGACCATGTTCAGTACTGCAGTGGGGTCACAATTGATGAGGGCTTGACCTACTGCTTCCTCCATTCTAAGTGCTCGGTTGAGAATTTCACCACAAGTTGGTGATTAGGAACCCCGATATGTGAAATTCTCTATTTCCACATCTTATTCTCCCTTTGAACCAATGCAAATTTATCCTTGTGCATCTTCATATGGTCATGAAAAAAAATCAACATGGACTCTATTTTAGCCACTTGAGAGAATTATTCAGTCGTTACTATTTTGGTTTCTTTGATTGCATGGATCCTTTCTCTAAAGGTCTTGCTCATCTTTTCCAGCTTATGCAATGTTTTCCCATCTTCTTTAAACAATTGAACCTTAATGAACCCAGGATCATCATTCATCACACCAGGAAAGGAAATAATCTCTTTCAATAGCTTAGAAGACTCTTTTATCCCCTATTTTATGACTGAATTCCTCCATTCTAGATGGTCTTGTGATACAAACAAGATTTCATCATCAAATCCCGAAACTGGTTTTTCAGAAAGAAACTTAATTATGTCATACCTTTTAACCTCATCCATTTGAGCCATCATGGTTGTCTATTGAGTTTTCTCTTTGTCCCACTTAGCCACTTCTACATCTAGGCTATCCCTTGCAGTAGTGTCTTCTTCATAGGTTTTTCTCAGAGCATCGATGTATTTAGTCCCTATGCCAACTACTGAATCTAACCAACTAGCACATGCCTCAACAATTGATCTATTGTGTTGGATCTTCTCCTTTATTTGTTGGTTATCTGGAGACTTAGGATCAAACGGCAGTGAAGGTTGTGATGTAGACATGAGATTAGGATGGTGAATGGAATGAATGTACTCTGCCATCTATGCAAGAGTAACTTCATTTCTCTTTTGTCCTTCTCATCCTCCCAAGTCCTTGTGATTATCTTCTTTGTGGAAGACTCTAAGTGTTTGACATTTGCAACCTGAGTAGCTACTCCAAGGTCTACCTTCTCTATCTTAAAGTCTTCAGCTGCTACTTCATTAGAGTTCTTTTCATTTTTTGGAATGGATTTCTCTAAACACCACCGCCTAGTTTGGGTATCTGTATCAATCATTGCTTCAGTTTTGGGCTTCTTAATCTTGACTTTTCTTTCCAAACACTTACTTACCATATCATTATCCGACAGTGAGATAGGCACAATACCTCACTTTCTATTGATGGAAGACTGGAGCCAATTTGGTGTATCTACAGAACTCTTAGTAGGGGGAGTTTGTAGTACAGTCAGGTCGACTGCCAATGTATCATTAGTAACATACTCCTCTTTCGATTCTCCTCCTACTTAAATTTTGTCAATATCCAGAACATCTAGTGCCTGATCTTCCATAATTGCTAATCCTTCTCCAACATAATCTAATTCTACGATCTCCTAGCTCACTAAAGTTTTCCCCAGTCTCTTACTTCTTTAATGTGTAGTTCTTACAGGGGTAAGAATTGTGGCTCCTGAGATGATCCTTTTTGGTAGAATTTTTCTAGAATAAGTTGTACCTACAAGATCAATATTGATAGGGATGTTAGGATAAGTACTTTTATATTAGGGAAATAGGGCATCTTGGGGCTCTACATAAACTTCAGTCTCAATAATCTTCAATCTTCCCAATCTCTTTTCTTGCAACCATCTCTATGTTCTTCATATCACATTAAATGTTATATTCTAAATACTATCATTTGTTAGAATAACTGAGAGGGGGTGAATCAGTGGCCTCAAAAATTAATCCAATAATCCAAGAAAAACTTTATATCACATATATAAAACCTCTAGTTATCTTCATTCCTACAAGATGTATGCCTTGTGTGAATCTAATATATATATACTGCTTGGTGAATATACTATTTACCCTTTTCTTAAGCTTTACCGAATAACAGTTTATCTTTTCTTAGCCTTTACTGAATATCAGTAAATAGACTTAGTGTTTACCGACCAATCTTGTTTTAGTAATGTGTAAAGAAAAACATCAAATCAATGAACCATATATACATTTGACACATGGATTTTTAATGTGGAAACCCTGTTAAGGGACAAACCACTTGGGATCGGTAACTCAAAATTTTCACTCTTCTAAAGTGAGCTCGGTGAAGAGCCGACCCTGTTAAAGGTTAAAAACACACTGTTAAGTGCGCCCTTGTTAGAGGATTTAAAACCATTGGTTAGTATTTTGACCTTGTGCATTCACTATGTTTTCAACAAGAAAAACCTTTTGATACTCTTGAGTATCTCAATACATTAAGGGCTGTTAAATCCCACTCGGTTAAGAGATTTTTTGAATCAATGGTTAAACTAAAACAGTAAATGATCTGTTCATAAATACAACTTAAACTTGCATATTTTTAGATCTATTGTAATTCCATAATACCTCTCTTATTAGTATGATCTTATGTTCCTTTTCTCCCCTCCTTGTTCTTTTTTCTTGGTGAATGTTGTTGCTTCTATGTTGCTCGTTGTCTGCAGAATTCTTGGTTCTGTCCCTCTAGCCTGTATGATCATATCTACATGAAGACTTCTATCTTCACTAGAATTAAATTCAGCATTCCTCTCTTCATAATGAATTACTTGTCTCTTTATATAGACACGATTTCACCATTTATTGTCCTTGTTCTTGACGTAGATAGCTTCCTTGATCCACAAATCTCGCCATGCATTACTTTAATCTTTAAAGCATATGTTTAGTTTTATCCCATAGATTTCTCCTTAAAAACTGTAAATAAAAATAGATTTAAATCTTCAGTTCAACTGGTCGATGAAAACAAAGTAATCAATCAGTTAACTCTAATTATAGCTCCTGCCAGCTAAGTGTTTTGTCATTTTCCTAACCCCGGTTCTGATCAGTGATCAAATCTTAGTTTGCTCATTCATTGACTCTAGTTTTTCTCGGGCATCAATATTGTCTGTCAGTCAACACTGTGAATTTGATTGGGGTTCACTTCATTTATGCTTGGGGTTGCGGTTCTCGAGATACACTGTGACTGCTCAGGGTTCTCTATCTGTCGGTGTGCACTATTCGTCGGTGTTTACTGTCACTTGGTGTACACTGGCTTTATATGTTTAGCGATAACATAAACTTTATCTCTTTGGTTCCTTGAAGTCTATGACAACATGTATATGACCAATCAGATTGTATCAAGTTGACATCAATGACAATACAATACATTAACTGATTTAGTATCTTGCATTTACTTTCTCCAGCTCAGTGATCATCAACTTAATCATCTTTAAACATTCAATTAGTTATAGTTCATCATCATCCTCATTTCTGGTCCAATCTATCTATGGTATAGGCTCACCCTCTACTCTATTTATGAATTCTGAGTCTAATACTTCTTCTTCATCCTCTTCCTCAACACCTTTGATATCAAGAGGAATTCTCATACTCACAATTTTCCTTATTGTGAAGTGAGACCATAGTCTTTTACGCACTTCAAAATCATCTTCACAATCCTCCCAATAATCCTCCAGCTAAAAAATATGGGTAAAAACATCTGTCATTCCCAGGTAAGATCATGCAAAGTTTTTTCTATAAAATTTAAGACAAGCAACGTAAGTTTTGAATTTTAATTTTTTAATCTTTGTCCTCAAATTAAGGGCATCTGAAATGGTCTTGCAACAATAGTATCCAAGATCAATAGGAAAAGTTATCCCTGAAAAGTTCTTCCCTTTCGAGCTTTTATCAATTATCTAGCTAATTATCTGCTTATCTCTGTAAGGACTAAGTTATCCAATACGTATCTATGCAATTTTAAGGGCTTGCCTTTAAATCCTCCTACCCTCTGGTAAGTGAACCTGGGGAATTGTATGAAAAAGTTGTCGTAGGTATTAATTAATTGAACTCCTTCTTTGGATAGCCTCTTATTGTACCTTAAAGACTAACCTAGCCAAGAACACATCATTTACCTTGGGGAAACTCTCTGAACAACTCTGTAGTTGCAAGAGAGGGTAGTTATCATAAATCATTCCTAGAACCAAAGGCTCGTATGGTAATCCATTCCACTTCCTAGAACAAGATAATAAATAGAAAAGAAAGGAAGACATATAAAATCCTCGCATTCTCACAAAATTTGCCAATCCATAATTTAATCTTTCTACGATGAACTCACCCCAATCTAGAAATTTTTGTCCATTTGTCAATACCTGAATGTAGAAAAACATCCAATCCTCCCTATGGAAAGTGTGCTGGTTTCCTTTTACTCTGTTCAACAAAATCACCAAATCTCTAATCTCTGGAATGAAATGTTCATGGGTGAGTGGTTTTGGAAGCTAAGAACCACCCCTTTTTGTATCTAGAAGCTAATCTTTGGTGATCACACTTCTATACTCCTTTTCTAAGAAAAATGAATAGGTTGTACCTATGGTCCATGCCTCATATAGTTCTTTATCCAGAATTCTCATAGCGAACATCACAGTTTATTTGTTTATTCTCACCAATATTTCACCAGAACAAGTACAGATACATATTTCATCTCTATCATATCGATTCATACATTCCAACATAAGTTTTAGACAATGGGTTATGGTAGGAAAAGCCACAACCTCTATTAAACCACTTTGACTCATCATATTTGCAATCGAGCCTTCTTTAGGGTTTTTGATTCTCTCTAGAATTTCTTCCATAGTTACATATAGAAGAGTTGTATCTACCATCTATAGAAGTGAGCTACTAAGACTATAGGAAGGCTCTAATTTGGGCATGAAGGGTCTGTTATAATTTATTTTACTAATGATTAAAATTCCAGAACAATAAAATAAAGGAATTTGAGCAAAAATTTGAGACTTACTATGCTTTCAACAGATTTCTTAAGCTAGCAGGATCAAAGTTTTAACAAACTCACCAGAATTCATCAAACTTGTCAATTTACTGCACCACTGAAATTACCTCCTTCACTTTCTGCTCTACGGGGCTGTTATAACTTAACACTGAATGAAAAAGAAATGAAATCTTTACTGTCAAAGCAGAAGATCTTGCTTGGATTTTCAACATGCTTAAGCATTCACAACCCCCATGTAAATTAATGATGAAATGACGTTGATTCTAAAATGTCATTAATTAACGGTCATTTCACACCATTTGAGCTCAAAGATTAATGATTAGCTTTCCAAAAGATAATTTTTAAAATTTGAAGCCTCCAAAATATTCTCCATCTGTACTCACTTCTTCATTTGAACACTTTTAATTCTAACTTTGTATATGCAAAGATCAGATATTGAACTTTTAACTTTGAACTTAGAAGTTTGAAGTTTAAAGTTTAAATTTGATGAAACGAGCTTGACCAAAGAATTACCAAGAAAGACGCGATGACTTCATTAATCGTTAAGATGCATTTACTTTCGCTTGCACTTTTAAATTTGAACATTGAACTTTTTACTTCAAAAGTTCAAAACACAAGTTCAGTTTGGAAGAGATTGACTAAAAGATGACTTAGCCAAAATGAAGTCGCGATAGCATAAGACGCGCAAGAAAAAATTGAACATGGGACTTGAATAGAGACTTGGTTCAAATGAGAGGTTCAAATTGGAATTTTAAATTGGAGGTTCAAAATGGGAAAAGACATTACTCAAGAGAAACAGGCACAAAAATATATATTTTAACACCAGTAAGAATTAGGGGTAACATTTGCTCTGACTGGGGATCTGGACTATCTAAGGACAAGGGGTGAACTCTAGAATCTCTAGTTTCGCATTTGGGCTATGGAGTTGGTTGGGCCAAACTTAGCACAACGAAAATTCCTACAACTTAAGCACAACAAAAAATTATATACAAGGGGGAAACTTAAAGGATTTACATTTGATATAATTTCAATTCCTACCCATTAAAGGGTAGGGGCAGCACGGAGTCCCATCAATATACTGTAGCTTAAATGAATTAGGTCCAAGCACTTCATTGATATCAAAGGGGCCTTTCCATAAAGATATGAACTTACCATGAACACCTTTTGGTTCCCTATGCCTGTCCCAAAGCAATACGTGATCATCTTGCATAAATTTTCTTGGCCTGGATTTTCATTCAAAAATCTACTTCACTCTGGCCTGATGATTTTTGATATGATCAACGAGCCTTTCTCTTTCTTCTTGTATTTTTGACAGGTACATAATCCTTTTTTCAACTGCATTTTGAAAACTATTGTCTTCAATCACATTTTGCAATTTAGTGGTAGATAATTCCAAGGGGAGGGATAACTGAGATTCTACTCCATACACCAAATCAAAATGGGACATCCCTATTTCTCTCTTTGGAGAGGTCCTATCTACCACAATGCCTCATATAAATTTTTATTCCATTATTCACTATTCTCACTCACCAACTTCCTCATGATATTGATCAGGTTTGTGTTGCTTGATTCTGCTTGACCATTACCCTAGGGGTAATAGTCCAAGGCATGAGAGAGAGAGCTATACTATGGTCATAGAAGAAAACCTATAGCTCTTGCAAGGATAAATTTGTGGCATTATCAGTTACTATCTTGTGCGGTATACCAAACCTTACAAGGATGATTTTTTTATAGAAAATCATAGACTAATGTTGAGGTAGTTTTCTTTACCGGAATGGCCTCGACCCATTTTGTGAAATAGTCTACGGAAGCCCAAATATGGGTATGTCCAACAGAAAAAGGAGGGTTCAAAGGTCCTATGAAGTCAAGGCCCCATTGATGAAATGATTCTTCAATAATCACGGGTCTCAAAGGTAGAGCTTATAATTATGGTTTCCCAGCAAACAACTTATAGTTCTCGCATCTAGCAACCCATTGGTATGCATCTTTAAACATACCCGACAAGTAGTAGTTGTTTCTCAAAATTTTAAAAAAGTCACTGTCAAAGAAAAATTTCCCCCACATGCTTCATTATGAAAAGCCTTCAATAAAATTTTGTGTTGCTCTTTGTCTACGCACCTAAGGAACATACCATCGAGTCCCTTTTGTAAAGTATGTCATCAACAATAACATACTTAGCAGCCTTAAGTCTCAGGTTAAGCTTCTCCTTCATGTTCAAGTGCTTTAGGCAATCTCCATAAGCCAAATAGTGCGCCACGATGGAAAACCAAGGATCTATCAGACCAACTAGTAGTGTTAGGGGAAATTCTTCCTTTTCTCCTTTACTCTCAGCTAACAACTTGAACAGACCTTTCCCTCAGACTAACTTTGTAGGTGTGATATCCAAATCAAATTCTTGAATTTTGGCTACCCAAGTGGCTTTGTTATTGACACTAACTTCTTGTTGCATGGGAATGCTCTTCACAATGGTGCTTGGTACATACACCTTTGAATGTGAGTGCAATATTTAGTACCTAAACTTCTTAACTGCTTTAACTACCGAGACGACCTATTTTTCTACAAGAGATTAGTTCAATTCATGTTTTTTTAAAGGAATTCTCATGAAAGATATTGGGACCTCTTCCACCTGCCCATTTTTCTGCATTAGAATACTTGATAATGAATGATCCAATGCATTATAATAGATGATAAAATATTTCCTAAAATCAAGATGAATTAATGTCGGGGCTTTAACAATTGATTCCTTTATAGCTTCAAAAGTAGTAGTAGCTTCATCATTTCATCTAAACATCTGCTTCTCACACATTAGATTCATGAGGGAATTCATGGTCTCTACAAATTCTAGGACAAATTTCCTAAGAAAATTAACTTGACCGAAGAATGATTTCACTCCGATTCTATTGGATGGTAAGGCCAACTTCTAGATTTCTCTTACGCATTTGGGGTCTACTCTTATTCCTTCCTTTAACATAATGTGACCTAAGAGCTTGCCTTCCGTGACAACAAAAATTGACTTCTTGACATTTATAGAATTTCCATGCTCTTGACACTTTTTCAACACATGTTGTAAATATTTGATATGCTTCCTCCCTCTCAAGAAAATTGTTAAGTCATCTAGATAAATGACTATAATTATATTTCTTAGATGACTAAACATGGCATTCATAGCTCACTAAAAGGTAGAACCAGTGTTGGTTAAGCCAAATGGAATATGGTTGTAGATGAATGTACCCCAAGGTGTCGTCAAGGTCATTTTATGTTGGTCTTCTTCATCTATGCTAATATGGTTATAACTAGAAAAGCCATCCAATAGTGACATCATCTCTGAGCCTTCCACAATCTGCAAGATGTGATCCACCATTGGGAGGGGTAACTATCCTTTAGACTCCCCTAATTGAGATTATGGAAGTCCACACATATAGGCATCTCACCATTATTTTTGTACATTGGTACAATATTCTCCACACATGTTGAATGATTAATCTGGTAGATAATACGAGCTTGCAACATCTTGTCCACTTCTCTGAAAATAATGTCAGGTACTTTAGGATTGTAATTTCTTAATTTTTTCTTGAAAGGACTTGTTCTTGGTTTGAGTGGTATATGGTGTTGCACTTGACCTTGATTGAAGTCATTTAGGTCCTCATAAGACCAGGAAAATACATCCTTGTAAGACTTTAGTAATCGAGTAAATCTTTTCTTTTCCTTAGGTGTACAATAGACTCCCAAATTTACCAGTTTGGGATCAAATTATTCTCCAATATTCACCTTCTCATAAGCCCCTAGTTCTAAACTCTTGTGTACTTCATGATTACCAGTGTAATAATCATGTCTATCAAACAATTTATCAAGAGATACCAACCCCTTTGGAATTTTGTTACCTTTTAGCTGAATCACCTTCATCTCTGGGTTACATTCTTTATCAGGGGAAAAATCATAAAAATCAGATTTAGACCCTTCAAAGTATGTTGTAGAAAACATATCTAAACACTGAATAACAAGATTGATTTTATTATCATCATGAAAGACCTGCCATGAGTCTGAATTATCTGAGATGCTCGACCGATGAACTAACTCTATCCTATATACATCATCATTGAAATCAAGATGTGGTATCATGAGAGAGGCTGACCCTGCAAAAGTATATGATCTATAATTGAACTCCCTTGGTATTACTTCAATAGAAAAAGATTCAAAATTCTCAATCTTGTCCCAGACTCAGTTGCGATAATGCCCAAGTTTGTCATTCTTTAATGCAAAGATGTTTTGTACCTATTTTATAATTAATTCTGCATCCCCTATAGCTTTCAACATTTTAATCCCTTTCTTCTTTTCTTCTTCAATTCCTAGTAACAAAGCTTCATACTCCGTTGTATTATTAGTGTTAGTTAATTCTAACTTGAAAGAAGAAGAGATTTTCTTTCCTTCTAGTGATATTGATACCACACTCGCTCCCGGACCAACATTGGAATAGCTCCCATCAAATTCCATGGTCCATAAGGATTGGTTTTCTATCTACACTTCTTCAGCTACATCAACTTTAGGAAGGATCACATAGTTATTGAATTTGGATTCCTCATACAAAATATGGGACCTAGAGTCATTAGAAGGAAATAAAGTATACTTTGATTTGGGTTCAGGTTGAAGCATGACATTCTCTTTACCTACTAAGATGCTAGCTTGCGACCAATCCAACTTAATTTTCCCTCCAAGGTCTTTGTAGCAGGTGCGACTTAACAACATGCCATAAATCGTAGAGATGTCAACAACCAAAATTGTTAGCTTGAGCCTTTTTGCGGGATGAGATGTTAAGGCTACATGGGCATCCTTAATCTGACATAAAAAAGGAACTTGCTTAGAGTCCATTGAATAGAAATGACCAAAAATTTTAGTGAGGGGTAAGTCTAGCACTTTAGCCATGGAAGAGGGCATGATGTTTTCTGAAGCACTAGAGTCAATAATGCAGTTACTAAGCTTGTGACCATGAATGAATAAGGACACATAGAAAGGATGAGGCTTGGAAAGTGATTGAGAAATTTAAGTTAAGATCTCTCTTTGGGGTTGTGGTTCAACAATTTTATGCTGAATTGGTGAGGTGGAGGAAGATGGTTGATCTAATTGTGCATTTACCTTCTTTTCATTTGTCTTTTGTAACTCATTTCCTTTGACATAATCAACAAGTTTATCTAATTCCCTAGGATTTAACCTAAGATATTCAACTGGGGAAATTTGAATTTTAGAAGATTTACAAAACTCAAGAATATCAGAAGAGGATCAACATCAAACCTTTTCAAGATTGGAACTTTTGATCTTTGAAATTTTTGGAGTTTGATTCATAGGTTCATTCGCCCTGTTGACATACGCTAGAGATAGAACAACATGAGAGGATTTGCATCCTCTTTGGTTTCTCATTAATACTGAACATGAGAGCTCCTCCAAAGTCACCAAAATGTCACCTCCCCTATCTGAGTCTTATTCATATTTGAGGTAATTAATTTCAGAGTCACCAGGTAATTTTGGACTAGCCTCATCTTCATGAACCTCCTCCACTGTTTCTTTTTTATTATTCATCTGAACATATCTCACCATCTATGGATAAGTGTTGTCATCATGATCATCTATCACGTGGAATACACACATATTAGCTTTGCCACTTGGGGGTCATTCTATAGCTAGCCTCTATTGAGAAGACGATAATGTTAATTGCCTCCTAGAGGTTCCAGTGGGTTGATTTTGAAATCTTCACTGAATGTCTTGATACAAAGCATTGGTTCTAGGAAATTGCTTCTTTAAGGTGATCATGTCATTCACAATCCTTTGAACCATAGGGTTAGATGAAGATGATTTTTGCAAATGGGAAATTTTAACCTCTTTTCTCCACTTCCATGCAGTAATTAGGTTGTCTTCCAAATCAATTGCTTGAGTATGGGCTGCGTTCAAGTTTACTGGCCTACTTCTTCGGAGATGAAATCCAAGGTTTGGGGGCATAGAATTAATAAAGAAATATTTTTTATTATATGGGGTAGGTCTCTTAGCTATAGGAATTTTATGTACAAGCTTATTGTATTTAGCTACATAATCTCGCATTGGCTCATGTATTTCTTTTTTCATTTGGGTCAACTGGGCCAACAACGAGTGCTCATCATTAGCGCTCTTAAACCTTTTTTCAAAGGCCATTTTCATATCAACCTAGCTTGTTATAGAGGCTGTTGGGAGGTGACTAAACCATTCTATAATGCCTTCTAAAAATATTTTCACAAAGAGCCTCACATCAATGTCCTCATGTTGTATTGCTAGGATACCACTAGCCACATTGAAGGCGTTCGAATGTTCATCAATTATAACCTTCCCATCTTTGGTAAATATTGGTAATAAATATTTAGCACCCTTAGGTAGAGAATGACGTGCAGGAAGATTTAGAGGTCCTACTATGGTGCCCCAAGGATTAGAAACCATTATGTTTAAAACATGAGGAAGGTTAATGGTCATAGTGCTGGGTATCCCTGAAAGGACAAGGGCATGAAATGATGGTGAGGTTATGGATATATGGGTTAGTTTAGGCTTAATTTTAGGTTTATGAGATAGCGTTAGATAAAGAGAACCTGTAAGTCATTTAAGAGCTTCTAAGTCTAGATAAACTAAGCCCTTCTTCTCTTGGGAGCTAGTAAAACATTTGGAATCCAATCTTAAAAGAATGAGAGGAAAAGATTGAATTAATTATTTGGTCGTTCTTGATTCTTGAGGAGTTGAGGGGGGTTTTGTGCTCTATTTTGAACTTCTCTTCTTCTCTGCCTCTCAATTAGGAACCTGAAATTTCCTACAATGTCTTCCTCTCTTTCAAGAACTAAGTTAGCCCTTCTATAATCATCAGGATTTATTCTCAAGCATCAGGCTACTATATTCAAATCATTGATGATATCTTCCAGGGTTTCTTGAAAACCTAGATTTGGTTGTACAATAGGGAAGACATTTTCATGGGGTAAAACCATTTTTCTCCATAAATAGGCAACTCATATTTGTGTTAAAAAATAAGGTTTGTCTTGTTCCCCAGTAGAGTAGCCATAAATATGTTAGTTACTAGATTTTTCCCCATCCTTAATTAAATGCAATTAATTCAGCTAACTCTATATAACCCAATCGAGAAGAAATCTGTTAATAACAGTTGGAATTTATATTAATGATCATATCACTCTAAATACAGGTGTAGCTCCCTCTGTAATAATTATCAATTAGCTCTTCAATGACTAAATCAATAAAATGACATAAATAATAATTTTAAAACCCTAAAGTATCAAATGCTTAAGAATTGATACATAAACATGACATGAATCTCATAACTACCACTTAAAATGTAAGCGTACAGATCAAGCCAACAGACTGGTCCACATGATGCACAAAAAATACTCTACTAAAACATAACTTGAATTACTTCCACAATTAAAATCAATACAAAATTATATCACAATCACAAATGAACCCCAACTAAAGTTACATCCATGTACTCAAAATGAACACATTCAAAGCTGCGATATATATTGAGATTAATCACCAGATCAAAAAAATATTGTAAACTGTAAAGTTCTTTAAGTATTTGTCAAAAGTACCAAAATATCTTACTAACTATCTTAAAATAAAAAATTTGGCCGACCCTTACTAAGTCATAATAAGCTATATAAATAGCCAGTAAGTATAATTGTTTTTGAGATAAGTTTTAAAACTAACTCTGCTGAGGAGAGAAAAGTAAAATCTAGAGTTCAATGACAAAAGTTAAATGCAAAGAGAGAAAATAACCATAAATGGTTATTTCAAAAAAATAATCACAGACCATGTTCAGGACTATGATGGGGTCGCAATTGACGAGGGCTTGACCTACTGCTTCCTTCATTCTAAGTGCTCGGTTGAGAATTTCACCACCGATTGGTGATTAGGAACCCCGATATGTGAAATTATCTGTTTCCACACCTTATTCTTCCTTTAAACCAGTGAAAATTTATCCTTGTGCATCTTCAGATGGCCGCAACAAAAAATCAACATGGACTCTATTTTAGCCACTTGATAGAATTCTTCAACCGTTACTATTTTGGTTTCTTTGATTGCAGAGATCCTTTCTCTGAAGGTCTTGATCATCTCTTCTAGCTTATGCAATGTTTTCCCATCTTCTTTAATGAGTCTGAGATCATCATTCATCACACCATCCAGGGAAATAAGATATTTCAATATCTTAGCACACTCTTCTATCTCCTATTTTATGAATAAACTCCTCCATTCTAGATGTTATTGCGATACAAACAAGATTTCATCATCAAATCATGAAAGAGGTTTTTTTAGAAAGAAACTTAATTATGTCGTACCTTTTAACCTCAGCCATTTGAGCCATCACGACTGTCCATTGAGTTTTCCCTTTGTCCCACTTAACTACTTCTACATCCAGGCTATCCCTTGCAACAATGGCTTCTTCATAGGTTTGGCTGAGAGCATCTATGTATTTATTACTTGTGCCAACTATTGAATCTAACCAACTAGCATAGGCTATTGGATGATATCAGCTTTTGGTACTGATCATGCTGTTGATATTCATGTTTTGTCACTGATGTCAACATATGCTACTGTGGAGAAAATAGACTGATTACTTGACTGGCAGAAGTGTACGAACATTGTAGGAATGATTCAGAATGATCGAAGTTGGATATATGAAGAAGGATGTATGTTGACCTTATTCCTAGGGTCGCTTGGCTTTATGTTTCATATTGCGGATGTTATAGTTGATTTGGTGAAGATTGGTTTCTAGACTGTAACTGTGATGCTTGAAAAAGCAGGTCTCTGTGTTTCGGGTATATCTTACTAACGAAGACATTTCAGATGAAGCAAGCTTACTAGTGAAAAAACAACATATGTTGGAATAATAGGTTGAGTTAGACTATCATGTAATTACTGGTAATGTCATCTGTGGCGTGTATTCTGGAGGAGACCTATTTGGTGCCCAACTTCAGACATGTAGCGTGTAAAATAAATTGTGAGCATGGATTGTAGATCTGGGAGTATATGTGATGGATTGTAATTGATGTTTGCTTGTTATAGGTACCATGTGTATCTTAGCAAGGGTTTATATAATTATTTTCATATTGAAAGCCTTAATTGGCTGACCTAATTAGTTAAGTATGTATTGGGAAAGCTTAATTGGTCGACCTAATAAATTATTGTAGAGGGGTATATATGAGAGATATTTTCTTTTGAAAATATGTAGTAGAGATTGTAAAGGTAGAGAATTGTGGAAGCTACGAGGCTTGTTGGCAGTTGGATGTAGAGCATAGTTGATTGTTATACTTCATTGGAACTGACCAAGCAAAGATAGTTGTTACCAGACAGTTCACTGGATTGTATATTCCTATATACACTTGTTCAAATTTTTAATCCTTGAGGGTTTCTTTAAAATTCTTTGGGGAGTGTGCATGGGCAACGAGCCTACTACTTTTCTTGACTCTTAATAGGGACTATGTACTGTAATGTTGTAATAAGCTCCTAACAGGGCTAAATATTTTAACACGAATACCATACTCTTAGTACATTATTTGTGGGTGCTAATTCCCACCAGGGTTTTACCTTTAACAAGGTTTCCTCAACAACAAGTATTGTGTTATTGTGTTGGAATTTACTGTGTTATCATTTACATTGCAGTTTTGGTTTACAAAGTTTAAAGTTTAATAATCTATATCACAACTGATTCACCCCCCTCTCAGTTGTCTTGTGGACTATTATTCCTAACAATTGGTATCAGAGCTACAAGTTCTTAGAGAGAAAGATTAATAGCTTGAGGTGATCTTAAAGATTACTTACTATAGGAAGGATAGTCCAAATTTTGATCCTTAAAACTTTGACAGTTGGCCAAACAAGATGAGAACACATTTTCTATATTTGGGAATTGACTACTGGATGATCACAAAGAAGAATGAGAAGATAGCGACTGAGGATGACCTAGAAAAGGCTACTGAAGATGAAAAGAAGTTATTTTCATGTAATATGGTTGCAAGGGAATCAATTATCAACACACTTTCTAAAGGTGAATTCACAGAAGTAAAAGACTTGGATTTTGCACATGAGATCTGGACAAGATTGGAAGCATTATATATAGGAGACAAATTTACAAAATAGGCAAAGCTACAGAACTGGAAGACAAAGATGGAATCACTGAAGATGAGAGAAGATGAGAATAGTAGGGCATATGGACATAGAATTACTGAAGTGGTCACTGGCATTAGAAACTCTGGAGGTACTTATAGTGAGGAAGAGGTGATTGCAAAGATACTAAGATCTTTGACACCTGCTTATAGAACCAAAGTACAAGCTATAGAGGATATTACACATTTGACACCGAACTTCACTAGAGAGATATTGATTGGAAAGCTAACTACTTTTGAGGCCGTAGAATTGAGAGATACTTTACCTAAGGTTGAGTCAGCATTCAAGGCGACCGTGCATAATAACAAAAATACCTTATCTTGAAATGCGAGCACCAGCAATGGTGACCTGAGAGAAGAGCTTGGAGAATATGCTGATGAATGGGAACAAATACTGGAGGAAGAAAGAAAGATAGATGAAGTGATGGCACTAATTTATAGGAGAGAAAAGAGAGGTAAGGGTAAATTTGGAGGTAAATTACCTTTGAAATGTTTTTCATGTAACAAGATTGGTCATTTTGCATCTAGATGTCCTATAAGGGTTCCTAAGCTCAAAACTAAGTTTTACAAATCAAAGTATTGTAAAGACAAGGAATGTTATTATGCTAGTGAGGGTATTTATGATGATGATGGTGACTATGATGAAATTGGATTTATTTCTATAAAGGATGATGAGCCTATACATGAGGAACAATCCTTAGTATCTTGTGTTGAAAATAAATTTGAATGGGTTATAGACAATGGTTGTTCACATCATATGACTGGAGATAAAAATAAGTTTGTGAGTTTGAAAAGACATGATGGTGGTGTTATCAGATTTGGTGACAATACTCCTAAACTTATCATTGGAGTAGGATCTATTTCTCTAAATGGTAAGACAAATACTGACAATGTATTACTTGTTGATGGACTTAAGCATAATCTGTTGAGTGTTGGACAGTTAGCGGACAAGGGTTATAAATTGAAATTTACTGATGGGAAATGGTCTATCAGAACTAAATCAGGAGATTTGATTGCATCTGGTACTAAATCTAGAGGCAATGTATTTGAATTGAACACATTTGAAGCTTCTTGTTTTATTGCGAAGGTTGATGACATTTGGTTATTGCACATAATATTCTGTCATGTTAACTTTGATAACATTGTGAAAGTGAGCATGACAAATGCAGTAAGAGATCTACCTAAAATTGTGAAGCCATCTAACACTATGTGTAGAGAGTGTGTTATGGGGAAGCAGACTAGAAGCAATTTTAAAAGAAAAGCATATTCAATAAAAGGGAAGTTGGATCTGGTGCATACAGATATGTGTGGTCATACAAGAGAAAGATTATATTATGGTGAAAGGTACTTTATACTTTTTGCTGATGAATTTTATAGGATGATGTGGGTTACATATTTGAGAGAAAAATCTGAAGCATTTGACAAGTTCAAGTTATTTAAAGAAAAAGTTAAGAATGAATCTGGTTTGAAGATAAAATGTTTGAGATCAGACAGAGGTAGTGAGTTTACATTAGAGTTATTTAATTCATACTATGAAGAGCATGGAATATTCTGACAAACATCTGCACCTAGGACACCACAACAAAATGGGAATGTAGAGCGAAGAAACAAAACTATATTAGATGTTGCAAGGACTATGTTGTTGGAAGGAAATGTATCACATGTTCATTGGAGAGAAGCCGTTGAAACTACTATGTACACCTTGAACATGATTTAGATCAGAGAAGGTACAAGTAAAACTCCTTATGAATTGTGGTTTGATCATACACCTACTGTGAAATATTTTAGAATATGTGGTAGTAAATGTTATATCAAGAGAGATGATGAGATAGGCAAGTTTGATGCTAGAAGTGATGAAGGAATTTTTCTTGGTTATTCTACTAAGAGTAAAGCATATAAATGTTACAATCTGAGATTGAGAAAGTTGATTGAAAGTGCCAATGTGAGGATAGATGAAAAGTTTCAGATCCAGGAAAGAATATACGACTGTGGTCAGATTACAGAAATGAAAGAGGTTACTGTTGAACATGAAGAACCTTTGATGATTGAATATGTAACTGAAGATGAACTAATTGAGGTTATAAAGACTATAAAGACTCCAAGGTATGTGAAAAAGAAACATCCTGAAGATCAAATAATTGGTGATGTAAGTAAAGGTATGATGACTAGAGATAAAGTTGGAGATGAAATTTTCTTGATTTCTCAAGTTGAGACAAAAACTACTGATGAAGCATGTAAAGATGAATCTTGGACTAAAGCTATGGAAGAAGAGCTTGAACAGATAAAGAAAAACAATACTTGGGAATTGGTTCCAAGACCTAAGAATAGAAATGTGATTGGTACTAAATGAGTTTTCAGAAACAAAATGGATGAGGAAGGAACAATGGTAAGAAACAAGGCTAGAGTGGTATGCAAAGGCTACTCGCAAAAAGAAGGCATAGACTATGAAGAAACATTTTGTCTTGTTGCTAGATTGGAAGCAGTGAGACTATTTATTTCTTATTCTACACATAAAGACTTTAAATTTTATCAGATGGATGTGTAGTCAACATTCTTGAATGGTGATCTGGAATAGGAAGTTTACATTGAGCAAATTGATGGTTTTCCTTTGATAGATGACGAAGACATGGTTTGTAAGTTGAAGAAAGCACTGTATGGACTGAAACAAACACCGAGGGCATGGTATGCAAGGTTGGACAAGTACTTAATTCATTTTGGTTTCAGGAAAGGTAATGCAAACAATAATTTATACTTAAGAACTGATGAAGATGAAATCTTGATTATAGAAGTTTTTGTTGATGATATCATTTTTGGAGGCAATGATAAGATGAGTAAGAAGTTCTCTAAAGAAATGGAAATGAATTTGAAATGTCAATGATTGGTGAAATGAAATTTTTTCTTGGTTTGCAAATTAATTAGAGCAAGAATGACATTTTTATATCTCAGACCAAGTATCTTAAGGAAATGTTGAAAAAGTTTGGAATGGAAGATTGTAAACCTGTTGGAACACCTATGGTGACTGGACACAAACTGACTAGTAATGATGAGACTCAAAGTGTTATTCAGACAAAGTATAAATCTATGTTTGGTGGTATACAATATCTAAATCACACTAGACCAGATATTACCAATGTAGTTGGAATCATGGCTAGATATCAGACAGATCCTAAAGAGACACACTTTGCTGCTGTGAAAAGAATTTTCAGATATTTGAAAGGAACAATAGAATATGGATTGTGGTATAAAAAATTAGACAAATTTACTTTGCAGGCTTATACTGATGTTGATTAGGCAGGTAATGTGGATGATAGAAAGAGTACAGGTGGTGGTGCATTTTTCCTTGGGAAAAGGCTGGTTTCTTGGTTGAGCAAGAAGCAAAATTGTATTGCTCAATCTAATGTTGAGGCAGAGTATGTTGCTACTGCAATAAATTGCACACAATTTGTTTGGATGAAACAAATGCTAAAGGACATTGGAATAATTTTTCAAGAACTAGTGGTTATCCATTGTGATAACACCAACATAGTAAATATGTAGAAGAATCCTGTAATGCATTCAAAGACTAACCACATTTCTATTAAGTATCATTTCTTGAGGGAGAAGGTAGCATAGAAAGAGATTAAACTAGAATACATTAGCAAAAAGGAACATATAGTAGATATATTTACAAAACCTTTGCCAAAAGATGCTTTTGAATACCTCAGAAGAATGCTTGGGGTGATGGCCCCTCCTTCTAGTACTTAATTAATGCAGTTATGCATCAGTCCAGTGCCTTTTAGAGCTATACCATTTTCTGGACTTGATGTATGGATCTACTCCTCAGGGGGAGTGATCGAAGGAACACTAGAGCACACTTGGGTGATATTGCACCTGGTTGATTCAATGTGAAGATTTGAAAAAGATACACCTTACAGAAGACTATAGATGAGTTATGGCACCCTTTTCCATTGCTACCAAAGGGGGAAAGAGTCTATGTCAAAATCCCTACTGTTTTGGGGAGATTTGTGTTGAGGATATTGAGAAGATTGTATTGAGAGAGAGAGAGAGAGTACTTTTTGGGTTGATGGATTTTCCAATATGTTTCCATCAATGCCAAAGGGGGAGATTGTTGGATGATATCATTTTTTGGTACTAATCATGCTGTTGATATTCATGTTTTGTCATTGATGTCAACATATGCTTCTGTGGAGAAAATAGATTGGTTACTTGACTAACAAAAGCGTACAGACAGTGTACGAATGTTTTAGAATGATCAAAGTTGGATATATGAAGAAGGATGTATGTTGACCTTATTCCTAAGGTCTCTTTGCTTTATATTTCATATTGTGGATGTTACAGTTGATTTGGTGAAGACTGGTTTCTGGACTGTAACTGTGATGCTTGGTAGAGCAGGTCTTTGTGTTTCGGGTATATCTTACTGGCGAAGACATTTCAGATGAAGTGAGATTAATAGTGGAAAACTGGCATATGTTGGAATAATGGGTTGAGTTCGATTGTCATGTGATTACTGGTGACATCATCTATGGTGTGTATTCTGGAGGAGACCTATTTGTTGGCCGACATCAGACATGTAGCATGTAAAATGAATTGTGAGCGTGGAATATGGATCTGAGAGTATATGTGATGGATTTTAATTGATGTTTGCTTGTTATAGGTACTGTGTGTATCTTAGCAAGTGGTTATATAATTATTTTTCTATTGGAAAGCCTTAATTGGCTGACCTAATTAATTAATTATGTATTGGGAAAGCTTAATTGGCCGACCTAATGAATTATTGTAGAGGGGTATATATGAGAGATCTTTTATTTTGAAAAGATGTAGTAGAGGTTGTAAAAGCGGAGAATTGTGGAATCTACAAGGATTGTTGGCTACTGGATGTAGAGAAGAGTTGATTTTTATAATTCATTAGAACTGACCAAGAAAAGATAGTTGCTACTAGACAGTTCACTGGATTGTATATTCCTATATATACTTTTTCAGATTGTGAATACTTGAGGGTAGCTTTAACCATCTTTGGGCAGTGTGTCTGGGCAGTGAGCCTACTACTTTTCTTGACTCCTAACAGGGACTGTGTACTGTAATGTTGTAATAAGATCCTAACAGGGCTAAATCTTTTAACATAGATACTATACTCTCAGTACATTATTTGTGGGTGCTAATTCCCACTGGGGTTTTACCTTTAACAAGGTTTCCTCACCAGCAAGTATTGTGTTATTTTGTTGGAATTTAGTGTGTTATCATTTACATTGCAGTTGTGGTTTACAAAGTTTAAATTTTAATAATCTATATCACAACTGATTCACCCCCCTCTGAGTTGTCTTGTGGACTGTTATTCCTAACATAGACCTTAGATTGATCTGTTGCATTGAATCAAGTCCTTCATTTGTTGGTTATCTAGAGACTTAGGATCGAACAATAGTAAAGGTTGTGATGTAGACATGAGATCAGGATGGTGAATGGAATGGATGTACTTTTCCATCTGTGCGAGAGCTAACTTTATTTCTCTTTTGTCCTTCTCATCCTTCCAGGTCCTTGTGATTATCTTCTTTATGGAAGACTAAGTGTTTGGCATCTATAGTCCGAGTAGCTACTCTAAGGTATACCTTCTCTATCTTGAAGTCTTTAGTCGTTACTTCATCAGAGTTCTTTTTTATTTTTTGGAATAGCTATCTTTGCATATCACCACCCAATTTGGGTATTTGTATCAATCATTGCTTCAGTTTTGTGCTTCTTAATCTTGACTTCTCTTCCCAAAAACTTACTTACCATATCATTATTCGACAACGAGATAGGTACTATACTTTTCTTTCTAGTGATGGAAGACTCGAGCCAATTTGGTGTATCTGCAGATGTGTGTGTTAATTAGTGCACCTATTATTTGCAACACGACACTTCAATAGATCATTATATTAGTGAAAACTTATAAAAAGAAAGGGTTTCAAACTAAACACTAAAACCAATCTATTGCTTCCTATCTAGGAGGAGTTTGAAGAATGCCATAATCATGCCCTCAGATTATGCACAAATCAGTGACATATACAACATAAGAATGGAAGATTTGAATAAAAACTAATCTAAATGATTAAGAAACATGCATATTAGCTGTAAATATGAAGATAATAACAATTCATAATATCAAATCTAAGATGCAATATGGATTCACAAATAATCTAAACAACATAACAATGCTTTTAACTCTGAAAATTAAGGGCCATTTGAGCGCAAAAACTCATTCTATTTATAGAATAAATAAGGAGAGAGAGGGGGGACAAAGGTCATTAATGGAGGTGTAATAGTCATTAATAAGGTGTAAGAGGCATTAATTCCAAAGGCATTAATGAGACGTGGGTTTGAGAAATATCCATTAATGATGCATTAATGAGAGAAATTAAGAGGCATGGTGAGGGTGTAAGTCCAAGCTTGAGAAAGTGGACTTAGAGGGAGTCAAGCTTGAGAAAGTTGACTTTCTCAAGTGGGTTGAATTCCTAATCACAAAATTAGGAATGTGATGACATTAGGAAGGGGGTTAAGATAGGATTAAGATTAGGATTAGGCTTAGCATGGGGGGAATAGGTTGGGATGGGTTTGAACCCAGGGTTTAGGTGGTTGAGATAGGTTAGGTTAGGGGTTAAATAGAATATTAATGAAATGAATTATAATTAATATATTCATTCAAAAATAGGGAAATTAATTATTTAAGATTTTGATTGCTTTAGATAATTAATTAGGATTATAGCCAATTAATTAGATTAATTTAGGCTAGAAGATAGGCTTTTGCAAGTGATTATATATAATAGGGATTTCATTTAATTCCTTTTAAATTAATTACCTTAGCCATGTTTTGATTTGATTGAATTGATTGGCTTAGGTGAATAATAACATTTAGTGATTAGATCATTTAGGAGATTAAATTTGATTTGAATGAATTATGTCAGCCGATTGAAGAGTTGTCTGTACATAATTGGGGGTATGATCACACTTAGTTAGAGAAGACCAAATTAGGGTGGTTACATTTGCCCCTCTTTGAATAGATGTGTGAGCAGCACATTTGATTCAAAGAGAGTTTTTGATGTTTGACTTTAGAAAGATTGATAATTTTGCTCACAATCAAACGAAATGCCTAATGAGATCAATCTCACACTTGTTTGAACTAAACTGATAGAATTGACTTTGAACTTGACCGAACAAAGGTCAATATGCAAAGATCTTAAAGACACCAATTCTGAACTTGGTTGTTGTCCAAAAATTGATAATACTGATTCCAAACTTGGTTGTCGTCCAAAAGTTAGTATGAAGCTGCGAGGAGCTTAATAAGAATCTAAGAAAAAGTAGACATAGGATATTCATCTTGTGATAATCGAAGCCTTCGATCCAACAGTTCTGACTTAGTCAAGAAGCCATCATGCCTTTAGTTTTTTGATAATGAAGTCACTTTTAATGTTGTTTCGAGCAAGAATTTGATTGACGATAGTGTGATCATGCTCCCTTGAGAATGAAATCAAAGGAAAAAGAATAAAATCCCTCTATTGAAAGAACATATCACTTGCATGGAACGGTTAGGTCAAGAAAGAATGGATTAGAAGAAGTGAAGAAATAGGGGTGTGTTAAGAGTAAACACATGAGAACCAAGTTAATTACATGAAAATGTGAGTGGTGGGACTGATAAAATGATGTTGGACCAAGATGTTGATGATTAATGTGCGAGTTGACAGATTTTCAGAACAGATGGAGCAATTTTGCATTTTCAGGAGCTGTCGCAAAATTTTTACTGTACTGTGTAAAATGCCTTAGGTACCTTCAATTTGGTCCCTGATTGATCAAAAAGAGAACAGGAATGGAGTTTCAGTTTCCTAGGAGGAGTTTCAAAAGCCCTAAATAACTCAAAAGGCCAATATATATCTCAAAAATCACTCTTTTACTATTCATTTTCACTTTTACCCATAGTAAATTCTAGAGCTCTGTAGAGAAGATGGTGGTCCCCATTAGGAAGCATCATTTGAAGCTCAGCTGTCGACATCAGTGCTCGACCGACTATACACCTCTGGTAAGTACTCGTAAAACTACCTCGTGAATTTTGTTATTTTCATTTTCATGCTTTCTGGTAGTTTTTGTAGCCATTTGAATTTTGGGTCAAATCTGGGATTTCGGATCACACCCTGTTGAACCCGTGTCGCATCCGACTTTTTCTGGATCGCACCTTGCTGTCCAGGATTCCTACATTGCATCCAGTATTTTCTAGATCACATCCTATTTGCCCCATTTTGTGTTTGCATGCTGCAGTTTAGGATAAGAAATTAGGTTTGTGTCGTACCCTGTCATTTAGGATCGTACCCAATTTTTTGGGTTGCATCCAGGATTTTTGGGATCGCACTCAACATTCCCCATCGCATCCTATTTTTCCAGGATTGCATCTGGTAAAGAGATCGCACCTTGTATATCCAGGATCACATCTCATTGTTAGACTTAGGATTTTTGTCAACTGTGAACCATTTTCCCTTCTACGGACCTTGAATCACTTAACTGATTATGTTTCTATGTTTTTGTCATATATAGAACACTAATTTGTCTTTGTTAATTGCTATCTTTGTGTAAAATAGGTCAATTTTGAGGTAGTAGCATTTTGAGGGACATATCCGGGGCATGTTCTTGCCTCGATCTGATAGCTAATGGATGATGAGCGGGACATAGTGGCCTGTATAGGATTACGATCACTGATTGATTTACCCGATATTGGGGTAAATCAAGGGTTGTTGACTTCTCTTGCTGAGAGATGGCACTTAGAGCACAACACCTTTCATCTCCCGAACGAGGAGATGATAGTCACACCTGAGGATGTGTGTTAGATACTTTGAGTTCCAGTGATGGGTCATGAGGTATGATTTGAGGTGACTTCTTCCATTGCCATTGGTGCAACTTGTCAGTTCTTTGTAGACGATACTATTGCTTGGAGACATATTTCATGGGATTTCATGTGCGATCACTATGATCATCTATCTGTATACTTGGCAGGACTGATTGGTGGCATTCTGATACCAGATAGGGGACAACACAGATTTCTTGTAGGATGGGTGGATATGCTTGAGCAGATGGTCGTATCTGGACAGAGATTTGCATAGGGTACCTGTATTCTTACCCACATGTATAGGGAGCTCCATGAGATTGTTTATTAGTATACCCAGAGCATGACTGTAGGGATCTTGACTCTGCAGATCTAGGCCTGGGAGCACATCCCAGTGACATGACCCATTATAGATAAGCAACAAGCACCTGATCAGCCTTATGTGTATATGTACACAGGTTTGATGCAGTAGCCCCATTTGGGCAAGGTAGAGTACTAGCAGTGTCTTTTTGATAATATGACAGTTGTAGTATGGCAACCGTACTTGGATTGTGAGGAGTGGGCCTCTGATAGGAGATAGGTTCCATTTTTCTTTCAGAGTAGGTACCTGATCAGACGGACCATATACATCATAAAGCATTTCATACATACCCGTGTATTGAGACAGTTTAGCTGAGTACAGGGCAGAGTCAGGATTTGACAGTATATGCTCAGATTCATGATGAGACACCATTATGGGCCCCTCAGCTGAGGTATGAGACTGTGCACCAAGAGATCAGAGATATGGTCAGAGTTGATTGGGATCTTCGGCTTGATGTGGCAGATGTAGGTTGTTTGGATGGATATGCAGTAGAGATGCTCCAACATCCATTTACACGGTTTACAGTTCCTGAGGAGGCCATTCCTCATATTGAGGACCCTGTAGATTATGATCCCGACGGTTGCCCTGCCAGAGTTAGAGGAGGAGCATAGAGTGATAGGGGTGTTGGGGGTAGGGATGGAGGATGAGATGATGGGTGAGATGGTAGATGAGATGGTAGAAACCCTCCTCCAGATGATGGGGATGATGGTGGAGATGATAGGGGTGGTGGAGCTGTGGGTGGGATGGGAGAGGTGGCCAGTGGAAGTGGAGAGGGTCAGCGCACCCATTTCAGATTTGTTGCTCCTAGGATGGATCCATGGCCTTTACTCATAGGGTAGCAATAGAGACATCAACAATAGTAGAGGCCATAGGACAGGTCACAGGATAGGCCCTTAGGGCAAGATTTTGGTAGGGGTTCTAGTAGGGACAAAGATCCCTTATCACAGTGTGAGCAGGAGCAAGAGCAGCTTAGGGCCAGGATTACTGCATTAGAGGCTAGGATTACCGTAGCAGATGCGAGGATCATGATAGTAGATGATTTTCTTGCTGATAGAGATACGAAAATAGAGGCTTAGAGCAGAGAGAGATACACAGGCTCAGACTGCAGTACACCAGGCGTAGAGAGTGACATACTATTATGCTTTATATCATGTAGTAGTACCAGAGGGGAAGAGAGCCACATCTTTCTCACGGTTGACACAACAGTCAAAGGGGCCATGCCACCTCTAGCATCTCCATTTATACCACCTCATCCTCCTCTAGATCAGGGAGAGGGGGGAGTCAGAGTTAATTTTGTCATATATATTGTTGAGATTATATTGTATATCTAAATCCTTCTGAGATCATTCTTTTGTACGATGACACTTTATGCATGTATATCTGATTCATCCTGATACTCTGATACTCTTTGTGTAGACTTGTGTCATAGTTTTGATCTGTACCATAGTTTTGATACATATATATGATGCAGTTGTTTTTGATTCTGACATATTTCACGAGTTCTCTTTTCTTTGATAGATGTTGTTGCACATGTGATTATGTTTATCTTGGTCTTATGATGAGTTAGATTGTTTAGATGATGACATCATTTATGCATTTGGATTTATCATTGATATAAATGTATTTCAAATGATACTATGTGAATATGCAAATGTATGTTTTTAAGGTTTTCTTATGCAAGTAAAATGTATGGATGCACTTAGGATGTAGAAATAAATGTAATGCATAAATGCTTTGTTTTTGTTTTTTTCTTCTGTCTCATTTAATGAATGTAAAATGTATGCTATGGATGTGCAATGATATGAATATCAGTAATATTGAATTTATGTGATTAACTTGGATTCAGAAGAAAATTGAAATCGTTTTGAGCTCAAATTCCTTATGCTTTTGTTTCTTTCAAAAAGGAATCATGCAATCCCTAAATGCAGTTATATGCAGACTCTTAGGACTTGTCACTAATTTGCAGATTTTGTATCATTTTTTTATCATCATTGGGCTCTTTTTGGGATGGATACCACTTTATAGTACAACAATCACTAATACCCACTGATATTATGAAAGTATGAATACTATTTTTATTGGATGTAATGTTGGAAATAGACTTAGGCATCGAGGAATAGAAGCCAGGATGACAAGTTAGTCACCTTCCTTTTACTATATCAGGTTCAATGTAAGGTAAGATATTGGACCCGCAATGACCTTGAAAATTCATATCCTTGGGTACATTATGCTTCGTATACCTTAGTGAGAATATGAGGTTTTTAGAAAAAAGACAAGGAAATTGTGTCAACCTCACTGTAGTTTACACATAACAAAGATCAAGATATATGTGGCTATCCACTCATGTTGGTAGCTCTTACCATAAACATCTAAGTTAGGTGAAATTTATAGGATCATTTGGAACAATCACCATACGCATAAAACCAAAAAATGTTATGCCCCCTATCCTTGTGAGTCTTTGTCTTTGCACAGATGTTATGGAGTAACTTGGAATACATAACAACCATCAGTTGAGAATCAATCAAAGAAAAATCATAACTGCTTATATGCCCCTAGTTAAAGCATCATCAGAACATAAAAGATTTATATTCAAACCAAGATCAAACTGTGTTTAAGTAGCATAGAGAAATACTATTGATTCATTTGTCAAGCGCAGTAGAGATTCATTAATTAAAATGTGGAATTTAAGCAATATGTATTCCATGTCTGTGTATAACATTATTCCTGTCTGTAATCCAATGTAGGTCTTAGGAACACCATTTATGTTAGTGCAATGTTTGTGCCATCCTTGTTTTGCGAAAGTGATATTTGGAGCAAGTATCGAGAAGCATTGGGTCACACGAGAAACCATCCTAGGATGATCTAGTAGATGCAACCTAAAATGCTAGAAAAGATGCCCCCAATGTAGAATGACTTGTTCCTAAGACAAAAATGTAGACAAATCCCAAGAAAGGATAGAGTATTTGTAAGGAAACAAAGTCAACTCTTAGCACAAGTGTAATCGTGAAGGCCTAGTATTAGCAATGCATTAATAGATAGAGTGCATAATACAAGTGATGGCTGATTGCCAGGTTTTCACCACTTGGCAAAAATTTTCATTCTTTTTGCTACCAGGATGCTTGTTTTACCAAGTTGTCATCAAGACACTTTTCTCTTTTTCAAATTTTTTGCTATTTTTGCTTTTTTGAATGTTTTTGTAGCATCAAGGCACCTGTTTTCCAGAATTTCACCAAGGATACCTTTCTTTAGGACATTTTCTACTATTTTTGGATTTCTTCAGGACCAATTTTTTGATGTTTTTGGTATTTTCTGATATTTTCATTGCATAGGCTATGTTAGCCAGTCATCAAGCGTAGAACCACTTCAAATGTAAAGTATTGATAGGATCTGGAAGGACATCTCCCTCAGGTGTAGCTAGTTGATATGCTCCAGTCCCAAAAGTTGTAGTAATGACATAAGGTCCCAACCAATTAGGTTCAAACTTTCCTTTCTGTTCCCGGTTAGGCTAGTTTTTAGGATTCTCCTTTAGGACGAGATCCCCCACCTGAAATTGCCATGGTTTGACCTTTTTATTGTATCCTTTAGACATTCATGCTTGGTATACCTTCAGATGATTGAACGTCTATTGCCTGCGCTCATCAAGTAATTCTAGTGCATTCACCCTGTCGATGTGGTATTCCTCATCAGTAACAAGGCCTTGTAAAGATACCACAAAGATGAGATTTCAACCTCAATAGGTAGTACTACCTCAGCGCCATAGAATAGGGCAAATGATGTGGTTGCATTTGGTGTTCTGATGCTTTTTCTGTAAGCCCATAGTGCTGGATTTGGTTGTAAATGTCAGTCTCTGCCAGACTTAGTCACAATTCTGTGTAGGATCTTGAGAATATTCTTATTAGATGCCTCAGCCTGTCCATTACCTTGAGGATAATAGATTGAGGAGCAATGTTGAGTAATGTGAAACTGTGTACAAAGGTCTTCAATATCTAGGTTTTTAAATTGGCCCCCATTGTCTGTTACAATTAATGAGGGTATCCCATATCTACAGATAATGTAGTTCAAGATGAACATAGCCACCTATTTTCCGGTGGCTTTGATTAGCGGCACAACTTCGACCCACTTCATGAAATATTCAGTGGCCGTAATGATGAACTTGTGTCCATTTGAAGAATTAGGATATATTTGTCCAATCAAGTTAAAAGGTCCATTTCTGAAATGGCCAATGTGTTACGAAAGGTATAAGTTCTCTGGTAGGAGCATGGATGAGATTTCCATGTGTTTGGCATTTATGACATGTTTTGGAAAATTTAATAGCATCTTTTTCCATTGTAGGCCAATAATAGCCTACTTTGAGCAATTTATTTACTAGTGAAAAGCCATTGGAATGTGATCCACATACACCTTCATGGACTTCTTTTAATGCGTGATCCGAATCTTCATGTTCTAAACATATAAGAAGTGTATCATGTAATGTCCCCGCTAGGGAACCCATAAGGAATCAGGTCTATGACCTAAAACTACAACTAACAATTTTTTTTTTCTAGCATTCTAACTTATCACCATTACCATTTACAAGTACATTCCTTAAGGTTCCCTTAATGAATTCATTTACCATTATCAAGCAATACATTTTATTACTTAATCTAATGCAATTCTTTTTCCGTTTCAACTTCAATTGACATTGAGACATTGCTTTCATTCCTCATCAAAACCAATTACATTAATGAGATAATTGCATTCATTTTCTTTACCTAATT
>MU225465.1:431849-443024 GCA_018584345.1 Thuja plicata
CACGCACACACACACACACACACACACACACACACACACACACACACACACACACACACACACACACACACACATATATATAAATATAAACAGACAATGGTAAACAAGGAGGGAGAGTGCGACATCGTGTGGACCTCTTGTAGGAGTAACTATGACTTCCTCCCCTCATCCTACATTCACATCAGACAGTGACATCAACAAAGCATAATTGGATTAGTCTGGTTAGTACTAGAATAATCGCTTTTACATATTGTATAACAAGAATACATCATAACATATTCATGTAAATGTAAATCATCTATTAACTTTCACAAACCCATTTAACCATCAGGCATGTACTCAAAATATCCCATTATCAAATCAAGATAAACAAATCACATAACCCTAAATGCATTAATCATGTCTAATCCCAAGTAATGTTATTAGAGAAGATAACACATCTAATCCTTAAGTGGTTATAATCAATTAACCTAAGGTAAACATAAATATTAATAATGATCGTTTCACATAGAAGCATATAAGTCTATCAGGTGATCCTTTTAGCATTAAGGTCCTAAACTATCATTGACACACAAGAAGATGTATAGGAACATACCTATGCAATATTATTATTTCCCATATTAAAATATGAAGTTATGGTGAGTTGGAAGAAGTTTGGTTTAAGCAACCATTGTTCTAGTTCTGTTTCTTCTGTTTCATCACTCCCTTTGTCAAAAAATGGACTATCACTTGAAGTAGGGTTTTTAGTTTTTTTATTGAAACCTAGTCCTATTTTATCTTTGGTATCCTTGAATTCCATGTGTACAGGTTCAATAAGGCCTTTTTGTTTGTGTCCTAAAGGTCCTTTTCCTTTATGTCCCATTTGTTTGAGGAGATCATATCCTTTACCATACTTTTTCAGGGTATTTCCACATGTTTTACCTCAGCTTCCTTTGGTTCTCTCTTGTAAAGCCAGGCCAAGACTGCGTGTTCTTATGTGTTATCTTTAGGAGAGGTAGATGCTTTGACCATGCTAGTTTCTTTGTGAATTTCTGGTGTTCGAGATGCAGTAGGTGTGAATGATGAGGAAGGTTTCCTATAGAATCTTGGTGACATTGGAAGTTCTGTTAATGACAGGGTCATGTCCAGCTTATATTCTCCCATACCTATTTCTTCAAGTTTTAAGGTCTTTCCAAAGTCTTTCATAACTATGTCCTTGGTAGTCTCAGGAACAATCTCATCCATAACTTTCTTATTATGCAGGACCATACTACCTGCCTTAATATTGTTGCAAGTATAATTGGCATCTGCAGGAATTGTCACTTCCACCCCATTATGTGGGAATTTGATAAATTGGTGGAAGGTAGATGGTACAACTTGCATTTCATGGATCCAAGGTCTCCCTAACAGTATGTTGTAAGTGAAGGGTAGATCCAGGACATGACATATGACATTCCTTTCAACTGGCCCAAATCTGATAGGTAGAACAATAAGACCTTTAGAGGATCTTTCTTCCTCATCATAAGATTTGATAGTGATTTTGCTTCTAGAATCAATGATTTCTTCTGAAAGACCCAATTTCTTGATTAGATTAAGGGTACAAATATTCAATCCTGCGCCTCTATCTATCAATACGTGTCTAACACATGATTTATGAATTAGTACTTCAATATGAAGGGGTTGATTATGTGGATGGGTCAATGATTTATCATCCTCTTCAGAAAAAGAGAGGTAATGTGGCGCTGAGATGTGATTAACCATTACTTGGAATTTGTCTATATCAAGGTCCTTTGGCACATTTGAGGCATGTAGGGCTTGCTCAAGAATTTCCCTATGCACTGAGGATATTTCAAGTAACTCAAAAATGGAAATTTGAGCAAAGGTTCATTGTAATTGATCCACCAAATTATACTTTTTTGTTGGAATGGTTACTGTTTGTTTTGCTATTGCTGGTTTTGATGAGGAATTAGGTCCTTTGATCATGACTTGTGCTTGACTTCGGGTTACCGCATTTGATTGGGAGGATGTGTTTTGAACACCTTTGATAGTGACCACATTAATTGATTGAGTTTTAATGTCTAGCATGTTGATCACATTATCATTTTTAGAGTAGGTGTAATTCACTTCATTTCTTTTTCCTTTAGATGCTTCCCCTTTCTCGTAATTAGGGAATGACTTGTTAAATGCTGTATGATCTTCGTTAGTGGTGTGCCCTTCCACTATGATCTTGCCTCCTTCAATAAGGTCTTGGATAATATGTTTGAGTTTAAGACAGTTATTAGTCTTGTGTCCTTTGTTTTTATGAAAGACACAATAATAATTGTCATCCCACCACCGTGGTTTGACTTTCGGCTCCCATGGTTTGGAATCTGGGATCATGAGAACTTTGTTGTATAATAGTGTCTTCAAAATAGTCTCAAGAGGTTCTCCCAAAGGAGTGAATGTTCTTTGAGGCTTAGAAGTCCATGGCCGACATTTTTTATTCTCATTGTTTGCTTTAGGTATGAAGGTTGTTACCTTGGTATCTTTACTTGCTTGCATGCTATTATTTAGATTGAACACCTCATGTTTGGGATTAACATTAGAGGCATCTACTACTCCATCGTTGACAACATTTTTGTTTTGCTTCCACCACTTAGGCTTGTTGTTGGAGTTGGTAGATTTTTTTTCACTTTGGAGAATGATTTCTCCCTTTTTAACCATGACTTCTCGATACAGATGGCATTCTTGATCATCCAGTCGAAGCTAGGGGAATCTTGCATTTGCAATGCGCAGTTCAATTTAGGTATCAAGTTATTAACAAATATTTCCATTTTCTCAGATTCGGGAATGGCTCTTGAATAGCTTGCAAAGATTTTTCTCCATCTTTATAGAAAGTGTGTAAAGGATTCGCTAGTTCTTTGTTTAGTGTTGCACAGATCCATCATGGTTACATCATGTTGTATATTATAGGAGTAATGTTGGATAAATCGTTGAATTAACTCCTCAATTTTTTTTTACCTTAGGTGTAAGTATTAAGAACCATTCTATGGCACCGCCTCCTAGGCTTCCTAGAAAGAGCCGCATGAGATATGTAGGTTCATGCATGTATTCTATGCTTAGAGCACAAAAATCTCTCGCATGGTCATGTGGGTCGGTCTCTCCCGTATATTTTTCATATTTTGGCCTTGCCATGTTGGGAGGAAATGGGACCATATTAATAATCTTATCAAAAGGAAATGGACAAATGGAGTCCAAAGAATATTTCATCTTGGGTTTAGCCTTCTCCTGTTTGAGAGTTGCAAGCTCAGTTTGCATCAAGGTTAGTTGTTTGGCAAGAATAGATATAGGAGTCGACAACTCCTTTTCTTTTAGTTGTTCAACATCATAATCCTTAGGCAATTTTATGCCAGTGGATGCTAGATGGAGAAAGTATTTCTCTTTATCTTCGCCAATTATCTTTTCCAATGTCTTTTGGAATTTCTTGCTCTGTTTGAGTTTATTGTATTCTTCTTCAGTGGCGTCTTCCTCACTGTCTGAACCAAACAAAGGATGATCAAAAAGTTGTTCTTCTTCATCATTGCTATCTTTGTGCTTTTGTTTTTTTATCATTTTCATATTCCTCAAAGGACTTACTCCATTCGTGAGTGGGTCTTTCCATTTATAGAGAGTCTAAATCAAATAGGGAACCACGAGATGTTTCTGCTTGCTAAAAGTGTAGTGATCTTGGAGGTACTTCTGATTCTTTAGAAGTGTACTTGTTGTGTCTTGTGTTAACCATGTATTTGTATCTCAACTTCATCAAAGTTTTATGATAGTGTCAAGTAGAGTCTCAAATCATTCAAGTGAGTGTGTCTAGGTAGAGGTGTCGTTTGTGTTTTGGTGGAAGTAAATGATTCCAGCATCAAAGGGTTAGAATGCCCTGATAGTGAGCTGAGAATCAAGTTGTTCTGAAAAGTGGATAGACCACACATATTGAGACTGATTGTGAGAAACTGATAGGACATGCAAGGTAGACATTTGAAAAAGTGTTTTGACACAACAACAAGGAGATCAGAAAAGACAACAGGGACACACTAATGAGCCAAAAGGGTATCCAAATCCAATGAGGTTTTCTAAGAAACTAATCTGCAAGTGCCCACTTCCCTAGATGCGAGCCTCTAGATGCGAGCCAGAAAATACAGGATACGAGCCTCTAATGACCCATATGTGAGCTAAGAAATGCAGGATCCAATCTTTCTCCCTAAATGCGACACAATGCTGACCAAATACGATTCAGGATACCAGATACGATTCAAGATACCAGATACGAGCCAAAAATACATGATACGATCTTCTGACATTTCTATCAGACTTTGTGAGTTACGAGGCATTCTTGTGTGTGTAAAATACATGTACTCCAAGGATAGAATTTTGTTTCTTATTTTGAATGATTTATCTTGTTAGTGATCTTTCAGACACATTAAGCAGATTTGCATTGTTAAGGGAACAAACACATCCTTATGCCCTATTTTCTAGGTAGAGGATGAAAATCCTTGCTCATTGACTTAGGTACACACTCAAATGCTAATTAGAATATGGCCATTACCAAGCATGCAATGACTCCAGTCATGATGCCATATTAGCCAAATCCAAATGCAAGTGAGGGCACGATATGATGAGTGTCTTGGGGCAATTACTTTTTGCCTTGCACAAGGATTATCACCCTTTCAGAGATGAATCAGGTAGTTTTGACTACAAAGTTTGTTGTTTATGATGGGGCAATCCATTCAAAACTATCTACCATGGAATTGCATAAGGCAAAATTGAGGCATATAGCCCTATGAGTACTTAAATATGTGTAATCTCGCAAGCAAGATTCAAGAGGCTCCGCTCTACACATACCCAAGCATGTTCAAGGAATGATGTCAAAATTCTGAGAACAAAACCGATTCTGTCTTCTGAGGCTTTGACCTACGAGGAAGCAATTATTTATAGTGAGTTGGAAGGGTTGGCATAAAAAATGTCCTCACTTGGGTCATTCCTGGGAGATTTTTTCCTCAACTGATAGGCCCTCTACTTTTTAATAAGCATACAAAGGATTGGCAAGCGTAAGATTTCTAGATTTCTGATTCTTAAAAAGAAGAAGAGCATACTCTCCTAGTCCATGTCATTTTCTCCCAAAACACTTCAAGCAATGTTCATTCCCTCAAGCTATTTGAGCTCGATTTAAATATTCCTAGATTATGAAAGCATTGTACGTGAAAGCAAAGTTTGTTTTGTTCATTTGACCACAGTTCTTAGTGCTTTGCTTTGTTCATTTACTATCCCAAAATGAATTAAGTGATGTGTTTGTTCATTGAGCCACAAAATTTAGTGATTTGATTTTGTTCATTTACTATCGAAAATTGAAATTTAAACTGTGTGTTTGTTTTGCCTTGTTTAGTTACTTCATTTTCCTTTCAAGTTTTAAACCAACTTTTGATGTTCTGATTTTCCTTGAAGGAAAAGAGCATAATAATCTGGTTGGTTTAACAAGTGACTAAAAAATGTCTTAATGTTTGGAAATATTGCAACAAGGTTAGAAGTAAATCAACTTAAAAACCTGCAAACCCATACGTTAGCAAATTCTTCCTTCTTTTCAACAGCAACCTGCAAGCACTAGTTAGGCTGTTCAAAAGATCAAAACCACAACTGATCAAAATGTTAAAGGTTTAGGCAATGAAGCATGCAAAATTTTTAATCAAATACAATCCTAGAAATCTAGAATGTGATGCAATCTACCAGATGTGAGGCTTTGTTACTAGATACAACAAAGTGATGACCAGATGCGAGCCTATACTGGAAATGATCCAAGAATTCCAGGAGGCAATTTCTGAAATATAGGATGCGAGCCTAGATTCTGTGATGCAATGATTTCTCCCAGATGCAAGCCTTGATGACCAAAAATGACCTTGTTCCAGAAACCTGGGAAGACAAATTAGAAAAAAATGAACTTGAAATGAGGCAAAATCCAAAATCAGGCCCCACGGTGGGCGCCAAAAATGGGTGTGTTAATTAGTGCACCTGTTATCTGCAACACGAAACTTCAATAGATCATTATATTAGTGAAAACTTATAAAAAGAAAGGGTTTCAAACTAAACACTAAAACCAATCTATTGCTTCCATTCTAGGAGGAGTTTGAAGAATGCCATAATCATGCCCTCAGATTATGCACAAATCAGTGACATATACAACCTAAGAATAGAAGATTTGAATAAAAAATAATCCAAATGTTTAAGAAACATGCATATTAGCTCTAAATATGAAGAGAATAACAATTCATAATATCAAATCTAAGATGCAATATGGATTCACAAATAATCTAAACAACATGACAATGCTTTTAACTCTAAAAATTAAGGGCCATTTGAGCTCAAAAACTCATTCTATTTATAGAAGAAATAAGGAGAGAGAGGGGGGACAAAGGTCATTAATGGAGGTGTAATAGCCATTAATAAAGTGTAAGAGGCATTAATGAGACATGGGCTTGAGAAATCTCCATTAATGAGAGAAATTAAGAGACATGATGAGGGTGTAAGTCCAAGCTTGAGAAAGTGGACTTAGAGGGAGTCGAGCTTGAGAAAGTTGACTTTCTCAAGTGGGTTGAATTCCTAATCACAATATTAGGAATATGACAACATTAGGAAGGGGGTTAAGATATGATTAAGATTAGGATTAGGCTTAGCATGGGGGGAATAGGTTGGGATGGGTTTGAACCTAGGGTTTAGGTGGTTGAGATAGGTTAAGTTAGGGGTTAAAGGGAATATTAATGAAATGAATTATAATTAATATATTCATTCAAAAATAGGGAAATTAATTATTTAAGCTTTTGATTTCTTTAGACAATTAATTAGGACTATATCCAATTAATTAGATTAATATAGGCTAGAAGATAGGCTTTTGCAAGTGATTATATATAATAGGGATTTCATTTAATTCCTTTTAAATTAATTACCTTAGCCATGTTTTGATTTGAATTGATTTGATTGAATTGATTGGCTTAGGTGATTAATAACATTTAGTGATTAGCTCATTTAGGAGATTAAATTTGATTTGAATGAATTATGCCAGCTGATTGAAGAGTTATCTAGACATAATTGGGGGTATGATCACACTTAGGGCAAATAGGGTCTATAGTCAGAGCATATCAAATTAGGGTGGTTACAACATAACTCTTAGAAGGGGGAGTTTGTAGTGCAGTCAATTCGACTGCCAATGTATCATTAATAACATGCTCCTCTTTCGATTATCCTCTTCCTACTTAAATTTTGTCAATATATAGAAGATCCAATGCATAATCTTCTATAATTGATAATCCTTCTCCAACATAATCTAAGTCTACAATCTCCTAGCTCACTGAAGTTTTCTTCAGTCTCTTACTTCTTAAACGTGTAGTTCTTACAGGGGTAATAATTGTGGCTCCTGAGATGACCCTTTTTGGTGGACTTTTTCTAGAATCCGTTTTACCTACAAGATCAATATTAATAGGGATGTTAAGAGAAGTAATCTTATCTTGGGGAAACATGACATCTTGGGGCTCTACGTAAACTTCAGTCACAGTAATCTTCAATCTTCCCAGTCTCTTTTCTTGCAACCATCTCTCTATTCTTCATATAATATTAAATTTTCTATTTTGAATACTATCATCCTCATTTATGTTCCAATCTATCTCTGGTATAGGTTCACCTTGTACTCTATTTTTGAATTCTGAGTCTAAAACTTCTTCTTCCTCCTCTTCCTCAACACCTTTTATATCAAGGGGAACTCTCATACTCACAATTTTCCTTAGTGTGAAGTGAGACCATAGTCTTTTACACACTTCGAACTCATCTTCACAGTCCTCCCAATAATCCTCCAACTCTAAAACATGGGTAAACCCCTCTGTCATTCCGAGATAAGATCATGAAATTTTTTTTCTATCAAATTTAAGACGAGAAACATAAGTTTTGAATTTTAATTTTTTAATCTCTGTCATTAAATTAAGGGCATCTGAACTAGTCTTGCAGCAATAGTGTCCAAGATCTATAGGAAAAGTTATCCTTGAAAGCTTCTTCCCTTTTGAGCTTTTATCAATGATAGCTTATTGTTTGCATTTCTCTGTAAGGACTAAGTTATCCAGTACGTACCTATGCAATTTTAAGGGCTTACCTTTAAATCCTCCTACCCCTAGGTAAGTGACCCTGGAGAATTGTGAAAAAGCTATCGTAGGTATTAATTAGCATAACTAGTTCTTCAGATAACCTCTTATGCAATCTTCCTTGTAACTGAAACACTAAACTGGCCAAGAACACATCATTTACCCAGGTGAAATTCTCTGAACACCTCTATAGTTGCAGGAGAGGGTAGTAATCAATAATTTTCATTCCTAGAACCAAAGGCTCTGTTAGAATAAATAAGCGAGTGGGGGGGGGGGGGGGAATCNCCAAAGGCTCTGTTAGAATAAATAAGCGAGTGGGGGGGGGGGGGTGAATCAGTGGCCTAAAAAATATTCCAATAAATTAACCCAATAAACTTATTACCACAATATAAGCATCTAGTTATCTTCAGTCCTATAAGATGAATGCCTTGAAATAATCTTAACAAATAGCTACTGCTCGGAGTTCACTGTTAAACCTTATTATTACTATTTACTGATTAGTAGTCTTTAATTTACCAAAATATAGTAAATTACTTAGAGTATACCGATCAATCCAGATTAGTTATGTGTAATCCAAAACACTAAAGTAATGACTCATAAACACATTGACACATGAAATTTTAACGTGGAAATGCTGTTAAGGGAAAAAACCACTTGGGACCAACAACCCAAAATTTTCACTCTTCTAAAGTGAACTCAGTGAAGAGCCAACCCTGTTAAAGGTTACAAAGAAACTGTTAGGTGTGACCTTGTTAGAGGATTTAAATAGAATAGTATGTCACTTGATATCTGGCATCTCTATGCTACCTTTTGTAAGGAAACTTAGGTGCAGAAACAACTTCTTACACTAATCTCTAAAGGAAAGTATTGTGCAAATTATTTTAAATCCTTACAATTTCAGATTCGTTAACTACTTTAACAATGATATTGCAGCCATATGCCATGCATATATAAAATAGAGAATGACATAATGATTTACCCTAGGGAAAACCTTTCAGTAAAAAATACCAGCAATCCAAAACCTGCACAATGTATTATCTTCAACACAACGGTTACAACACACTTGCAATGAAAGTTCTTTTAGGAGACAATTGACACTCACAGACAAATCCTGTAGCATGAGATCATACCAACAATACACTCTTTTCCTATCCCAGTCTGCAACCCTAAAAAATTCTTATATCATGCACTTTCCTTTTTAGGGCAACTTCCAAAGATAGCCGTATTAGGGTTTTACCATTCTCTGAGAAAATAGGAGCCTGAACCCCATGATTGCAGAAGAGTGTACAGTACTCAACTTTTATCAGTTGCCACATGTCTTGCATGTCTTCACCCGTCATTGAATCTTCTAGAAATAGCTCTTACGTGTCATAGGAATCCGTCATAACCTTTTCAGCCATGATCTCCTTACACACAATTCAAGATGCCAACACATCAAGTGGAGTGACACATCAACATGCCAACTAGACATGTACACTCACACTTAATTACATTATTTGCAAGAAATACATTTTACAAAACAAATAATAAGAATAGGAATTATCCAAGGTTGAGACACCTTATTCCTAACATTCTCCCACTTGTCAAAAACCTTGTAAGAGCAATAGGAACATAATAGGAACTAACCATTATAGGCCAAAAAGCCCATAGAATCTGAACACCATCTGAACTTCACAATGCCCACTGGTTTTGTAAATGCATCTGCATCATTCTTCATAGTATCTACCTTCTCCAAATTTACCTTTCCATCTTCCACCATATCTCTCACAAAGTGAAACTACACATCAATGTGCTTCGTTCTGGCATGGAAAGTTGGATTCTTCGCAAGGCAAATAGCGCTTTGACTGTCACACCAAATAGTAATCTGTTCTACATCAACACCAACATCAGAACACAATCTCCTAAGCCAAATGGCTTCCTTACAAGCATGAGTAGAAGCCATGTACTCAGCTTCTATAGTGGACAAAGCAACCACAGGTTGTTGCTTACTCATCCAATTGATGACACCACCAAACATAGTGAACACATAAGCACTGGTGGATCTCCTACTGTTAATATCACCTGCCCAATCTGAAGCCACAAACCCATGAATACAAGCTGAATGTGGAGATCTAGAAGAGTTACCATGGTAACATATGGAGTAATCTGATGTACCCCTCAAATATCTGAATACTCACTTAACTGCATCCCAATGTACTCGTCCAGGGTTAGCCATAAACCGACTCAGGACTCCCACTGCTTGGGCAATGTCTAGTCTAGTACAGACCATAGCATAAATAAGACTACCAACTACACTAGCATAAGGTACTCTACTCATGTCCTCCACCTCACTAGGAGATTTTGGACAATCATTTATAGATAACTTTGTTCCCACTGAAACAGGAACACATAGTGGTCTACAATCTGCCATGTTGAACTTGTCTAACACAGACTTCACATACTTACTCTAACTCAACCAAAGTTTTCTGTTAGACCTGTCTCTACTAATTTCCATACCCAAGATGTACCTTGCTACCCCAAGATCTTTCATCTCAAATTGTTTTGACAACTGAGATTTAAAATCAGAAATCATACCCTTACCCTTCCCAAACAAATACATATCATCAACATATAATGCAACAATAAGAAGGAAAACATTTTCAACTCTGAAATAAACACAATGATCTATTTTCGATCTTACAAATCTAATTGAAAACACAAATGCATCAAGCTTAAGGTACCACATCCTAGGAGATTTCTTCAAACCATATAGAGATTTCTTTAATCTACAAACTAAGGATTCTTTACCTTTAACAATGTAGTGCTCAGGCTGTGACATATAAATCTCTTCCTCCAAATCACCATGAAGGAAAGTTGTCTTCACATCCATCTTTTCTATCTCTAAATCATATGATGTAGCAAGAGATAACATAAATCTAATGGATGTCAACCTTGCAATAAGAGAGAATATTTCACCATAATCTATTCCCTCTACCTGTGAATACCCCTTTGCAACCAATCTAGCTTTGTACCTTTCAACACTGCCATCTGCACAGAATTTCTTCTTGAACACCCATTT
>MU225465.1:446783-487384 GCA_018584345.1 Thuja plicata
ACTAAATTAAATCATTATGATCTAATTAGTAACTTACCTATTCACTCTAGTTTGCTTCAGCTAACCTTAGGGTTTCCCTTTTAGGGTTTTGTGATTCCTTTATAAGGATTCACCTCTTAGTTTATTATTATAGAGTTTTTACATCGCATTGTAATTCATAGAAACATATCATTAATATATTGTTTTCTTGAGCACATGATGTCTTTGGCTTTTTGGCCTCCGTAGCCTTCTTTCTCTTCTGTCTTTTGCTTCTACTTCGTGACAGTCTTGCATGCAGGTTTCTTGGGAAGATTTGATGGTTATCAAATCTAATACTACATTATTCAACATACTTATAGATAATAGGTTTCATGCCAAACCCAAAATGTGCATAACTCCGTTGAGTCCCTTTACTCGTCCATCAAGAAATCTGATAGTGACCCTTCTGCGTCCAACTATCTTTAGGTGAGAATCATCACCCAAGTACACCTTTCCACCATCAAACTCTTCATATTTTGAGAACTAGTTTCGATGAGAGGTCATGTGAAAAGAAGAACCTGAGTCTACCAACCACACATCATCAGATGCATGGGCTGCCAAAGCTACAATAAAAGAATCTCCAACTTCTTGAGATTTTTTAGAAGCTGAATCTGAGCCTTTCTTCTTCTTCTTTGGTTGTTTGCAGTCCCTCTAAAAGTGCCCAGATTTATCACAGTTCCAACATTTCGCCTTGGACTTTCCAAGAGTCTTAGAACTCCCACAGGATTTGGATCTACCCTTCTTTGACTTATTGTTATTCTACTTTCCTTTGTCGTTGGATCTCCCACGAATAGCAAGGGCTTCCTTAGACGAATTTGAAGTCTTTCTTCGCATCTCCTCAGATAGCAGTGAAGACACCACATCATCCATACAGAATGTGACTATAGTACTTCTGAGAGCCATCACAAGATGGTCCCATGAATCCAACAAGGAACAAAGCAGGGTCATACATCGATCCTCCTCCTCGATCTTGGCACCGGATGATGCTAATTATGTAATCAATAAATTGAATGCGTTTAGATGATCAATTACAGATCCACCTTCCTCCATTCTTAAAGAATACAACTTCTTTCTCAAGAACAACTTATTCACCAGAGATTTGGCCTGATACATAGACCCAAGCCATTTCCACAAAGAATTTTGAGTAGTCTCATCAAGAACATTCAGAAGAATGACATCTACTAGACAGAGTCTGATGAGACCCTTAGCCTTCCGATCCTTGATCTCCCAATCCACTTGAGATATCACTGCAGGTCTCACAACAAGTGAAGTAGCCTCCCATAGGTCGTGGTCTTCAAGCATGTCTTCCTTCTTGAGTTTCCATAACTCAAAATTAGTGCCATTAAATTTCTCCACCTCCATTCTACTGTATGAGGAACTTGCCATCTCAATCTTCAAATAAGATTCAAAATGATCTACACAAAAAAACTCCTACTCAACTTGAGATTAGCTCAAAAAACCCTACCCAACAACTAGGATCAAAAGTTGATCAGGCTCTGATACCACTTGTAAGGAAATTCAGGTGCGGAAAGAGCTTCCTACACTAATCTCTAAAGGAAAGTATTATGCAAATTATTTTAAATCCTTACAATTTCAGATTCGTTAACTACTTTAACAATGATATTGCAGCCATATACCATGCATATAGAAAATAGAGAATGACACAATGATTTACCCTAGGGAAAACCTTTCGGTAAAAAACCCCAGCACTCCAAAAACTACACAATGTATTATCTTCAACACAATGGTTACAACACACTTGCAATGCAAGTTCTTTTAGGAGACAATTGACACTCAAAGACAAATCCCGTAGCACGAGATCATACCAAAAATACGCTCTTTTCCTATCCCAGTCTACAACCCTAAAAAATGCTTATATCATGCACTTTCCTTTTTAGGGCAACTTCCAAAGATAGCCGTATTAGGGTTTTACCATTCTCTAAGAAAATAGGAACTCGAACCCCACGATTGCAAAAGAGTGTACAGTACTCAACTTTTATCAGTTGCCACATGTCTTGCATGTCTTCATCCATTATTGAATCTTCTAGAAATAGCTCTTACATGTCATACGAATCTGTCATAACCGTTTTAGCCATGATCTCCTTACAAATAATTCAAGATGCCGACACATCAAGTGGAGTGACACATCAACATGCCAATTAGACATGTACACTCACACTTAATTACATTATTTTCAAGAAAAAAATTTTACAAAACAAATAATAAGAATAAGAATTATCCAAGGTTGAGACACCTTATTCCTAACACCTTTTATGACCAAACCCTGTGTAGTTTGTCACTTGGTATCTAGCATCTCTATGCTATCTTCATGACCAAAACTTTTGATACTCCTTAGGAGGTATCTCAATATATAAAGGATTGGTAAGTCCTATTCGGTTAAGAGACTTTATGATCCAATGGTTAAATTTAAATAGTAAATGATCTGTTCACATATATAATTATACTTTATAGATTTTAAGATCTATTGTAAGCTCATAATACCTTTCTGATCAATGTATCTTTTCAATACCTTTTCTCCACTTCTTTTTGCTTGGTGATGCTGTGCTTCTCTGTTGCTTGGTGTCTGCAGAATTAGCTCAAGTCTTTAGCTTGATTGATCAGGACTGTGTGAAATCTTTCACCAGTTTATCTTCATCTTCTTCTTCTTCTATTCACTCCCCTAACTCAAAATGAATTAAATTGTCTCTTTGTAGACACGATTTCACCGTTTCTCAATTCTTGACTTTCTTGATCTTGGCGTGATCCACAATTCTAGCTAATCTTGCTTTAAAACTATACTTCAGTTTTATCCCGTAGATTTCTCTTTGACAACTAGAATAAAATAGCTTTAAATATTTCTCTTATCTCTGGCTTTAACTTGTCAATGAATATAATATTAACAACCAGTTAACTACTTTATCTCTTGCTAGCTAAGTCTTTTATCATTTCTGAACTTCAGTTCCTTTTTGTGTTTTAACTCTTTGTTAGCTTTGGTCAACACTTCAGTTCTCCTCAGGCATCTTCATCGGGGTTGTCTGTCCATCGAGAAACACTGTGAAGTTCTGCTCGTCGATAATTCTTGTGATTCTGCTTATCGGTAATGCTTGCTCAGGTTTCTTGCTTGAGTATCACTGTGACTTTCCTCTTAGGGTTCTCTGTCCATTGGGGTGCACTAACCATCAGTGTTTGTAGTCACTTAGTGCATACTGAAGTTTTATGCATTAATGATAGCATAACCTTTATCTTTCTATTTCTCTAAAGTCTTTGACACTTTGAATATAACTAATCATATTATATCAAGTTGACATCAATGAAAATACAATACATTAACTGATTTAATGTCTTGCATTAACTTTCTGCAGCTTGGTGATCATCAACTTAACATCTACAAACATTTAATCAATTATAGTTCATCAATCTCTCCCTTTGGCATTGATGGAAACACACTACACTATCACACTATATTATTACTAATACAATATGAAATATATTAGTTGTAGTTTATCAATCTACCATTTTTTTACTATAACCAATACAAATGTCTGGCTCTCGGTAAGCTCATATAGCTTAGATTTGTTTCTTGCAGAGTGCTCTCTTCAATCTTTATTCCCTTCACTAGATAGATGTTGTAGCTTCTGATTCTTTCTATGATGTTGTCTCTCCCTTTGACTATCCCTCTCCTTGATCATCTCTTTCTCCTTTGACAATAATATAGTCATCTCTCCCTCAGGATACTTCTCTACCTTACGGGCTACATCTTTCTCTTATGATAGTCATGATGGAAGATTCATATGTAATCTCTCCCTTTGGATATCTTCTTAGGATACTTTGTCCCTTTGAATTCTTGGGAACTTCTCTCCCTTTGACAACAATGCCAAAGTAAACATTGATCATGCCAAAGTTATATTCTTTCACCTTTTTATAATATACTCCTTGACTTTCCTTATCCATCAGCAATATAGTGACTCTAGTGTTCGGTGTAGATATGTACCTTTCTATGTACAAATGTATCTATGTAGTCCATCTCTTTTCTTGCATCAACATGAATGATCTTCTAATTGTGTGTAGGCTGATGCAGCCTCCTAGTTAGCTTACTGACCGGTTGCCACATTTTTGTTCTGCATACTGTTGACGGGGTTTTGCTGACCGGGTCCGCCAATAGTCATAAGTTGTCACCGGGTTCTAGAGAAATCAGCCAACTTCGCCTGCAAAGGTTGTCCGGGGGAAATAAATCCTTCGGGCCTTCAAGCACCTGGGTGTCGGGTCACGACGATGCGGGGCTCGGTTGGGAGAGGTGACTGTTTTTGAGGGGGATAGCTGGTTACTTCAACTCATTCCTCTGGAGATTCAGAGTAGTAAGGGTTTCCCGGAGCATTTTACACTTAGAAAATAAAATGAAAAAGGATCCTGCAGGGTTAGAAATGTTTATCTAACTACAGTCATGCTGAAAATTCTGGAACATCAACAATACTCTGAAAGACTACACTAAATACCGAGGAAATACACAACCATCAGTTAGTATTTTATCAGTAGCGGAATAAGGAGGTCGTTAATCTATTTTAACATATCAGAGTAAAGGACATTCAGAACATTAGAACATGAAATACCATGAACTCGGAAGCAGAGACGTTAACAACTTCATTGCCAAGAATCCTTCCTTCTTCATTAATGTTTAGTCCAGCAAGCACTGGTGCGTGATACAATGGTGGCTCCAAGGGAGCATCTAACTACCAAGAACAGAACAATGGAGCATTGAGCTCTGCGACTAAAACCAGAAATCACTTTGCTATTTCTTATGGACAACAAAATCATCAATTTCACCGACCCTTGAAAATAGGCTGATTTGCCTATTTATACAACTCTTTCTAACCCTAACCCTATTTTACTGTGTTTTAATAAAATATAATATCTGGGGGCTGGTACTACCTGCGCCACCCTACAAAAGACCTGGAGACAGAATAGGTCTGCCATGTCAGAAGAAGAAGACAAGAAGATACATCGGAAGAATCAGCCTTGAGAAGAGAGCTGGAGAGAAGAAAGGAGAAAGTAGGTCCCCCGGGGACCAAGGCTACATGCCTCATAAATGGGAAATGCGGCGCCCTGTCTCCAATATGCCAGGTGTACCTTTGAACGATGCCTCGAGAAGATCACCCTGTCAGAAGCCAACTGCCAAGCCGATGCCTCTTGATATGCCCAACTACCCTCTGACAGTCTTTATTAACCACCTTAGAAAGTGACCGGTCAACCTCGGGGGCCGGGACACAGATCACTTTAAAGAATACAAAATTGTGGATCTGGAACTCTGGGATCTGGGAACTTACGCCCCTAAAAGAATAAAGAATATTTAAAAATCAAGTTTCCCCGGTTCCCGGAGAACGCTCAAGGCTGTTTATTATCATTGAAGGCCTGAAGGATGCGGAAAATGCCATCTTCATCAATCTTCCTTAGGCTGGCCCTTCTGTGTCTGGCCACTTCAACTTGTTTCGCCAAGTCCAGAACATTATTTCGGAACTCATCTGCCATCCTTGCGGCATCATGGCCCTTAAGCACCATTTTAGTCAGTTTTTCCATTTGGGCCCCATCCATCCCCTCCGGGGATTGATACCGAGATGCCATCCTTTCATCAAAATTCCCCAAAATTGACTCCTTGGGGGTATAAGTATTTGTGCCAAGGGGATTAACCCCAGAAGCTTTTATTACAAATGACTTGTATAAATTAAAAGAATACTTCATTGTATTTACCTTTTCCTGTAAAGATTCTACCAGTTGCTTGGTTACCTCTAATGTGAGGTCCAGTTTGGAGTGCTGAGCTTTTACGAAATCAAATGATTCCTCACCCAGAATTCCAGATTCAGAAATTATGTCTTCTCCCAGGGTGAGGAGCTCCTCGAACTCTACCTTCCATGCCTAGTAATTCTCAGCATCACTCTCCCACTGCTCAATCAGTGCCTCCGCCTGTAAAATAATCTGTCGGGCCGTATATAAATCTGGGAGAGTGGCCGCTAGGAAACGCCGGGTGTTTCCTATTTGTAGAATGACCCAATCGTCTACTGCCTGGGCCTTCTTCTTCATTACTCGCAGGGAGTCTATGTCACTCTGCAGTAACTCCTCTGATGTGGAGGTCTGTGGAGGGGCGGCATTGAGGGGTCGGGCCAGCTCTGTAAGTAACCCCATGAGGTTTGCACTCCTTTCCTTTTCTACCTTGAGCCTCTGGGCCTCTTTTTCATATCGGGCCTCCACTGCCCTTGCTGCTTCTTTTAGCAGGTCTACTTCACCCTGCTTTCCCCTTTTTCCCAAGGATACCTCTGCGATATTGTAATCCGCGGGATCCATGGTCACTTCATCGGCGTCTAGGGGAGGTGTTGCCACTACCGCAACTATTTCTCCGCCCAGCCCAGTTCGAAGGGTATGAATTGTCCGGGCCTTCTTCACTTTTGGCGGGGCCTGAGCTAAGGCCATCATTTCGGCCAGGGAGATGGGGACTGTTGGAGCGGATTGGGCTTTCCTTTTTCTACTTTCTGCCAGCCATGGAGGTGGGAGAGGTGGCCTTCCCGCCAGAGTGTGTTATTCAGATTCTCTCCCGGTGTCCGGTGGTGGCTGCTCCTTTTCAACGTGCACTTCCTCTGTTTCTTTCCCTGCCGGAACCTCTTCTTCAGCAACATCTTCAATTTCTATCTCCTCAGCCTAGTCTCGGATGTCAATTGTCATGTCTAGACCCTGGTTGTCTTCTTCAGGGATCTCTTCTTCATGCTTCTCTTCTTCTTCTTCTTCATCTGTCGGTAGTAGGGGCGGTATCGGGCCAAGATTTAGAGTTTGGGCCGCTGTGATTACCTGCCCAAAGGTTGCCCCCGGGAGTGGCCTTGGGAACATGGCGGCTGGGGTTACGGTTGGTCCTGAAGTTCCAGGTCTGGGTTCCCTAGTGGATGCCTTTTGTTCACTTGGCAGTTGTTGGTCCACTCCCGGACCTTCTATTCCTGGGGCCCCGGAGATAATCTCCAGTTCTAGCCTCTTGTCTTCTGTTTGCTGCTCTTGTTGTCCCGCAACTTCTTCTTCCCGGTATTTTGGGTCCATAGCCTCTTGTTCTTGCTCCAGGACTTCCGTCCCCGCTTGTGTATCGTCCCCTTGCAGATTCACGAACTCATCGGCTGCGAACATGTCAAACTCCTCTTCTGGAGGGGGACTGGCTGGGATGTCTGCCTGTTCGGTTTCCTTCTCTGGTTTCGGGGAACTAGAAGAAAGGATTTCCACTTCTTTTGGGAGGGAAGCCCTTGGCGTTGGTTCTGCCTTTGGCTGTGCAATATGCTTTCTCTTCCTCCGGGTGATCAAAGGCAGCCTCGCATCTACTATTGCTGTTGCCTCCATAGGATCCACCCCCGTCGCCTTTGCCATTAAGGCTGCCAGCGATGGGGAGGAAGGAGGAAGAATTGGTCTGTTCATTAGCGGGGGAGTGGCGAGCCATGTGATCAACTACTCCCTCATTTTTTGGGAGGCCGCTACAGATTGCCTAATCTGTTCTTGGATGGGGACTTGCTGCGCGGGGGGAGTTGTCTCTATCCCCTTTCCTTTATCTATGCCTTGCGCAGAAGTCCCAGCCCCCGGGGTCAACTTTGGTACCGGTGGTAGTGTTGCTTTTGGTACCGGCCTAGAGGCCAGGCGCGCACTCCCGGGGCATGCCTTCTTAAAATAGGCATGACTTCTCTCGACCACCTCCCGAGTGAAATCCTCAGTTGTGTGGTCCTCTTGGATAGCCCAATTCATTGGCGCTAGTGGCATTTTGTCGATCCCCTTTTCTTTATACTGGGGATCTATGGTGGGGGCGTCGTCTGAAAAGCCCGCTGGGAACCTATGGAGCTTTAGCTCCTGCATCATTCTGGCTATCATTCTATCGTAATGCCAGCTGCGCACGTCCATATCATCCTGGCAATCTGCCTAGAAATCTTCCATGTGTGCGTGGTGGGGGTCCGCAGCCCGGGGCAGTGCCGTTGCAATTCTGCCATGCGGATCAAAATTTTTCAGCACCAGATAAAATTCCTGCAAGTTGTAACATTGAAGCTCATTATCTGCCTCCTTTGCGGGGGCCAAATTGCAGGTGTAGTTCCCACAGGAGATTGGGAATGAAATGTTTGGGACCTTCTTGTGGGCCAAGAGGGTATGCAGCTCCATCATCTGCCGGCAATATTCCAGCAGCACGATCTTGTCCCCGCAATGCTTGGGCAACAAGTAGGGTTTCCCGGAGAAGCCGGCGACCCTAATATAAGTGTGCTACTGGAATTGGATGTAGTAGTGCCCATAACTACTAACCAATTTCATTGCCTCAATAGATAGGTAGTATCCGGCATCCCAGGTGGGTGTGAGCAAATGGTAGTAAACGAAGGAGTCGTTTACCCGGCAGTAACTGGGGAAGCTGGCTTCCCATTGAATCTGTGGAAAATGGTCCCACAGTGCTTTCTGTCCCTGGCCAAGCCCAAGAACGCCATCTGTAAGTAGGCCATTGGAGTGGGGCCTCTGTTGGGCCAAAGCCCAGAAAACATAAGAAGTCATATAGAACTTCTTCTTCTCGTTCAGTTGCAGGAACTGGGAGTCGACATGATTGGAAATTATGGTCGCCCAGTCGAAGAATTCTCCCTTAGTGGAGATGCCCAGGAGGAAATAGTATATCCACTTTGCAAATTCCTGGGCGGAGGGTTGCCCAAATACCCGGGCCAATGCTATCATCCCCATTTGGATGCTTTCCTTGAATTCAGAGCGGGGGATATCTATCTTCATTCTTTTTGGAACCCTCTTTGGGACCTTTAGCTAGTGAGTGTTCATGTACACCCGGACGGCATTCTCCAGTTGGTTGAATTGTTTCAAGGCATCGGTCCTTGTGACCACCGAGGACCTATCAAATTGTGGGATACCCAGGCCTGCTTGAAAAGTAACTGGGTCAAGGGACACCAGTGGAGTGGGGAATCCCGTAGGTTCTGCAGCCGCTAACATAACGGCCTGGATGGAAGAGTTATAGTTGGCAGCTAGGGTGAGAACAAGCTCCGGAGACTGCATGGAGCATGGGAAGCAAGCTGCCCGGAGGATTCCAGAACCTCCGATGTTGGTTGCAATTTTGTCTCCAGCCTGTCGCTGGATATGCATTATCTTCACTAGGGCCTGCATTTCCGCCCAAGTCCTGACACTGGGGTCGGTCATCAATTTTACCTGGGACTCAATCTTTGAGCCCACAATCTCCTCACCCTGTATATACTTCATGGTGAGGGGCAGCTTTGCCAGGGCCTTCTCTATCTTTGACTTTGCCGCTGCCCTGGTCTCGGTTGTGGATGGCAACTCCGGACTTCCAAGAGGAGATGATGCGGATGCTTCAGACATGGTTGTAAAATAAAGTCTGGACCTGTGAGACAAAGCGACCGTCAGAACATATTCATCAAAATAAAACAATAACTCCGGGGTCCGGAGTTCTTACCACTGCGCCGTTTGCTTTTCCTGAAAAGTTAGTTTTTCGCACAAGTATCCGAAAAGCAAAACATAAACTTAGCATTTTCCATTATATCTCCGGGCCTGGGAAATTTTGTCACACTTGACGAAGACATGAGACGAATGGTGGAAAGGGGGCCCAAAGCCTGAAGAAATGACCGTTAGTAAAGAAGAATGTAGACGCAGGTCCACGTGGACGCCATGTGTACTGGAATTGAATAGATGTGATGGCACTGGCGGTGGAGCCAATTGTTCGAACACGCGAAAAGGGAAATCCACTTGGATAGTAGTAATTGCATGCATGGGAAATAAATGAGGCTCTGACAGCCTTGATGGAGGAGAGAGAAAATTGCTTGTTTGAAACCGGCCAAGAGCCGAGTTTCAAACAGGTGGTTTTCTGCCTCGAAGCAAGCTTGGAAGCGAAAAACCAACAGCAAGGGCGACTCAACCAGCTCGTCGAGCCACCCGAAAGGATATACAGAGAGCCGAGGGGTATATACCTGAAAAGGAGGGAGATATACAAGGGTTACCTACAGAAATATACATATATATATGAATATACACACGGGCGACACTCACAAAAAAACTAGACACGGCTAAAGCATATATATACAGTATTTTACACTACGTACATGCTATCTACAGGCTATCTACATCTGCACAGGAGGCGGACAACCTCATGGCAGAGCTGAGCTGCCAGCAAGCAACAAAACCAGAAGACCAAAGAAACAACAGAGAAACAAAGCAACGAAAACAAAAACAGGCAAACCCAAAGAACCAGAAGACGAAGGCAAAGCGAAGAGGAGGGAATCAGAGAAACCAACCTAAAAACACGGAAGGCGGAGGAAGGGAAAGATTACCAGGAGAACTCTGCAATAACTTCGAACCGTTAAGCTGTCGAGATCACCACCACGGAACACTAGCGCACGTCTGAGAATAGGAGAAGGTGTTAAGCTTTGATTACCACAAATTTCTCTGTAACTGCTCTGCTAATTGCTTTGAAAATCGCTCTATTTCGCTCTAAGTGCTCGAAAATTTTAATCGCGGTAAGTGTGAAAATGACAGGCGAGTCTATTTATACCCGCGGTAAAAAGTAATCCTCCTTACTCTGGGGATTTCAGGTCAAGCACAACCTCCGGACTCCGGGCCCGGGGATTCCTTACGATGATATTCCTAAGACTTAGGGACATCATCACAAAGAATCCCAGAGTCCGGAATCAAGCTTCCAACCAAAAGGCAACCTCCGGGATCCGGGATCCCGGAGGGGAAAAACAAACCAAGAAAATGACACACTCCAGGGAAGAAAACCCCGGAGAAAGAAAGCAAAAAGGAAAAGAAAGACAAGGCAAAGCCGTAGCAAGAAAAGCAAAGCAAAAGAAAAAGGGGGACCCAACATTTTGCACACAAAATGTAGGGACGGGGATGCAGGGCATAACACATACCTTTAGAGAAAAATGGATGTTTGGTGTGTAGTAATGGTCTTGAAAACATCGTGCAAGTCATGAGTCTAAGTCTCATTTTTCCCTTTAGGCTAGGGAAACCTTTATCATATTTTCCTGAATTTCCTTCTCTTTCTTTAAGTCGGGGGTTGTTATCCGGGATCATGTCAAATTGGGTAGGTTAAGCTCCCAAATCTGATAAAGGTTACGATTCAAAGGTTTCTAACGTTGATCTTATGTAATTATGAAATCTTTAGCTTTGATACTTCATCTTTTCTCATCAATGGAAAATTGGTTTTGGGCTTCTCCTGGGCGGATAATCACTCACAGAGTGCCTCACATTCAATAATTTTTAAAGCCTCAATGATTAGAGGAAGTGAAAGGAAGATGATTGAGACTAGAAAGACTATGGCATTTAGAATGAATTTGTATAAGCTAGCAAGGTGATCCAATAATGAGAAATCAGAGATAAAAGGTTATCGGTGGAAAAGAAGAAAGTGGCTTCTCCTCTACCTCACTAGGTGGGTTTTAACCCATAAGATGCATCTTCCACCAGATTGTCATATGCAAGATTTTTATAGAAAGATCAAACTATGAGGGGATTCAAGGTATAAAGAAAGTAGATGAAATCATAACATGCCATTTTAATATTGTAACAAGTCAGAATCTCTCCGTGGCAGATTTTCAGATAAGGAGTGCTCCAACAATGTTTCTCTGCCCAAAGGAGAAGCAGAAAAGTAATTATTCGCTGCCTCCAAAAAGTTACCATTACAGTTATATAAAGTGAAGAGATGTTTCTTAACAGCCCATGGAGGTAAAGTAATTTATTCAAATAAAGCTATTTTGCTTCATAATAGACTTTTTCATAAATGCTTAAGTCTTTTCATTCATGTGGTGCGGGAAGTCGATCATTAACGGTAAGAAGTTAGAAGTTATAAGATCAATGAAGTGTTTCAAATGAGAGTTACCATTTGTTTGACGAATTATCTAAATTGAAACCTCTGAAAACAATTATTTCTTGCTTTCTTTTTTCTTTCGATAGATTCCTAAGCTCTGATTCAAATCTACTGAAGCATGGTAGCCAAATTTATGGGGTTCGATGGAATGAACAACATTACTTCTGACTGGCATAAAATCACGGATACCTATTTGAGATTCTTTGATATGCAAAGTTTTCACAGTAGGCTGAATGCTGAGAGGATACACCTCATTACTGAAAAGCTAAAGGAGAGTGGGTTGGTCAAAGCCGTCGGCTTCCATGTTGAAATTTAAGCTCTTGAGCTTGTTAGAGAATGTATAGCTTGTTACAATCCAGAAACTAAGCAAATTCTCCTGCCTGATGATACGGTGCTGCTATCTATTGACCATGACTCTTTCCAAAACTCCCTTTGTATTCTGGAGCAAGCCAAATACTCAGAGATGACATACAGTCGGGTAGTTACTGAATATGGAGCGAAGAAGGCTGTGTGGAAGGAGATAATGAAGACATGGTTCCAGGAGTCAAGGAGCGCCAAGGGCAAGTTGCCCAAAACACTATACGACACAAAAATGAAGCCAAAAATTATGGATATCCTGGTATTGCTCCACAAGATCAGAGGTGAGAGCGATGTAGTTAATTTCATTGAGCACCATTTCTTCCTGGTTTAGGTGATTTTATCTCAACATAATTTCATTGATTGGGCTCATATGGTAAGTGAAAACCTCTTAAATGCCCTAAATAGAGCTAAGAATTAGAATGAGTTCTATATGTCCTCAGTTTTGCTATATATTTTAGCCACAATTTGACTTTGGCCAGGACTTCCTAGGCTAGAAGAGTTCCCGGAAGCTGTTAAGAGTTATGAGTTCTTCCCCTGTTTGCAATTGCATAACAGTTATAATGAATATCTCAAAGTTAACAATGCATTTACAATGAGACTGTGCAAGGAGTTACAAGGTTTCCTAGAAATGATATTTTCTCTGGAATCCATGGCATTCATTAGTCAATTTGGAGCCTATTTTATCCAGTTTGCAAATTTCTCATACATTTGTCTTGCAGGATTCGACGATTTTCCTCTAAAGCTGCCCAGGTATCCCAACGACATGATCATGCTGGTTGAAGTGATGAGACAAGAAGTCTAGGTGAACCTGATTTGTGCGGGTGCTCAGAAGAAAGGCTATGATTTCCCTATGACTATTGGAGCATACAACTGTGCATCCCGGTCTGATGTGAAGAATGTTTTGAAAGCATTCTCAAAGAAGTTTCAATTCGAAACATATGATGTTCTGAGGCCACAGTATGATCCCGTGAACTATGCCCGAGATTACTTACAAATGGGTCATTCTATTCATCATATCAATGACATAGAAGATTATTGGGCCAATTGCAAAGATGACCTAGAAAGCAGGGATCAGTTCTATGCAAGGTTAACTATTGAACAAATTAAAAGGTTCAAAGTTAAGATTGCAGTTGAAGGCATAGAAGATGATGACCAACACATATATGATGATACATACATAGAGAAGATCAAGCCCCTTCCTATAAGCTTTGAACCCATGCTAGGTCAAGCTATAGATGACTTGGAGACCTTGATGGGTGTGATTTACAAAAGAAGATAGAAATGGGTTAAATATACGGCGGGCAGGAGGAAGCAGTTGGAAAGGAGGCCTCCATCTCAACAAAATCTAGCAAAAGAGACCAGGAGTACCCCTGCATCATCATTAGCAACTATCCCAACTGTATCCAAGGAGCTAACTCAACCAACAAGTGGAGGTAATGAGCCTCTTGAAAAGATGATTCCGTTGGACAAGACATGTAGAGATGGCTCAGCCCCTATCATTGGTTCCACAGAAGAAGCGGTCTCTATAGAACCAGTCAAGTCTACGAATGAGCTTGTCTAGACTACAAAAATAGAGCAACCAGCCAAAGTTAGCACCGTGGGCACACAAGGTGATACCTCGACCCAAGATACTCCAAGGCAAGGGTCTCCTGTCATAGTGGAAGTAGGTGAAGATAGTTCTAGCATTGTAACTACAAAATTAGATGAAGAGGCTGGAAAGAAATAGAAGGTTTCTAAAGTTATTAAATTGGTTTCCTCCTCCCCTACCTTAGTGAATATATTTTCTTATAGGCCTAAAGCTACTCCTCTAGTCATCAAGAATCTATTCATAGAATAATTGGTCTCTACCACCAAAGTCACTACCACAGAGTCTTGGATAGAGAACACTTTAGAATGCAAGAGGAAGATGATAGAAGGAGATCCCATCAAGGATACTCTCTCATGGGCCCTATAGTCCAGTGCTACCATGAGCAAGGTGAAGAAAGAAAAGATTCTATCTACATTAGGACAAGACCTAGAAACAAGGCACTTCACCACGGAGGTAGCGAAGCCCACAAAAGAAGGCAGGATTGAGGATTTGACCACTGCCAATTTTGAGCTACAATCATTTGATATGGGATTGGCTCACCATGATACTAAGGTGGATTAGTGGAAATCCACCAACATTATAATTGAGGAAGAGCTCGAGGAACTCAAAACTGCTAAAGTCCAACTTAAAGCAGAGGTCATTGAACTAACTAACTTCATCAGACAGTTAATTACTCCAGTTGCCAGCATTTCGAGCACCCAAACCACTTTTGACCCCAATGTTGTAGAGAATCAAGCTATCATAGCCAAGTTGCAAGAAGATAGGCATTTTGGGAAGATTGGCAAATGATGGATCAAGAGGCTCAATTCTGAAGGGCTGGTAGTTATTGAGTAGCTGGGTGACACCCTACTAAAGTTGGAGAAAGAGAGAAACTACATTAAGAAGAATTTGCAGAATCTCACATTGGAGAGAGTAAAGTGTCAAGAATGCATAGTCATGCTGCATGTAGCAGTTAAAATGAAGACAAAAGAGGCAATAAAAGCCAAGATCTTGCAGAAAGGAGATGAGCCTCTGATCGAATGGCTTTAAAGCCCAGATTTTAAGACTGAGATGATCATTCAAGCTGAAGCAGGGCTGCAGCAGACAGATGTTAAAATCAAAGAGGAACAAAACAAAGATTTTAAAATCCTCCAGGGTTTTCACGTAGAGTCACAGACAAGTGGTCAAGGGAAAGAAATGATTGGAGTGACCAACATGCAAAAATCCTTCAGCGACTATGTGGATAAGTTGGCAGAATAGTCTTCTTCTCACCTGGATAATGTGCCAAAACTCCAACAGTTGACTGGATGCATCTATAAAGCTATGGAAGAGTTGAAGGATTGGGTAGATGTAGTTAAGAACCTGACCAAAGATCACTCTAGGTGGCTCATCAGATATACCAATGTACATATCAATAGACATGAAGAGCTAGTTCCGATCATTACAACTGTCACCGGCTATAGGGCAAAAATATATAAGAGGAAGAAAACAAAAACATAAATATTCCCTCTTGTATTAATTTTGATGGAGTTTGTAATGGATAAAATTTTGTTTATCATTTTTGGTTAGGGAAGTTGAACCGTTTTGGTTACCTATTTTTGTAATGGTCTAACTCTAAAAATCTATATGTACTATTTTGAAAATCAATACAAAGGCCGACTAAATTTTGGTGTGAAGAACTTTGTTTTTGCTGAGCCTAATTCATTATGTCTGTATGCCAATACTTTAAATATTCCATTGCATTTATCTTTCTGTCAATTTGAACATTTCTTTAAATTGGATTTACAGTTCAAAATTATACTAAAGTTTTGTATTATGATTTGATACGGTTAATTGAGGGGAAATATGGGTGTCGTCCATAGATTTTGAGAAATGTTCTTATGAAAAATATTGATTCATCATTGTTGAGTTGTCATTGATCTTTAGGTTTGCATTTGCATCTTCATTATCAGTACTTGCATTACCAATTTTAGGATCTTATATGATTTATAAAGTCTTGAAATTTGGTCAGATAGAAAGTCAAACTTATTTACTTGAACTAGTTCCTGTCTAGGCCTAGTTCGGATTGCCTCTTCTATTCTCAGGTTAAGAAAAAACCCATTTAGATTATAAAAGAGCAAAATTCATTGAAGGTTAATCACTTAAGGGAGCTGTACCTTCAAATTCAGAGGGAAATTAGTTATTTAGTTACATTTCCCAACTGTTGCATTCGATTGTTTCTTTGAGATTTGGGTATTTTAGAGTTAAAGTAAAAAAGAACAATTTGTTTACCAACATGACCAATACACAAGGGTTGGACCCCTAGTATTTTTCTTAGGTACTCAAATGTATCTTTAGGCAATGGATTTTTGAATATATCAGCTAATTGTTCCATCGATTGAACATATTCCAGTATCACTTCTTTTTCTTGCACTTGTTCTCTTAAGTAACGATACTTGATTTTAATATGCTTAGTCTTAGCATGCATGACTGGATTATTAGAAATGTTTTTTGCACTAGTATTATCATAATAGAAAATCACTGGTTCAAGAATCTTCATATTCATACCTTCCAGTAACTGTTTGATCCATGAAATGTTAGAGAAATTTGCAGTAGCAGCCAAATATTCTTCTTTTGTAGTAGATTGTGAGATGCACCCTTGCTTCTTAATGATCCATGTGACAAGTCTATCACCCATGAAGAATTCTCCTCCAGTTGTGCTCTTTCAGTCATCTAAGTTTCTAGCCCAATCAAAATTTGTATAGACTTGAAGCTCAAATTTTCCTTCTCTTTTATACCATAAGCCATAGTCCTCAATATTATTTTGATATCTCATAATTCTTTTGACAACAATCATGTGTGATTCTTTGGGATTAGAAGAGAATCTTGCAACTATTTCAATTGCATGTGTTATATCTAGTCTAGCATGAACAACATACATTAGTTTTCCAATCATTGATCTATACAAGGTCTGATTTACCTCATTTGATTTGTCTTCTTTTGTCAGCTTACATCCAGTAGCCATAGGTGTTCCAACTGGTTTGGAATCTTCCATTTTGAATATCTTCAACACTTCCTTGATGTATTTGGATTGTGTGATATATATGCTTGCATCTTGTTGAAGAATCTATATACCAAGAAAGAATTTGATCTCCCCAAACATCAACATTTCAAACTCTTTACTCATTTCATTAGAAAAAGATTTATATAACATATCATTACCCCCAAATACGATATCATCAACAAATATTTCAGCAATCCTAATATTTTCATCAGTATCTTCTTTTAAATACAGATAGCTATTTTTACTTGTTCTTACAAATCCAATGCTTATGAGATAGGAGTGAAGTCTTTCATACCAGGCTCTAGGTGCTTGTTTCAATCCATACAAGGCTTTGTGTAGTCTACAAACCATGTTTCTCTTGTCTGGATCAACAAACCCTTCTAGTTGTTCAATGTATACCTCTTCTTCCAGTATTTCATTTAGGAATGCAGATTTGACATCCATCTGGTATACCTTGAATCCTTTGAATGCAACATAAGAAAGTAAGATTATTAATCCTTCTAGTCTAGCAATGGGTGCAAAGGTTTCACTATAATCAATAGATTCTTCTTGTGCATACCCCTTGCATACTAATCTTGCTTTATTCCTTGTGACTTCTCCATTCTCATTCAGCTTGTTTCTGAATATCCATTTGGTACCGATGAAATTCTTGTCATCTGGTCTTGGTACTAATATCCATGTTCATTTCTTCTCAATCTATTCTATTTCTTCATTTATTGCACTGACCAATTCTTCATTTTCAAGTGCAGTATTAATAGATTTAGGCTCAAAATCACAAATTAAACATCTAGTGTTCAGTGACTTACTTCTTTTTCTCATTCCAACCTTATTATCTCCTATGATCTGATTCTATGGATGATATCTTCTAACATGCTTGGAAAGTATCAATTCAGCTCTTTGTCCATCATTCTGATCATCATCTTGAACTTCATTCTTATCTCCATCACTCGAAACATAATTTTGAGGATTTTCCTAATTTTTTGGTATTTGCAGCCTAATGCTTAGGTGTGATGTTCTATTACTCGTGAGCAATACATTGTTGCTTAGGTAGAGTGTCAGGTTCTTTAGTTTAAACAAACCTATTGTATTCTTTTGGTTATTTTATGCTTTCCTCATCATTTTTATCTGCATATTCATCTATTTTGATATTTGCACTTTCAATGATCTTGTTAGAGGACTTGGTAAGACATTTATAAGCCTTACTTTTGGTGGAATACCCTAGAAAGATACCTTCATCACTTTTGGAGTCAAGCTTTCTATTTCTATCATCTTTCAAAATATAACATTAACTACCAAAAATTCTAAAGTAACTTGCATTGGGTGTATATCCATACCATAGCTCATAGGGTGTCTTCTTTGTGTCTTTCTTTAATTGTACTTTGTTCAGTGTATAGACAATATTACTAACAGCTTCCCTCCAGAATTTTTGAGCGATTCTTTTCTCAATCATCAATGTTCTTGCACAATCAACAATTGATCTATTTCTCCTTTCAGGAATCCCATTTTGTTGTGGTGTTCTTGGCGCAGAAACATGTCTTTTAATTCCATGCTCATTGCAAAGTTAGTGAATTCATCAGAAAAAAATTCTCCTCCTCTATCTGATCTTAAGAATTTTAGTTTCTCACCACTTTGTTTTTCTACCATAGCTTTATACCATTTAAACATCTTGAAAGGTTTTGATTTTTATTTTAAGAACATAACTGTCATCATTCTAGAATAATCATCAAAAAAGAGAATGAAATATCTATCACCATAGTAACTATTTGTTCTCATGGGTCTACATAGATCAATATGTACTAATTCTAGAATAGCATTAGATGTATGGGTTTTTCACTTGAAAATAGACTTTGTCATTTTACCTTTTTGACAATTCTTACACATGATATGCTTGGGCTTTGATATGCTTGGTAAGCCTCTTACTTTCCTTTTATTTCTTATCTTAATCATGTTGTCAAAATTCACATGACATAATCTCTTATGCCACAACCATATGTCTTTATTTCTAGCCATCAAACAAGTAGTGTTTATATCATCAAGATAGAATAGATTACCTTTTGTCTGTTCACCAGTTCTAATCAACCTTCCTGATTCATTGAAGATCTTTGCCTTCTTATTCTCAAATGCTACTCGGTGACCTGTGTTATTCAACTGTGAAACACTCAATAGATTATAATTAAGTCCTTTTACCTAGTATGCATTTTCACATTTGATCAGGTTATTTAACATTATGGTTCCTTTACCTTCAACTGGATAAGGTGTGTCATTACCCATTCTTACTGATCCACCATTATAATACTCAAAAGTTTCAAACTTTTGTTTATCACCGATCATGTGGTGAGTGCACCCACTATCTATAATTCAGACATCATTCTTACTAACCTTAGATATGAGTGTAGTCTCTACATACCTTTCTTCTTCATCTGAATCATCCTTCATGGCCAAAAATACCATCTCAATGTCTTCATCAGATTCAGTGTCAGTATCTCCATCTTTGTTCTCAGCTAGGTAAGAATCTTTCTTCCCTTTGTCCTTTTAGTCTTAGGTATCTCTTCTATCAGATTGTTAGTTGCTTTGGGTTTCTCTTTTGTCACTTCTATCAAGCTTATTTTCATATGATATGTCATTACTTCTATCATTTTTTCTTCTGTTAGGACATCTAGCAGCAAAGTGTCCAATCTCTTCATAATTAAAACATACAACTAGTAATTTACCTTTGTATCTACCTTTTCCTCTCTGTAATCTTATAGCCATTAGTGCTTCAATCTCATCAATATATTGGTCATCACTATCACTTTCACTATCATTCCTCATAGTGTGTTTATGACTCGACTTACTTATTTTCAAAGAAGATTTGAATGCAGACTCAATAGATGGTAAGACACTGCTATGAAAGTTATTCATCTCAAATAAAATCAGTCTACCAACCAAACTATCTAGAGTGACATTATTCTTTGCTAATGCTCTCATTTCTTGTATAGCAGATACTCTAATAGCATATACATGTAGTAAATTTCTTAGGATTTTACTTACCACTGTCTCTTCTTCAAGTATGACTCCAACTCCTCAGATAACATTGACTACCTCTTTTATTCTGCAGCTGTACTGAGTGATATTTTCTCCTTCTCTCATTCTTAGGTCATCAAATTTACCTCTTAGGATTTTTTCCTTAGCTCTTAGTACATTAACATCTCCTCCATGTACCAACTTCAATTTTTCCCACATTTTCTTTGCAAAGGTGCAAGTTTTGACATCTTCAAATTCAACATCTGAGAGTGAGGAAAAAAGTTATATCATCATAGAATTATGCTTATGCTTTTCTCTTGATTTCTCAAGTGTGTGAGGTCCTGTAGGAAACACATATTTAGTATCCAAGTATTGAGTAACGTCATTTCCAATACCTGATAGGTGGAGTCTTATCATGCTTTTCCATGATGCAAAGTTGTCCTTGTTCAACTTGGGCACATCTCGTTTGCTCATCTTGTGATCTTTTTCTTAGATCTTGAAGCCTTCCTTCTAGGCACACAAGCTCTTAGAACAATTGTTAGAATAAATGAGAGGGGGGGGGGGGGTGAATCAGTGGCCTCAAAAATATTCCAATAAATTAACCCAAAAACTTATTACCACAATTTAAGCCTCTAGTTATCTTTAGTCCTACAAGATGAATGCCTTTGAAATAACATTAACAAATAACTATTGCTCGGAGTTCACTATTAAACCTTATTCTTAATGTTTACCGATTAGAATTCTTTCATTTACTGAAATACAGTAAATTACTTAGAGTATACCGATCAATCCAGATTAGTTATGTGTAATGCAAAACACTAAAGTAATGACTCGAAAACACATTGACACATGGATTTTTAATGTGGAAACCCTGTTAAGGGAAAAACCACTTGGGACCAGTAACCCAAAATTTTCACTCTTCTAAAGTGAGCTCAGTGAAGAGACAACCCTATTAAAGGTTACAAACACACTATTAGGTGTGACCTTGTTAGAGGATTTAAATAGAATAGTTTGTCACTTGATATTTGGAATTTCTATGCTACCTTTTATGACCAAACCATGTGTAGTTTTTCACTTAGTATCTGGCATCTCTATGCTATCTTCATGACCAAACCTTTTGATACTCCTTAGGATGTATCTCAATATATAAAGGATTGTTAAGTCCTGCTTGGTTAAGATACTTTCTGATCCAATGGTTAAATTTAAACAGTAAATGATTTGTTCACATATACAACTATACTTTGTAGATTTTTAGATCTATTGTAAGCTCATAATACCTTTATGATCAATGTATATTTTCAATACCTTTTCCCCACTTATTTCTTCTCAGTGATGTTGTGCTTCTCTATTGCTCGGTGTCTGCAGAATTAGCTCTGTTCTTCAACTTGATTGACCAGGACTGTGTGAAGTTTTTCACTAGTTTCTCTTCAACATATTTTTCTTCTATTCACTCCCCTAATTCACAATGAATTATATTGCCTCTTTATAGACATGATTTCACCATTTCTTAGTTCTTGACTTTCTTGATCTTGGCTTGATCCGCAATTCTAGCCAATCTTTCTTTAAAACTATACTTCAATTTTATCCCATAGTTTTCTCTCTGACAACTGGAATAAAACAACTTTAAATATTTCTCTTATCTATGGCTTTAACTTGTCGATGAAAACAATATTAACAACCAGTTAACTCCTTCTTTAGCTCTTGCCAGCTAAGTCTTTTCTCATTTCTGAACTTCAGTTCCTTTCACTGTTTTAACTCTTTGTTAGCTTCGGTCAACACTTTAGTTCTCCTCGGGCATCTCTGTCAGGGCTTTCTGTCCATCGGAAAACACTATGAATTTTGGCTCATCGGTAATGCTTGCTTGGGTTTCTTGCTTGGGTATCACTGTGACTTTCCTCTCGGGGTTCTCTATCTGTCAGGGTGCACTGACCATTAGTGTTTGTAGTCACTTAGTGCATATTGAACTTTTATGTATTACTGATAGCATAAACTTTATCTTTCTGGTTCTTTGAAGTCTTTGACACTTTGAATATAAGAAATCTGATTATATCAAGATGAAATTAATGAAAATATAATAAATTAACTAATTTAATGTCTTACATTAACTTTCTACAGCTTGGTGATCATCAACTTAACATCTTCAAACATTTAATCAGTTATAGTTCATCAAGGCTCATGTGGTAAGCCAGTCCACTTCCTAGTACAAGCTAATAAATAGAAAAGAAGGAATACATGTAAAATCCTCACATTCCCACAAAATTTTCCAATCCTTCATTTAATTTTTTTGTGATGAGCTCACCCCAATCTAGAAATTTATGTCCATTTGTCAATACTAGAATGTAGAAAAACATCCAGTCCTCCCAATGGAAAATGTGTTGGTTTCCTTTTACTCTGTTCAACAAAATCACTTAATCTCTAATATCTAGAATGAAATGATCATGGGTGAGTGGTTTTGGAAGCTGAAAACCACCCCTTTTGTATCCAAAATCCAACCTCTCATGATCACACTTCTATGCTCCTTTTCTAATAAAAATTAATAGGCTGTACCTATGGTCCATGCCTCATATGATTATTTATCCATAATTCCCATAGCGGACATCATAGTTTCTCTGTTTATTCTCACCAATAATTCACCAGAACAAGTATAGATACATATTTCATCTCTATCATATCGATTCATACATTCCAACACAAGTTCTAGACAAGGGGTTACAAGAGAAAATGCCGCAGCCTCTATTAAACCACTCCAACTCATCATATCTTCAATTGAGCCTTCTTTAGGGTTTCTGATTATCTCTAGAATTTATTCCACAATTACATATAAAAGATTAGTATCTCCCATCTCGAGAAGTGAGCTACTAAGATTAGAGGAAGACTCTAATTTGGGCATGAAGTGTCTGTTATAATTGATTTTACTAACCATTAAAATTATAGAACAACAAAAGAAAGGAATCTGAGCATAAAATTAAGACTTACTATGATTTTAATAGATTGCTTAATCTAGTAGGATCAAAGTTTTAAAAAACTCACTAGAATTCATCAAACTTGTCAATTTGCCGCACCACTGAAATTACCTCCTTCACTTTATGCTCCATGGGATTGAGATAACTTAACACTGAATGAAAAATAAATGCAATCTTTACTATAAAAGTAGAAGATCTTGCCTGAATTTTTGCCATGCTTAACCATTCACAACCCCCATGTAAATTAATGATGAAATGACATTGAGTCTGACATGTCATTAATTAATGGTCATTTTACACCATTGAGCTCAAAGATTAATGATTAGTTATCCAAAAGTGAATTTTAAAAATTTGAAGCCTCCAGAATATTCTCCATCTGTACTCACTCACTTATTTATTTGAACACTTTTAATTCCAACTTTGTATATGCAAATATTAGATATCAAACTTTTAACTTTGAACTTAGAAGTTCAAAGTTGAAAGTTCAAATTGGATGAAACGAGCTTGACCAAAGACTTACCAAGAAAGATGCTATGTCTTCATTAATCATTAAGACACATTTCCTTCCACTTGCACTTTTAAATTTGAACATTAAACTTTGAACTTCAAAAGTTCAAAACAAAAGTTCAATTTAGAAGAGACTGCCTAAAGGATGACTTAGCCAAAATGAAGCTACAACAACATAAGATGCGTAAGCAAAAATTGAACACGGGATTTGAATTGAGACTTGATTCAAATGAGAGGTTCAAATTGGGAGTTCAAATTGGAGGTTCAAAATGGGAAAATACATTACTCAAGAGAAAGATGCATAAAAATATATATTTTAACACCAACAAGAATTAGGGGTAACAAGATGTTATTTAAAGAAATCAATATTGAAAAATAACTCACTCTAACAATTTATGTGAATAATATTATTATTAATGAGCTGTTGAATTTTGTAATGTAAGGCTTGACAATCATTAGTAGAGTGGTCATGATATCGGTGATACATGCAATAAGGAATATTCATAGGATTTTGACTATGCTTCTTTTTTTCATTTAGGCCTAGTAATCACCTTAGCTCAAAGAAGATTAGGCAAAATGGCTTCTTTATTAAAGGTAGATATACATAAAGGAGATGGCATGGAAAAAGAAGGAGGCTTAAAACCAAATGATTCAATAGGTTTCTCACTATTCTCAATGCCTTGTTGCATACATCTGAAACCATGTTTGAAATTATGAGTTGAATTTTTTTGAGAATCAGGTTGAATTAATGTCACACTAGGTTCCTCAAAATATCTCATATTGTCATTAATAAGTTTGTATTCATCCAAAAAAGATGGAGTAAAGTATAATGACCACCAATCATCATCTAAAAGGGAACATGTAGGAGAAGAAGTGTATTTAGGAGGAGATGTGTTGTGTTTAAATTTTGTAAGGATAGAAAAGGAATTTGATTTAGTTCGTAAGCAATTATTAGGTTTATCATCAACAAGAAGTGTGTGCATTGTGTTATTGTAGATGAAATTAACTTTGCAATGAAGAGTTGAAGGAACAACATGCATGACATGTAGCCATGATGACCATAAGAGAATATTATAGCTAAGAGGACCATGTGTGACATTAATAGGTGCAGGTAAAATAATAGGACCAACGTGGATAGGCAAAGTGATGACACCCAAGGATTATTTAGCAACATTGTCAAAGCCTCAGATAGGAATATAATCATGTATTATAGTTGAAAGATTAGCCTTGATTTTAAGAAACATGTCAATGCTATAGACATTTAGCCCACACCCATTATCAACTAAGGTTCGATGAATGTGATTAATGTTGATAAGGACAACTACCATAAGGGCATCATATTGATATTATACTTCTTTAGGAGGTAAATCATCTTGAGTAAACACAATTTGAGGTGGGATAAGAGTAGCACACATGAATTGCAAAAAGGAATTGATATTGTCTTGAGTAGGTGGTGGAGTTGGAAGAGTGATTAAATGTTTTTTCAAGCATTCATGATATGTAGGAGAAATTTGAAGAAGTTCCAAAAAAAAAAATTGTTAGGGGTATTACAGAGTTGTACTATTAACTATTAAGTTATACTCCTTTCCAAAATTTTGAGGAAGACAGTGTGGAGGAAGAAGCACGAGGTTGAGAAGGTGGGAGAAAAGTAGGGAAAAACATATTAGTAGGTTGAGGACTATTTCTTGTGTTATAGGTGTGAGAAACCATATGATATTCCTTAATAAACTCCATAGGACTCCTAGATTTTCCTTTCATAGTGATAATTGGTTTATTTGGAGTTTGAAAAGAACTTTGTTGATTATATCCTTTAACCATAATCATAGGTGTAGTGAAATTTTGAGAATAATGTTGAGGATAACCCTTAACATTAACCACATGTTTCTTAGGTGTTTGGAATAAATTTGATTGAGTGCACCCTTTGACAGTTATCACAAGCTTGGTGGCTACCACATGTTGAGCACGAACGATAACATTGAATTGAGCAAGCTCTTTACTACTCATAGGTTCATCACTAGAAGGGAGAGTAGTAAGGAAATTAGTAATGATGTGATCCTCTTCTTCCAATATGTACTTAGAATAGGGATTAGGGACGTCCTTTAATGCTTCATCTCTAGGAGTGTTTGTTGGAGATTTGCTTCTGTGCAAATAGTTGATTGTATGTTTGTCATTGATGACAACATATAATATACAACAGTGTTCTATATGAAATTATCTGTACAAATGTTCTGGAGATATGCATGTTTATTTCCATGGTGTATACATGTTCTAGATTCTATGTACATTCACATCGAGTCAGATATGAAGTTTTTGTTGAGTTATGTTAATCAGTTATGGCAGTTACAACGTCTAAAGATTATCTGTCTAGAGCCGATGTAAATACAATGTTTCTTGAGTTGCACCTATCTTCAGGATATGCGTGTTTTTCTTAATGTTTATTTATGAGTTAGTGATGATTATACAAAGGCACCAAGCATGTTTTAACAGAATCGTGATATTGGAGTAAAATTGGTGAAGCCGACTTTGTGAAGTGTTGCGTCTATTCAGTTTCAGTTGCGCGGTTCTAACTTTGATTGCATGGTTAGTTAAGCTGATAAAGAAGTTGATGTATTCCCAGATACCATCATGAACTTAGCCCTGGTGAAGATACATATAGCAGTTCAATTGTATTCGCTAAGTGTGGAAAATGAAGTGAAAAACAATAGACAGAAGAGAGTAGAAAGTCAGACATAATAAGTTGAAGAACTATGTGAAGAAAAAGAAGAAGATTACAATTCATTGGAACTGATCAAGACAACAGGTCTACTCAAATAGTTCATCTATCAAATATAATGTATATCTATTCTACTGAAGGTTCCAGCCTTCACCATTTTAGCAGTGGGCTTTTGGATAGTGAGTCCTCACCCCTAACAGGGTTGCTTGTAAAAGACTCCTAACAGGGTCCGACCTTTAACCAGGTGTCTGTACTTATTGCATTGTAAAGAACAAATCCTAACATGGTTGCAAGATCTCCTAACAGGAATAATTATACTCAAGTACAGTTCTTTGTGGGTGCTAATTCCCACTGGAGTTTTTACCTATTTGGTTTCCCTGTAACCAAAATTGTTGTGTTCTCTATTGTGTTATCTGAATGTGCATTTGATTTATGTTAATTGATATCTAAGTAAAGAAAAGAATTAAAGTAGCTGATAACTGATTCACCCCCCCTCTCAGTTATCCTTTGGGACTATTCCAACAATTGGTATCAGAGCCAAGTGCCTTGGAGATAAAGCCTAACAACTTAAGGTAGATCAGATGGCATACTTCAGGAAAGAGAGTCCTAAGTTTGATGGAGATAACTATCTTGATTGGAAGAACAAAATGATAACACATCTTCAGTGTGTTGGATTTGAGATCTATGAGATTGCCACTCAAGAAATTGAAGTTCCCACCTTGAAAGACCTTGCAGAAGAAGACTCTACAATAAAAAAAAAGGAAGTGTTCACTCAAAACGCAATCACCAAAGAAGCCCTAATCAGTGCCCTATCCTACATGCAATTTTCTGAGATCAAGAAGGCAAATAAAGCATAATGTATTTGGAAATACTTAGAAGATATGTTTGAAGGAGACATCCAAGAAAAGAATGCACACAGAAAGACATGGAAGAAAAGATACAACAGCTTAGAGATGCTACCTGAAAAAAACACCAGAGCCTACAATTAGAGAATTAATGAAGCAATTTCGGGTATCAGGAACAATGGTGGAGAAATTTCAGAGGATGATATAATGGACAAACTAATGACCACATTGACAAAAAAATATGAGAGAAAGATCAACATCTTAGATGAGACTATGCAATTTTCAAAAGACTTCAAGAGGGAGACTTTGATCAGTAAAATATCTGCATTTGAGATATCAAGATTGAAGATAGAACCTAAAAGTGAGACATCTTTCAAAGCCTCAGTCTACAGCAAGAAATCCATAAGAAACTCTAGTAATAATGAAGAAGTGGATACAAAAATAGAATAAATCATTGCTATGATTTCCAAGAAAGAAAGGAAAGGTAAAGGGAAATATGAAGGACAACTACCATTCAAATGTTTTTCATGCAACAAAGTTGGTCACTTTGCATCTAAGTGTCCTACAAGAGTCAAGAAGTTCAGATTATATTACAAGCCCAAGTACACTAAGGAATGTTATCATGATGAAGATGGTGTAACAAATGAAGATTTAGGAGAAGATGAAATTGGTTTTGTTTCCATTAAAGACATTGAAAAGATGCTTGAAGAAATGGACAAAGAAGATGAAGAAAAAGCACAAGAGTTAGCATTAGTTTCAAAAGATGACATCAGAACTGACTGGATCATTGACAACGAATTTTCACATCACATGACATGAGACAATGATAGATTTGTACATTTGGACAAATACAAAGGTGGCATGGTTAGATTTGGAGATAACACTCCCAAACCTATCATAGGCAGAGGTCATTAGTTTCAAAAGATGACATCAGAACTGACTGGATCATTGACAACGAATTTTCACATCACATGACATGAGACAAAGATAGATTTGTACATTTGGACAAATACAAATGTGGCATGGTTAGATTTGGAGATAACACTCCCAAACCTATCATAGGTAGAGGTTCTATCACCTTAGATGGAGAGAATAAGATAGATGATGCTCTTTATGTTGATGGTTTACATCATAACTTACTAAGTGTTGGATAGTTGGTTGATAAAGGATATCAGTTGGAATTAAAAAACAACCAATGAATCATTAAAAACAAATAAGGAGACATGATTGCATCAGGCTCAAAGACCAAAGGTAATGTCTTTCAGCTCAATTCAGAAGTAAGTTGTTTTGTTGCAAAATTGGATGACAGTTGGCTATGGCACAAGAGACTTTGTCATATCAATTTTGACAACATAGTCAAGATAAGTAATGTAAAGGAAGTAAGAGACCTTCCAAGTATTGCAAGACCAGTTGATACCATGTGCAAGGAATGTGTGATGGGGAAGCATGTGAGGACCTCATTCAGGAGCAAACAAGACTCTACTGAAAACAAATTAGATCTATTACATACAGACCTATGTGGACCTACTCAAACAAGATCATACTATGGAGAAAGGTATTTCATTTTGTTTGTTGATGATTTCTCAAGGATGATGTGGGTTGCATTCCTAAAAGACAAATATGAAGCTTTTGAGAAATTTAAAGTGTTCAAAGCTAAGGTTGAGAATGAATCTGGATTAAAGATAAAATGTCTGAGATCTGATAGAGGAGGAGAATTCACCTCTGACCAGTTTTATAATTACTATGAAGAACATGGAATCAAGAGATAGTTAAGTGCACCTAGAACCCCTCAGCAGAATGGGATTGCAGAAAGAAGGAACAAAATAATACTTGACACAACACACACTATCATGATTGAAGGAAAGGTTTCCCATACCTATTGGAGAGATGTGGTCAATACAACAGTCTATAATATCAATAGAATACAATTAAGGCTAGGCATAGAAAAAACACCCTATGAAATTTGGTTTGGTAATGTACCTACTGTAAAATACTTTATAATCTTTGGAAGAAAGTGCTACATCAAGAGAGATGATAGCATTGGAAAGTTTTATGCTAGAAGCGACGAAGGTATTTTTCTTGGTTACTCTACTAAAAGCAAAGCCTATAGATGTTTTAATCTAAGATTAAAGAATATCATTGAAAGTACTCATGTGAAGATTGATGAGAAGTTTATGATTCAAGAAAGATATTATGACTATGCTCCCATGATTAAAGATGATCCTAGACCCATCAATAAGGACACAGTTATTGAAGAAATGTTTGACTATAATGATGTTTCATGTAACAATCCTGAACCAAGTGAAGAAGAATCATATATTACAGATGAAATTATCACTCCTAATAACTCAAAATACACATCCAAATACCACTCTAAGGAAGATATCATTGGAGATCAGAGCACTAAAGTCTTGACAAGATCTAGAGAAAAAGGTTCAACTGCTAATGAAGAGGTATGCTTACTTTCACAGATTGAACCCTTAAATGTTTAAGATGCGTGCAAAGATTCAGATTGGAAAAGTGCTATGCAAGAAGAATTACATCAAATAATCAAGAATGAAACATGGGAACTGGTCCCTAGACCTCAAGACAAGAATGTGATCGGAACAACGTGGATATTTAGGAACAAAATGAATGAAGAAGGTAGAGTGGTAAGGAAAAAAGCAAGATTAGTATGCAAAGGATATGCACAGAGAAAAGGAATAGACTACGCTGATACATTTCCCCCTATGAGTAGACTGGAAGCTATCAAGTTGTTTTTGGCATATGCAACATTCAAGAACTTTAAAGTATATCAAATGGATGTCAAGTCATCCTTTTTGAATGGTGACCTGAAGGAAGAAGTCTACATAGAGAAGCCCGAAGGATTCAAACTTTCAGACAAACTAGACATGGTATGCAGACTAAAGAAAGCACTTTATGGACTTAAATAGGCCCCAAGAGCTTGGTATGAGAGACTTGATGGTTACTTAACAAAGATAGGATTCAGAATAGGAGCAGAAGACTGTAATTTATTCATAAGAGAGACAGATGAATGATTACTACTCGTTGCTATTTTTGTTGATGACATTATCTTTGGAGGTAATGACAAACTTAGTGCAGAATTTGCCAAAGAATGAAAAGTGAGTTTGAAATGAGCATGATTGGACCTATCAAATATTTTCTTGGATTGGATTTAAAACAAACAGACAAAGGCATATTCATAAATCAATCTAAGTATGTGAAGGAAATATTGAAGACTTTTAAGATGGATGATTACAAACTAGTAAGCACCCCCATGATAAAAGGAAGCAAGCTTTCTAAAGATGATGATTCCACAGCAGTTGACAAGACTCTATACAAGTCTATGATTGGAAAACTCATATATCTTACTCAATCTAGACCTGATATTTCTAATGCAGTTGGCATTGCTAGAATTTTTGCAGCTAAACCTAAAAAAAATCACCTAATCGCAATAAAAAGAATATTCAGATATTTAAAAGGAACTAAAGACTATGGTTTATGGTATCCTAACTTAGAGCATATACAACTTAATGTTTATGGTTTATGGTTTATGGTTTATGGTATACTGATGTTGACTGGGCAGGTTGTGTTGATGATAGAAAGAGTACATCAAGAGGAGTAGTATTTCTTGGAAATAGATTGGTCACTTGTACAAGTAAAAAGCAGAATTGTATCTCTTAGTCAACAATAGAAGCTGAGTATGTTACAACAGCATTGAATTGTTCAACAATGGTTTGGATCGAATATATGATTAAAGACTATGGTATTCAAATTGATTATCCTATTGTTATTCATTGTGACAACACTAGTACTATCAATATGTCAAAGAACCCTATGATGCATGCAAAGACAAAACACATTGAGATCAAATACCATTTTCTAAGAGAAAAATTTACAGAAAGAGAAGTAAAGTTGGATTATGTGAGCACTAAAGAACAATTAGCATATATTTTTACAAAGCCATTATCAAAAGATACTTTTGAGTATCTCAGCGAGAAGCTAGGAGTAATTCCCTTTCCTAAGTGTGATTAGAATTTGCAGCAAGAACATCAGTCCTTGGTGACTGATGAATGGTTGAATACTCTACTTCTGGAATAGTATCGGTGCTTAATGGTGTTTAACACCCTTTTTCATTAATGTCAAAGGGGGAGTATTAGTAAGGGGGAGCATATACTCTGGGGGAGTATATAGAGCAACAGTAGTGAAAAGGAACTTTTGATGAGGATATTGAGAAGATTGTAAAAAGAAGGAAGACACTTTGAGTTGATGATATCATATGTTTCCATCAATGTCAAAGAGGGAGATTGTTGGAGATTTGCTTCTATGCAAATAGTTGATTGTATGTTTGTCATTGATGACAACATATAATATACAACAGTGTTCTATATGAAATTATCTGTATAGATGTTATGGAGATATGCATATTTATTTCCATGGTGTATACATGTTCTAGATGCTATATGCATTCACACCAAGTTAGATATGAAGTTTCATTTGAGTTATGTTAATCAGCTATGACAGTTACATCGTCTGAAGATTATCTGTCTAAAGCCGACGTAAATACAATGCTTCTTGAGTTGTGCCTATCTTTAGGATATGCATGTTTGTCTTAATTTTTAGTTATGAGTTAGTGATGATTATACAAAGGCACCAAGCATGTTTTAATAGAATCGTGATATTGGAGCAAAATTGGTGAAGCCGACTTTGTGAAGGGTTGCATCTATTCAGTTTGAGTTGCGCAGTTCTAAATTTGATTGTGTGGTTAGTTAAGCTGACAAAGAAGTTGATTAAGTATTCCCAGATACCTTTTTGACCTTATCCTTGGTGAAGATACATATAGCGGTTCAATTATGCTCACTAAGTGTGGAAAATGAAGTGAAAAACAATAGACAAAAGAGAGCAGAAAGTTAGACAAAATAAGTTGAAGAACTATGTGAAGAAATAGAAGAATATTACAATTCATTGAAACTAATAAAGACAATAGGTCTACTCAAAAAGTTCATCTATCAGATATAGTGTATATATGTTCTACTGAAGGTTGCAGTCTTCACCATTTTAGTAGTGAGCTTTTAGATAGTGAGTCCTCACCCCTAACAGGGTTACTTTTAAAAGACTCCTAATAGGGTCTGACCTTTAACCAGGTCTCTGTACTTATAACATTGTAAAGAAAAAATCCTAACAGGGTTGCAAGATCTCCTAACATGGATAATTATACTCAAGTACAGTTCTTTGTGGGTGCTAATTCCCACTGGGGTTTTTACCTATTTGGTTTCCCCGTAACCAAAATTGTTGTGTTCTCTATTGTGTTATCTGAATGTGCATTTGATTTATGTTAATTGATATCTAAGTAAAGAAAATAATTAAAGTAGCTAATAACTAATTCACCCCCCCTCTCAGTTATCCTTTGGGAATATTCCAAAAGTGTTAAATGAAGGTAAGGTGATATTAGCAAAAGTATTTATAATGTCCTCCTTTTGCTCTAAAGTATCCTCATAAAGGGGTATGTTTTAGGAGACGGGTCATCATAATATGTGAATATGTAATTTTTAGAGAGAGTAGAAGAAATTTCAACCATTATATAATATTTTTTTATGAAGGTTGCTTAACGAGGAAGAGAATAATCAATTTTAATGTCCAAGGGTTTATCTAAAACATGAGAATCATCGAGGGAAGAAATGTATGGATGATTAAAGTGCACTTTAGGAGAAGAATAATCATGACTCAATATGTATTTATGTGGGAGAGATTAATCAATATCCTCATCCAAGGGTTAATACCAAATAGGAGAATCATCAAGGGTAGGAATATCTTTTTGAATAAAGCATACTTTAGGAGAGGAATCATCATGAGTAACTAGAGGTTTATCCCTAAAAAGAAAGGGATGAGAAGGAAAGCAGGATAAAGTATTCATCTCTTGCACCAAAATGTCTTCATAAGAGAGATACATTTTAGTAGAAGGATCAACATCATATTTCAAGATCTCACCCTTTGAAGGGAGATTATTTGAAGAAATATTAATAGACTCTTCTTGTGCTAAAATGTTTTCATGGGTGGGATTGGTTTTGGGAGGGACAAGAGTGTGAGTATGAATTAAATTAAGAACTAAACTATCATCATATGCATGGAAGGAAACATTTTGAAATTCTTGAAAGAAACTTGAAATTGAACTAGTAAATGATGATAACAACTCCATTCATATAATGAAAGTGAAAATACATGCAAAATGCCTAAAATGAAATGTTTTTGTGTTTTGTACTAACATGTAATCATGAAAATTTAATGCAAGAATAAAATGGATCTATGAACTGATTTAATGCATAAAAAGGTCTAAATAGAAATATTGATTAATACAATTCATACAAGGTAGATCTAGACAAGGAGGATCTAACCAAAATAAAAAGGATATCCAAATTAATAAATTATATTAATATGATGTAAACACATAAAACATAGATCTAGATATCTAAATGCATAGGAAGAGAATCTAACACCAAAATCAGAAGGTTGCGTGTTTAATTCACGTTGGGTTCCCCAAAATGTACTATCAAAATGGTGAGCAATGCTAAGATGTAGATCACTCACCAAATTATATTGTTAATTTGAATACAAAGCCACCCTTAAACCAATCTGATTAGCACAACCCAAAAAGGATGAAGGGGTGCTAATGTAGGATTTGGGTAAAAGGGGGATTTGGGTATTCCTTATTGAAAAAAGTGTGATTATGATATGTAAAAGTATGAAAGACACTTATGCTATGATAAAGGAAATTATTGATAGAAAGAAATAATATCATATGTGATGCATAAAAGTAAATGAAATATGAAAATAGGAAGAATGAACTCACCTTGAAGAAAGAAAAGGAGGAACAAAATTCTCTGGAAATGACCATCACAGAACTGTGAGAATTAGAAACTATTTTGGATCTGGAACCCTGGTTTATGTATCTTCTGACTATGAAATTTGCAAATTTCCAAGGAGAATAGAGATCATGTTAAGAATTAATCAAGAGGATACAATTAGAGGAGAAAAAGAAAGGAAAGTAAGAGAAGTCATTCAATTGGAATATGATTTGGAGTTTCATAGCACAATAGTCCAAATTGATACAAGTTTAGATTTTGGGAAATGTTTGGAGGTTGTTATGAATGTTGCTGTTAAAAATGTAAAAGAATATAATAGGTCTTCTAAGAGCTATGAACCACATTACTGAAAATTTAAAGATAATAATGAAGCATGCAAGAACATTAATTTTGTGAAATATTATTTCCTCCCCAAACATCTACATTCAACAAGTATTTACAATTGGAGAGTTTTCATGCAATTCTTAAGTTAATAGATGTATTTTCCTACAAAAATCCTATCATACAAATTTATCCCCATTTTACTAATCAATCACACAGATCTAGATCTAGACGTAAATTGTTAATTTGGAAAAGAAGACCTAAAACTCATTTCCTGATGAAAGCATGACACCCCAAAACCCTAATTGAGAAAAACAAGAATATTTTTTCTTTAAAAATAGATGATTTTGATGAAACCCTACTATTCAAAGCACAAATCTACAAAAAGAAGGAAAAATCCTAGATTTAAAGTGATATAATTTTTCTTAGATTTAAATAAAAACAATAAACACAATAATAGACAAGGAATTACACACAAAGGGATTCCAATATTCAGACACATAGAAGCGAGGGATTTGAACACTGAAATTTCAAAGGTTTCAAACCCTACCTTAACTACGAAGCATAGATATAAAATAATACCAAAGAACAGTGTGATCCAAAATACTCCTAAGCTTTACACCAATTCTTTTGCTCCCAACATTCTCCTTTAACCTGATTGAATGCCTCCAAATGGCTTCCAATTCAAATATACAAAATACTTAGGAAATTAGGGTTTTCAAAAGTGAAACCCTAATTAGGAATTAAATTTTAATTAAAAATTAAAAGAAACACTTTAATTTGAATTTTCACTTAAATTAAGTTTGCGCAACTGAACTTTATAAAATAAAGTCAAAGTCAAAATTCATTAATAAAGTGCATATTGAATGCATGATATTATTTTATTTAAATAAATCAGTAATGCAACTTAAGGTATTATTATTTAATTTAATTATACAACTAATTTCAATTTTTGAATTTAATATCAATTAAATCTCAATTATTAAATTAAGACTTAATAATTAAATCAATTAATCAAATATAGGTATTTAATTAATATTTATAAAATTAAATGACCATAAATTAATATTTTAACCTTATTAAAGGTGTAATTATTAATATTAATAATTACCTTAATTAATATTTGAACAAAACAAGCCAAAATATAACATTAATCTAACCGAACCCATCCAAATAAGAAAAATCAATTGAAACAAATGTAACTCACATACACAAAAAGGCTCACAAATCTATGTCACCTTGACAGATTCAGATAGGGTAGTCAGTTAGACACTTGTCCTTTCTTAAGAAAAGGTATAGGCTTAGGATAGGGATTTAGGCCTAAATACTATCTTCCCTCTTTTACCATTGAGATATTACAATAGGGAACGCTCACTCCTGCCAATTCAGAGAAGACGATGTCTAGTACCTGCAAACCTTATTCACAAAGACAAACATATGCATACATATAATATAATAGACAATGGTTGGGATTGGTACATCATGTGGATCTCGCGAGAGAAAGTAACTACGACTCCATCCCATACCATATCAAACATGCCAAAAAGAAATATAAAACATAGAAATGATCCATGTGCATATAGATGTAATGCCAGTATTGTCAATAAATCTATAATCATAATGAAATTATCATGAAAGTAATCATAAATCTAACTAAAAACACAAGATATCACACAACTACCCAATGGATCATACAATATCAAATCATAATAAAATTTCATACATCAATATCCTCAAAACCAACTAAAATAACCAACGCACACATAAAGAGGCCTAAATGAGTCTGGCACCAATTATTGAAAATAAAACTATGGGGTGAGTATTATATAAAGTAAAGTATATTGCATTTTTTTCTATATCTTCTATTAGTAATTGTTTCTAATTTAATTTTATTTGATCTGGTAATTTCCCTAGGCCTGCTTGCATTTTCCTCAACTTTCTAGGAATGCTCAAACATCATAGGCTACTTGGGTTGGATCTATGACTAAATTTATGTAAAATTTAAATCACTCAAATGATCGGTGGTTTATTTCAATTTATTGGTTAGTTAGTTGCAATTGTCCACTCATCAAATAAATGCAAAAAAACTCATGCATGATAATTCGTAGCTTCTAGCATGTAAATAGCCAGTTTAAGTTTTGATTTATATGGAAGTCTTCCTTAGTTTTCTTTGTAGATTTGGGTTTGAGAAAGTTTTTAAAAAAATAGATGATTTGTAAATTTTGATTTAATCTGCAATAAGTGTTTGGACCTTCCTGTCTAAATAACAGAGCATTCTCTGTTATGAAAACAAGAAATATTAATATTTTTCTTTTTGTGATTTCCGTAGTTTTTTTGTGCTCTTCCTATCATATGATTCTATTACCATGATTTCAATTCAATCAACTACTTAAGGATCAATCAGGCTAGTTGATACCAAATGCATAGAGTTGATCAACATTGAGACTCAACCATCACCTACCAATAATTTTCACATAGATTATCTATATATTGATCTGTATCTAATTCTCAGTATAGCGGTTATGTAGATGGATAAAGATATTGACATGTTAAACATACCTTCAAAGATATGCTACACTTAAAGAAAGGATTTTATTATCTTTAAATTTTTAGTAATGTGGTTCATAGCTCTTAGAGGATCTATTATCTTCTTTCAGATTTTTAATTGCAACATTCATAACAACCTCCAAACACTTCCCAAAATCTAAACTTGTATCAATTTGGACTATTGTGCTATGAAATTCCAAATCAAATTCCAACTGAATAACTTTCTTACTTTTTTTTTTCTCCTCTAATTGTATGCTCTTGATTAATTCTTAACATGATCTCTATTCTCCTTGGAAATTTTCTTGTTCTTCAAATAAAAATCATCCCCTTTCCCCTGTGTCTAGCTTGGGAAAAAGCTTTGGAAGGCTCAAGGTTAATTCCAGCTCTTAGTACAAATTTTCCATTCACACAATAAAAAATTGTTAGAACACCCACTTTCTTCTTATTGTAGATTTCTAAGCCAGGCAATGTGAAGTTTCAAAAATTGCATTCTCTTCAAAAATAACTTTTACATACCACATTTCTCAATCTAAAAGGTCTTGGAATGGTATGCTCAATCTTCTTATGGTTAACTTTAGCTGTCTAAAAGGTATAGAATGCATGTTAATAGAGAAATAATGTTAAAAAATAGGAGTCATCAAATAACAAATCAACAAGTATAGATAACTATTGTGATATTGGTCTTGAAAAACTTGTAAAATTATGAGCATTCGAGAGAGGAGACTATGGATACTACAAGGAAAATAACAAACCTTAGAAGTTACCTTTGCAAATGAAGAGTATTTGTTATCATTTGCATTAAATTGTACATGTTTTTTTTTTTTTTTGAAAAAATGTCATTTACATGGTTGTATTGAATTATATTTCACATTTTCATATGCAAAATTTGTAAAATTATAAGTTCCAATTTACACAGTAGTTGCACAGGAAAAATAAAGTTCTCCAAACTCCCAAATCCCAATGACACCAAACCATGTATTCATATCAATTGCATTATTTTTCCAGAAAGTAGTCAGTTAAGGCTTCAGCCTGATACTTGAGCATCACCCTTTTGACCATGCATAGAGTCCAATCTAAAAAAGTTTCTATAATACAATTCATGCATTCTATGAAAAGTGCAATCTTCTATCACTCCACACAAATATATCCCAATGTATTAATTCATTGTTCAATATTTCTTAGTTATATGCATTCATTCATTAAGAATACCTATGCCAGACATACATTCCAATCATAAATTGGCTCTTTGATCCTTGCTACTAGAAATTTAATGGATTCAATCTAATCAGTAATTATTATTAAATAATGAAGGTTCATCACATAAGAAACTTGATTATTCTTGAAATATGTATCGGTTCAACTGATGTTCAATTAGAAAATGTGAGACCTACATTAGACTATCATAGTTTTACTGCTTTATTTTTTCTATGCTTTCAGTGATTATATGCTTAGACATACTTTGACTATTGATACTCTTATGTATTTGAAGATCTATTGAATCCTATGTTATATATTTAGTACCTAATTATGTAATCAGGGTACACTCAAGATACTATATATTTTGATTCAGTTTCAGTATATGATGATGATGTCATATATGGGAATAAATGTGAGGATGTATTGTGATGCAATTTGGTTTAGGAAACTGATGAGATGGTTATTTAAATTTAAATGTAGATATAGTTTATATGCAATATATTATTGATGTTGTAATATGCTTTTATATCATGTTATTTTGGACCTACTGATGTGTGCAATGAGTGTGCAGGGATAGTTGACCATGGATCTAAATCGGGGACCCAGTATTGGAACCTATGTTATTTCTTGTGCATTTCAAGGTCCCGTTTATACATAGAAACATGGACCTTGTTGTATATGTGGTTTATTCATAAATGTGGTTTGCATGTGTGTATCTATTTTAGTTAAAGTTAATGTGATTAAGCCATGTCATTTATTTAAATATATTGTGCCAATTTTAGAAATTGTTACAATTTAGTGTTCACATGGCTAGTTATGTGAACCATGGACAGGTGTAGGGTGAACTAGGGTTATCTAAGTGTAGTACCCAAGCCTACACAAGGTTAGAAGTTTCTGGATGGTCAACTTGACTTAGAAATCCGTGGTTAACTTTAGATGTAGTTTAGGAGGGTCTTTTAGGCTCCCAGAAGGTAACTGGGGTCAATTTTAGCTACCCAACTTGGTACCCTAGGGGTTAGGGGTAATTTTCAGTCATAAATGAGCCTCTAAACTTATTTATTTCTCCCCTAAAGTCTCCTTTTCAAATTTGAGTAAATTTAAAGAGGAGTGTAACTTTGGTTAACCTCTTTTTTTTTCCAAGGTTGCATTTAACTCCATTTATGGAGAATGAAGGTAAGTGGGAGGAAAGGGATGGTTAGGGTCACCTCACCTTTGGTTAGTCTTGGATATTTTGGAGGTTTTCCTATATATGGAAGGTTTTAGGAAGAGTTGGGTGCTCACCCACTCTCTACTCTTAGAGACAGATTCCAGATTTGAAGGAGCCATTTGGAGAAAGAGTTTTGGAAGGATAGCTCATCATCAAACCTTCAAATTACCTTAGCTTTAGAGTAAGGTTGGTTCTTTTAGAATAGTATTCATGGTTTTTTATATGTTCTTGAGATTGAAGCTCCATTAATGGAGTCCTATTTAATTTTTATGTTATTGTCAAGTTGAGTGTTTGGAGTTTTATTTTGTTGTGTGTAAATTTGTGTTATATTTTGAATGGGTTTCTTCAAGGCACACTCACCCTTGGGAGGGCAGAGTAACCTTGAAGGGGGTGGTAGGAAATGAATCCATTTTAGTGTAGAGTCTCTCATGTGAGGAGGGAAAGACATAGGGTTTCTTGATACCTATGATGCCAAGTAGGGCCTAAGGGCACCTAGGGGGCATAAGAAGGTTATTGTTTACGACTACATCTTGTGTAGATGGTTATTCCAAGTCCATGTGTGGCTTGAGGTTTTCTTTTTGTTACTTGGATTCTCCTACTATGAAGGTCTACCACCACCTTTATTTTTCAGGAAGGCCTCTTGGAGACCTTCCTCCTATTCTACATGGTGTTGGAAAGTTTTCCATATGTTTGAGATATCTATCTATGTTTTTTGTGAGTTGTGAAATACATATTTGTATCATGTTCCCCTCTGGATCCCCAAGCTCGAGGGTGACCTTGAAAAGGTCTAGGTTGGGAGGTGAGCTTCCATAGTCAACCTCATTGATACAGGTCCGTGCTGGAAGTAGGAGTTTGCAAATTACCTTATGTGGGGGATGGGAACAACTGGAAAATTATAGCATTGTAACCTATATTGTATGAAAAATTTCATTATTGCAAAGTTGTATTGAGACATTAAGAAATTTGTAACCTTGTATTATTTTGCAATCTTTCACCCGTATTAGAACATGGAGATTCAATGGGAAAAGTAATCCTACTTTATATAATAAATTGAAAAGGAAATTTAAAGATTTTTTTTTATTGTACTTCTTATATGTATAAACGTTTTAATGTGCAAGTTAAATTCCCTTTTAAATCTTCAAATGTGTTTTTAATTTATATGGTAATGAGCTTGCAAATTTTTAATTTGGAGATTTATTTAATTTAAATAAAGATTCAATCGAAAAGGATAACTTATTTTACCTATTGTATAAATTGCAATATTCATGTTTCAAAAAAAAGGGGAGGGTTCATAAAAGAATTTAAATGTATGCGGATATAATATAGATTAATGTGTTCTTGGGGTATTTATTTATACTTAAGGAAATGTAAACTTATTTTCAAAAATAAATAAATGCTCAAAACCAAAATCTATTTCCTACATTGGCTTTATTCTATTTAATAAATACATTCCATGTAGTTTAATTTTAAAAATAAATCTTTTATGTTCTTTCTATTTTGTCACAGAGAATTCTTCACCAGACATTATTTCTTTGTTTTGTCATATATATATATATACATACATATATATATATATATATATATATATAT
>MU225465.1:505304-516521 GCA_018584345.1 Thuja plicata
GTGATGTACATATCAAATTCCCCCTTTCTTTGATACTGATGACAAAAATGTACAACTTACAATATGCCAAAATTATGACAAAAATGTGCAACTTACAATGTGTCAAAAATGTTAGAATGGGTAATTTGATATCTTCCAGCAATTTCTCCCATTGTTATTTCAAATGTTCTAGTGCCATGTGTTGTAGCTCTAGTCTTGCGTGCATATCATAAATGTTGTCTAGGACAGACATTTCAGGGGTGGCAATTAGAGTATTTGCCTGTGTCATATTTTGTTTTAGTAGTGTAAGTGTCAATAAGAGATTAACTTGGAGCTCATTAACCTCATCTCTATAAACTGAATGTCCTGTCTTTGTTTCCTAGCATGTATGATTTGTTCATTGTGCAATTCAAGTGCTTCTTCTGTGTTGGCTAGATTCTATGCACTGGACCTAAGATCAACATCTATTTTTTCTATCTTGTCGGTATACTCCTGAGTGAGTAGATCTAAAGTGCACAATTTATTTATTAAGGTAACAACTTCTGACATAATTGGATCAATTGTACTTACCAATTCAGATAGCTTGACCTTTTTCAGTGCCACTTCTTGGCTTATTTTCTCTGTGAGCTTGAATTCATACTTTTGTTCAAGTCTCTCTTCCATAGCCTTCTCAGCATCGATATTCTGAGATGTTATTACATATGTGAGTATAACCAGTTGATCAAGCATTGGAGATTTTTGATCAATATCTATGTCTGGTACAATTTGTTGAAGTATATTTCTTGCTACCTCCAGTACCTTGGCCTCTTTTTCCGCTCTCTTCATCTTGTCTTGTATAGATTTTCTTTCACAGAGCTTTGCATATTTTGTCAATGCTGTCGGATCCAATGTTCTTGGATCACAGATTAGAATCTCAATAATTTCATCCAGAGTTACTAGTTTCTTATTCTTTTCTTTCTTCTTCTTTGAGATTTGAGGGGATGCATATGTATGAACTACAATAGCTTGTTCATTTGTTTGTTCTGAAGTACTTGGTGAAGATTTTGTAGATGATGCATCTTGTGTCTTCTACTCTGTGGGAACCTATCGGTTATGTGAAGATGTATCTTCATTAACCTTGGGTGTTTCTACATAATGTGCTCCTGATTTATTTTCTTTTTTCATCCTTCTTTTCTTCTTCACCTTTCTCTGAAGGCTTGTCCCCTGTTTCCTTTTGAGTTTCTTCCTTATTCTGATAAGTAGATGTATCTTTCTGATCATTGGTTGCAACTTGTTTTGTAGTTGTATCTATTGTCCCTTTGGCTTCTTCATCACCCTTGTCTACTTCTTCATCACCCTTGTCTATGGGTGTGCTTGTTTCCTTTTCAGTTGATCCATTATTTCCCTCTAGTATGTTTATTTCCTTCATTAGACTAGGCATGTTACTTTGAGTTGTGACTTGGGCTTTGTCAGTATTGGTGTCCTACTCATTGGTTAGTGCCTTGTCAGTAGTGACATCCTCATCTTTTTGTATATCTTGTACATGGTCTTTCACTTTTGAGTGCACGATTGAGGTGTCCTACACTTGTTCATCAGTAATGTCAACTATCTTACCATCTGATGTCTGTAGTACTTGATGGCTTTATTGATCCTTAAGTGTGATAAATATTACATCATCTTTCTTCTTTTGGATCATTGTCAGAATCATAGTGAGTGATATCTTGGATATTATCATCCATGCCTATATCTAAGTTAATAGGCTCATCATCACTTTCTTGATTGTCTAGAGCAATATGCTGAGGACTTGCATTATCTGTCTCCTCCACTCTATGAGGTGTGTTTGAGAGAAGTAATTGCTTCTCAATACTTGTTGACTCTATTGGTAGATCCAAGAGATATTTCCATTTGGTTTCTATTATTGAATCCTGTTCGATAAACTTGTTCTCTAGTACTTTATAAGCCCTTATTTTGGCTACAAATTCACTTGAGTGTTTCTTTAGTACTTTTGTTATCTCTTCAACTTTGGATTCAAGAGGCATCAGTCTCACAAGAACTCTTTCTCTTGCTTCTCTCTCTGTTTGCAAGGCATATGACCACTGTTGGTATACCCTTTTACCTAGCTCTTCAGGTATTTGATTTACAAGTTCAGCAGGGGCATACTTGTTCTTGATCATTGATTTTATGATTGCCTCTTGTATTTTATTCTGATCCTTTGGATTCAGTGTATCCCATTGTTTGATCTTTTTATCAGTCATTGTGCCACAATTAGCAATTGACTTGGCAGCTTCATCTATCGTTTGATTTTTGAAGTTCTTCTTTACTACATCTAGTTCATCATTTTTTGGTTTTGTCCAAGTCATCCTTTGTCCTAACAAACCTTTTTCTCTTCTTTGGTGGTGTGGTTTTGACAGGTTGTTATCTTGTTCTTTTAGCTGGCTACTTCCTCATATAGGTCCTTACTTGACCTTTCTTAAGTGGTGTGGTATAGGTAGCAGCAGTTTGACTTCATATTCTTTGCTTCTTTGCAGGAGGTGGAGATGGAGGTGTATCAGATTCAGTGGCCTTTGTATCTGATTTCTTTTCTTCTAGTTCTTCACTGATGGTGCCCTATTCATCAGTTTCCTCCTATTGATCCTGCTCTTATTCTGAGACCGATAGAATCTTCTTGAGACTCTTAACCATTTTATCCTTCTTTTTTATAGTCTTCTTGAATTCTAGGCCTTGTTTTATCTTTGATTTGGCCTCCTCATATGTTCCAAACCTTGGTTGTTTCTTATCAATGGACTCATTGATCAGTGCCTCGATAACACTTGTAGCTTGATCAATATTGATCTCATAGTCTAGTGGTGCTAACCAAGCTATTCTTGGTACAAATGGTTTGATATGTGTGTAGTTTGTGTCTGTCATGAAACATATCTCATCTTTGTGTATTTTAACTAGTTGTTCAGGAATCCTAGTTCTTTCCATCATCTTTTTCTTGAACTCAAGGAAGTATGCAGACATAAAAGACTCAAATTTGTCTCCTAGTGACTTAATCAATTCACTAATCTGTTGGGTTACTAGTTTGGTAGTGTCCCATACAAATTTTCCTATTGAAGGTAAGTATTCTTGAAAATAGAAAAATGTACACATGATAAGTGATCCAAACTTACATATGTTCCTCTTTGTAGACCTGATTTTGATCATATTCTCATCAAGTTGTTTCAATAGGATCTCACACAGATCCATCTGAATTCCTTTTGTTACAATCTTGTAAGCTATGCTTACTGCTGTTGTAGAAATGCTATTCATTCTTCTAGCTTGAAAGATTTTTTACCCAATAACACATGCACCAAAATTTAGCTCTTCATTGGTGATTGTGTTCACTTTGAGACCTCTGTTGTCTCCTTCTACATTGGTGAGTTTTGTAACTTTTTTCATGGATGGATGCTTATGTGCCTTAGGCTTGTCGGTTATCGGATAACCAGTGACAACGTGAAGAACATCCTTGGTTATTTGTTTGGGTTGGTTTAGCCATAGTTTGCTATCATGCATCTTGCTCAAGACTAACCTAATCCATTCTATTTTAAATTCCCTCAGGAAATGTAGGGCCTTGGTTAACCCTTTGACCTCCAAGTGTTTGTGTTCTTCTTTCAATTTTCCTTCGGCATCACATAGCTTCTTGAAAGCTTCATCCATTTCAAGATCACCTATTTCTGCGATCTTGCAGTGAATATAAGACCTAACATCTACTATGAATAAAACCCTAGGTGGAATTTTTGAAAATGCGTCGACTTCATCGGGTTTTGATGCAATTTATGGACAAATTTTGTACTTAGGTTCTATACATGTTCTATTCTTGAACAGTTTCACCACATTCTTCTTTTCATTCTTCAACTTAGCAGTTCTTGATTTGGTTTCCATTATTTTTCAAGTATTTAGGGTTTTCTCAAAATTAGGGCTTTTTTGACAAAAAAATGACAGAGATCTTTCGGTGCCTTTAGTACTTACTTCAATTCATAATAGTGATGAGGAATCTATTCTCTATGTGCTGAATCGATCTGGAGACGCTTCTACTTTCGGCTCTTCAATCGCTTGGTTTTCGCTTTGCTTTCTCTTCAAATCGCGGGTGAAAAATGAAGTTGTCCCATCGACTATTTATAGAATTTTTAACCTAAGTCTTTGCAATAAATGCTCAACAACTCTTTGAGATGTGAAGACATGTTTCATTAGGAGGATGTCTCAAATTATCATCGGTGAAGACATGATGCTTTAGGCAGTTCTTAACCACATTGACTTTACTGACGGATATCGATATTCTGTCACGACCATTTCTAAACTTTGCTTTCTTACCGATGGTTGTTGGGTTACTAGTTGACCGACAATTTCTGGTAAGTGTAAACAACTCATTATTGTGTTCACCAATGATTTTTGGTAAGTGTTTACCAACGGTGTTGCATTCTTAGATTTGTAGCAAGTAAAGTAGTATGCATCTTTAGATTATGCCGATTTTGACTATCTATCAATTTGTATAATGGAACTAATGCAAAATATAACTTGGTATAGTGCAGTTCCATACTTGATCAGCTCAAGTGGAGTTGGTGGTGTCATCGGATCCATTGGATGGGGTGTCACCATTTGCATTGCTTGGCCCAACTTCATCATTGTTTGAAGCTTTTATCCACATTTTGTCTCTTTCCCTCCGGATATCTTCAATGGTATTTCCATTGGGATATGTGCTTGTTTCTATTAATCAGTCTTTGCAGTCTTTCTTGAGATGACCAACTTTATGACAGTGTAAGCATGCCATTCTGGGGTTTGACCAACCTCTAGACCTTCTGGTCCATGCTCTCATGCAGTTTGTAGCAATGTGACCATATCTACCACATGTTGTACAATTTGTCCAAGTGTTGTAATCCCATACATATTGATTTTTGGTTCTCTTTGGTTGATAAGGAACTTCTTTACCTTTTGGCTTCCACACTTGCCTTTTCTTTTTCTAGCATTCTTTAGATGTGTGCCCATTCATCTTGCATGTAGGATAGTATTTTCCCATTCAGGTTTCCTTCTTTGGCTTTTCTATCTTGCTCTTGCATTCATAAGCCTTATGTCCTTTCTTGTTACATTTATAATAGAATCCTATGAATGAAGATGTAGGTGTAGATTTGGGAGTACCTTTCATTTTACCACTGCACACATTTGATGTGTGCCCTTGCTTTCCATAGTGCTTGCATGATAGATTTCTTGGTCTTGAATTTTCATAGACATTCTTTGGATTTGATGATTCTCCATTTTCGGTAAAGCCTATACCATTGTTGTTGTTGACTCGTCGTTGTCCTTCAAGAAAGTCATCCATTCTTTTATTGATTTCTTTAGCCTTTCTAATAATCTCATTATGCTGTTTCTAAATTCTAACCTCATGCTTTAGATTTACATTTTCTTCTCTTAGTTCATCGATAATTTGTATTCTTTCAATGAGTTCCACATTTATTCTATTTGCTTCTTGATTCATAAGGATAATCTGATTTGTGAGATCATGGTGATGCTCAGTATGTTTTTGAATTTCCATTTCCTTTTCTTGTAGTTTCACTAAAATCTTCCTTCTACCATCAATAGCAAGTGTTCTCTTTGTTTCAGCTTGTCGGGCAGAACTCATCACATCAATCATTCTTACCATTTGGTTCTGTTGACCGATTTGCATCATCTTTATTTTCTCTGTCCGATGTTGATTGATCTCCTTTAGATTTGTGATGTTCTCTTCTGATGTATCTAATGTATTACTTGCATTTGATCTTGAAGATTCAAAGAAATCTGGAATCTCTTCTTCTTTATAGTCTTTTTCATTGTTCCGGGTAGGCATACCTTTTCTTTCATCTAGCAGCTCTCTCATCTTGATTCTTGATTCTTTATACTATTCATAGAACATCTGTATCTCCAGCTTTTTGTTCTCAATATTCTTATCAAGTTTGTAATTCTCCATTGTAAGATCTTTGCTCTTAAGCCTTTAATCTTTCCAAGAAGAGACTCAGCTCTTATAACAATTGTTGGAATTAATGGAAAGTAGTACTGAGAGGGGAGGGGTGAATCAATACCTCTAAAACTTTTAACACCTTACACAATTCATCATTAGTAATCTTTTAATTCTGATTTACCAACCATTACTGTTATTCTTTCTTATGTATATATTGTTTATTCATAATCTTTAATAGTTTTCAATCATTCATAGAAACATTCATGAAATTGATAAACACATAACATAAGATATGGTATCGCAAAAAACTCCTGTTAGGAAGTAAAAACTGCGGTGGGGATGGCACCCACAAAACTTCACTATCTGTAGAATGGAAGGGAGTTGGTTAAGGCTTACAATTTGATCAATTCTGATAATCTACCCTGTTAAGAGTATTAAGGTGGAGACCTGTTAAGATCTAAACTGTTAAGAGATTTAGCAACACTGATTTAAGTGTGCACTCAGTTATGAGATTTACAATAGGACGGTTAAGCCCACCTTTCTTGAAAGGATTTCATTAGTGTACTACACTTTTTAGAATGAGTACAAATGTTGACTTGAATATATGCAATCTACTATTGCTGATTTACAGATCCATTAAAGCTTTTACAATAATAATATCACCTTAAGTGATTGATTAATACCTTTTATTTTCTTGTGGGTAGCCTCTATTCTGTTCTTGAAAACTGATTTGATTATGTTTGTGTTCTTCTACATGAATTCTCTATATGGTCTTTAGTTTCTCTCCGTGGATACTATCTTCATTGATCAACTCCTTTTCTCAATGGATTGAGCCTCTATTTATACAAGTATTTGACCTATCTTGGAATTCATGTATTACAATGTTAACTCTCAGATCCAAGGTTTACAACTTGACCTTGATCTTTAGTTTGCATGTTTTAAAATAGTAAAACTAATTAAAACAATAACAATTATATTGCTTCCTCTGCACATAATAGATTTAAAAGAAAATCAAGAAGTTATAAATACAACTTCAGTGATTTATCTGACGTTGAAAGTCAGATCCACTTTTTGGGAGATGTAACTGACTGTCGGTTCTTGGTCATCGGTTTGAACTTGCAATCTATCGGTGTTCCTTGACTAAACTATTCCTTGGGTTCCCTGTATCTGTTAGGTTCCTCTCTTTGCTGTTCCGTCGGGTAGCACTATTGTTACTCATCAGGTATCTTTTACCTTTTTGTCATCGGACAACACTTAACAGTGTTTGTCAGGTAACCTTATCGTTGGGTAGTGCTGTGCCCTGTCTGTCGGTGTAGAGTAAACCGATGGTGCAGATCATGTTTTTCTCTAAGTATACTAATGGAAAAATATAATGCCTTCACTGTTGTCATTGTCCTCAGATGATGATTCCAATCTATACATCCATCCTGAAGTAATCCTTCTTTTTTGTTGAATGAATCCCCTCTTATATTTGAATGAATCCCCTTAGCACATTAACACTTATATATTTGATTGAAAAAGACCTACCTTCCATCATAAATCCCATTGCTTGAGAAAGTGTTGTCTCTTGAATGGAAAACCATTGTTAGAACATTAGACCCATATCTACATTAATGACTTATTGTTCTAGAAAGATATCTTCTATTTGGCTACTATTTCTACTTGAGTTGAAGCTTTCAAGACTAAGCACAAACATGTTTAGGTTTTCCAAACTTGACTTTCCTCTAAAACTAAGAATGAGCTTAACTTTAAAACTCCTCAATGTGGAAATTCTTATGACAGTCATTTAGAGCCTTTATTAAACTAAGAAAAAATACCATCTATCCTTTACTTATTTGACTCATCAATATAAGGCCTTGGAAGTATTATTATTTTAATTTATTTATCTTTGCAGGAGTACGTGGCACACAATTCTCTCAAAAAAGATTACATAATCAATACTGAAATTATGATGTCTCTGGTAGGTTGTGGAGATCCACTTCACCATACACATTTTCATCACAGATTAGAATAATGTACCTCACATAGAATAACAAGAAATAATATTATATTCACTCCTTTAACATACTGTGGAACTAATTTATGATATGATAATACAATTATATTCAAGGTTTGCAATATTCTCCTTTCATACACACATCAAATCCAAACATAGTAGGTTAGTTTCATAAGTTTATTCTCTAGTCCAAATTACAATGGGACTATGAGCATAGTATTTCATTGAGTTTTCATAGGGATTTGATAGAAATCATACATTTCAATATTTATTTATTTAATGATACTAACTAGCATTAACACACTTTTGTTTTCAGCTTTGTATTACATCATTTTCTTGGTTCCTATACGAAATGGAAGACCAAGTATTTCATGAGATCTTAGTTCATCTTTGATTTTTGTTTTGTTGTTGTTGTTGTTGGATTTTTTCTATGATTAGAGTTATCTTTGATCTCTACTTATGATAAAAATGGCCTTCCTCTCTATCTTTCAATATTTCATTACATTATTATGACATCATTGTCATCATGAGCATTACTTTATACATATGTCTTCAATGTGAGTACATTCTTTGAACGTGGCTACCATTCTATATTTTCTTGGAACTTTGACTATCATGGTGCTTATTGATGCTTTATTAGCTTCTATGATTGTTATAAAGGCCCCCTTCTTATATTTGATAGCACTAACCTCATTTTCATAGTGAATAATCATCACTATCATAAGGATTTATACTACTTTGACTTGAAACTATTTATTTGTCAATGATGTCTTACCTTTTCTCTTTATGGAAAAAAATTCTTCTTTTATGCTGAGGAGTGCTATTTGAATATTGTCTATGGTTGAGTGAATTATGGGTTGTCTATGTTGTTGCATGAATTGAAATGTTCTCATTCAATAAATCAAAAAGTGTTTGAGCAAGTGATTTAGATTCTTTCTAGATTTCTACAATTTTTGTTTACATTATTCAAAGGTGGAGAGGTGAAATTTCCATTAATTAACATGTGAGTCATGGCTCTATATGCAATTTCTGTAAGATGAATACCATCCCAGTTGAAATATTGTTTGGGATCTGAACAAAAATTAGCATTTTTATCACAACTTAAAGGTGGAGAGTAATTATACTTTCCACCTTTTCCATAACATACCCTTAAGACATTTTTTCTGTAATCCTACACCATCAAACATCCAATACTTCCAATTAAATTCTCAATCTTAAAAAAAAAACAAGAAACAACAAAGATCATGTGATCTATCATTTCTTCTCCTCTAAATTTCCATTATCCTGATAATGGACCATAGAATGTGACCGTATATTTTAAATCATTCAAATCCAAAAATAATATTAAACAGATTGTGGAAAGTTAAAATCATTAAGTTATAAAAATATATAACTCACCATATTTATTAGGATTTCTTATAATTCTTATTGCAACTGAATAATAATCTGCATATACAACTGAAACATCTGGATGATCTATAAGATGCATGAAATTTTCACAGTCCATCATAATTAGTAGTTATGGCTTATGAATTTTGGCTGTGTAGCAATTTTTCCATCAACATTTTAGATCACACTCCATGATCCATCATCAAGATGATCCTCCTCTCTTTTCTAGCTATCATCCTGATGATGGATCATGGAGTGTGATCCAAGTGTTGATGGAAAAATCGCTACACAGTCAAAATCCAGAAGCCATAACTACTAATATGGATGATCTCTCTGCACACCTTGTAACATAATTCTCAAAAGCTGGTTGTTACTTTGAGGAAAATTATTAAATTTGACTAGAAAACCAATATCATCAAAGTCTGATGAAGAATTGATTGAGCTGAACATCCAATAGGAAAATTTCTTGGAACCAAGAACTTATTTTCTAATAGATAAGAGGGTGAACATCTAATAGAAAAATTTACTAGAACCAAGAACTCCCAAGGCTATGACATTGACAAAAAAAAAATTCACCCTAGAATTGTAGTCATCAAGCCTGCTCAAATATAATGCTAAAAATGACAACCCATATTTGTCTTAAAATAAGTCAGATATGGGTTTTCATTTACAAAAGTATCTTTACAATGACTGATCACTCCAAAAGGTGGTTATATTTCTTGAACTATAAAAATCAACTCTGAAAATAGTGATTGCACTACTCTAGAATGGAATGAAACCCTTGACTAAAGTAAATGAATAAATCCTCTCAAAGAAAGTGAATAAAGAATCTATTAAGGAAACTTTACCCCTAAAATAAAAAATGACTAAAAATTTTCCTCTTTTGTGTATTTCACCTTAAAGCCAAGTTTTGAATGTTTCAAATTTCTTAAGTTGTAACATATCATGCACCTAAGAGTCACGTTCTCTTCAAAAAGAAGTAATACATGAATTTAAAGTTGTACTCTTATTGTTGATAGTATATGGTTCATTCAGGGAAATAACACATCATCATCATCTGAATGTTTAGATGAAAAGGTAGTAAGACCTTCTCCAGGGATAGATGAATACTTCAATGAAATGATATATTGCACTTGAAAAAGGTACCAAAATAGGAAACTAAAGAAGCGATGACTTGTTCTTATCCATAGATTGAACTATGGAGTTTATGTAGAAGAGGTACACTATAATTAACAAATTTTTATTCTTATAATAAAAAATATAAACATTATTTAATACATTACTATTGATCATTTCAATTAATTTTTTGATGAAAATTGTTTCCAATTCCCAATGTTCCTGAAGAACCAGTGGATGTCACAAATGATAGCCACTCTCAAGATGAAGAACAAGACACATTTATGGATGAAAATACTTTGCAGATAAATGAGGCTGGTATTAATTGAAAGAATTGATCAAACTCAATTCTACACAACCCAAGAAGAACCTGTTAGCTAATAACCTGTTACAAGAGAAGAAAAAATGGAGACAGAAGGAAAGTGCTCTCAAACTGTGAAAAATGCATAAGAGATTAACGAAAAAGTACAAGACTCAACCTTATAAAGGTGAGAGAGAAACCCTAAAGGAAAGAACTAGGTTGCACATTATTAATTAATAATTAATTAATAATGTACCTAAGTGAAGCTTAAGTAACTAGAGTAATATAAACTTATATAATTAAATCGATATGATTTAATTAATAAGCATAAAGTAATAATACTCTAACACCCCCCCTCAAGCTGAATGCAGGGAGAAAGATGACCTAGAAAAAAACTATGAAAGCAAGAAATGGGTCCCGGCAACAAGGCCTGATCAGGTACCCAGTACAAGGAAATCTCTGTAAACCGGAGACAAAGGAGAAAACCCAGTGGGAAAAACTCCTCTC
>MU225465.1:522216-639947 GCA_018584345.1 Thuja plicata
TTATTAATTAATAATTAATTAATAATGTACCTAAGTGAAGCTTAAGTAACTAGAGTAATATAAACTTATATAATTAAATCGATATGATTTAATTAATAAGCATAAAGTAATAATACTCTAACATTAATGAATTTATCCAAGACTTCTACACATCTTCTGAAGAAGTTATTGATTCGCCCATAGCTCACTTGGCTAGGACACATCTTTTCCCAAATGTAGATACTTCTATATTTGCAACACTTATGTTGGTGTTGAAATTGAAGGTGAAACATGGATTGACAAACACATGCTATACTGATATATTAAGGTAGGATTTGATATTCCTATAAATTAATGTACTAGTCATCTTAAGATTTTTGAATATTGTGTATACTTATCTAATAAAAATAATTTGTTTCCTCATGTAGACTTTTTTCAAACAAAATTATTCCAGAGGACAATAAGTTGCCTCATTCACATAGAGAAGTATCTTTAGTGATAAAAGACATTGGAATGGAGTACAACACATATGATGCATGTCCAAATGACCATATATTGTACTATGGAAAGAATGTAAATTTGCAAAAATTCCCAGTGTGTCACACAAATAGGTATCATTAAGATCAAGTATCCAAGAAGGTTCTGTTAGCATTTTTTCTTGTATCCTTCAACTCTAAAAGAGAATGTGCAAACCAGACTTGGGGATCTTCATCCAGCAACACAAATCTACTTCTTCTAGCAAACTGAGGGGCAAGGAAAAGGCTAATTGATGAGGATTTGATCCTCCTTCTGCTTCGATTTCCACACACTCAAGTGGGTGCACCTAAAACAAGCTAAAATCTGCATATATAAACACTCTCTCACTAAAATCCTTTATGAAGATATGAAAAATAGTGGATACTTCTCATAATTACAAGATGTGGGAGTTCAACTCAACCAATCTTATGCAGGATCCCTCCTACATGAGTTGCTAAGAACCAGTAAAATGGTCAATGTGACAAGGATGCAATCCTTCTTCTCTTCAAGTTTAAAACTCAGGCAGGCTAACCTATTAGATTCAATTATTTAATGAATCACCAACAATGTCTGTACTATTCAATATAGATTTTGAACATTCATGCTCATAAATAGGAAAATGAAAATGATTTGATTTTAAATATTTGATGAAGAAAACTACCAGACAAATCAAGACCAGTGCCTTATCTATTGGGTAAAAGAGTCAAACATACATGCAATCCCAGAAGACCATAACTCCAAACTCACAAAACCCAAGTGAAATGCCTTACAAATCACCCTTTTCACTTCAAAACCTGGACATCAGATTCATATACAAAACTTCAACTCTCAGATTTGGCCCCTGAGAATTACTCTCCTTGAAAGAGACTCAGAAACAATCTCACAGCTACCTTATAGCTAATGTATTAAAGTGCCTTACAAATTAATACATAAGAATCAAAATCAAACATACAAAGACATCAGACAAGCTTTGAGCAAGGATTTCCTTTGTTTTTCATTAAACATCATCTGAAACTATACATTGGAAAACCATCAACACAAAAATAAGACTCCCAAGCCATAATACTGCCTAGCAGCATAAATTTTCAACATCCTTCTTACAATCAGGAGAAAATAAAGATATAGGAAAAATTGAAAAACCATCTCCTTCACTGACACCTGTTTGCTTCTCAAAATATCTGCAACTACGCAAACTGCAACTGCAAGATTCTGATTTGATTTTCCCTCAGATAGTCTGCAAAATCAAAATCTCCATTCTGAGACCTTTCCAGTGATATATGATACTCCATACTTTAGACAAAATTTTCCCTCTGAAACATTAATCAAACTTTGCCTTCCTGTGCACATTTCCTTCAAAAGTTTGAAATATTTACATTTGAATTTATTTATTTTTTCAATAGTTGGACTATTGAAATGAGATAAAATTTAACTTTAATATTTCCTTTTCCCAGATTTCATCTCATCTTGAAACTTGTCACTTAGACTTAATGGCTTAGTGGTTAGATGTTGAGCATCTTCCCTTTAAGCCATTAAGTCAACCCTTAAATCTTTCTGAACTTGCACACCTTTTAACCCTTTGCCTTTTGTGATGAATTTGTTTAAATACTTCAATTTAATCCCTTATTTCCCTAGAATGCACTAGCTTGCAACACTTGTCACTTAGGCTTAATGGCTTAAAGGTTAGATGGTGGGCATCTTCCCTTTAAGCCATTAAGTCAACCCTTGATTTTTTAGAACTTGGACACTTGTTAACCCCTTTGTTGAAATGAATTCAAATTAAAAAAATCAATTTAAATCTGCACATCTCACCAGATTGCACCAAGTGTCACCCTCTGATTGGTTGACCGGTCCACTGGGTGCCACATGTCAATCTCTGATTGGTGGCTCTGTACTACACTAGATTTGTGCCACTTGGCACTTGCCCTGCGCCATGTGGCATCCTTTGATTGGTTGACCGATCCACTGGGTGCCACTTGTCTGAGATGCCACGTGGACCAATGGCTTAATGGCTTAATGGTATCCTCCTTGCAACTTTTCTCCTTAAGCCATTAAGCCATCCATTGATCTTGCTTGTATCGAGATCTGCATCAAAATCTATAGCCTCTTAAGCCAACTCATCTGCCATGTCAGCCTTGCGGGTCTCGCCGAAATTTGGGTCTTCTTCCTCTGGGCATGATTTTCGAGGCAAGTCCTCAGCTCCTGCGCGCGCATAGCTTTCTCTTCATCTTCGTATTACATGCTAAGTTGTTTTGGTTATAAACACTTTGAATGACCTTTGTGGGATGCATGTGGGATAATTGTTTTAGAATTTCAAAGCTTTCCATGGATTTTTGACCAAAATTAGTGGGCCCTACCATGCACTAAGTCTCCATCCAGCCAAGAGGCCCACCAAATGGCCTCTTGGTTTCTTATTTACTATGAATACAAGCATTGTAGTATTTAAATACTTCAAATTACCTACGCACAGGCAATGTGGGATAATGCCCCTTTCCATTTTCAAGCTTTTTGAGACTTTCAGCATGCTGGGCACCCATGACAATGCTTTGTTACTGATTAAAACCTTCATTTGCCTCCACCAGATTGGGTTCCCCTTGCTATGGTTTCCATTTGGAAACACATTTTCATTTTCCATGTTTTGTGTTTCAAACTTACATAGCTACCTGCACATTTGAGATTTCATGCCTTGCATGAGCAGTAAGCCATGCACAAGTCTATGTTTGGCATGGGGCCTCCTTTACTTGTTATGTAACATCTCTACAGATTTCCAGCTCGAGTCTTAACTTTGGAGATTTTAATGAACATCCTCCTCTAATCACGCGCGTTCCTGGGTTTCCACATTTTCTACTTCAAACTTCCCACTCTCCTTCCCATGGTTAAAGAATAGAATTGATGGGAAATTCTCATATTTGCAATGTTCAACATTTAAAATGACAAGTTTAAAACTCCATTATTCTCCTTATAAATCCTGCGCAGGACTGGCTTCATCTCACCTTGCATTTGTAAGTCTTTAATATTTTAAAATTTCCTTGTATTGCTGCACGTGGGGTCTTTTCCTCCAGTCAAGTCTGCACAACATTACAATATTGTTCAATGCTTTAAAACTTAAGGAATCCTTCACCCAAACGACCTATGCAGCCCCTTCACTCTGCCTCTTGCATTCCCTACAATGCAACACTGCATTTTGAAATCCATTCATTTCAAATTGGTTGAAAAACTTACCAAACATGTCTGGAAAACTAACAGCGCTGGCCTCTCCTTATACACAACATTTTAGGCATTTAGACTTTTAAACATTTCACATAGAATATGCGTTGAAATCCTCCTACTGGTAAAGGTTGTGGAGCTAGCTTTACACTAGCCAATTACATTTTCTTTGGAGTGTTTAAGACTCCATGAACTAGCCTCTGCTCAACTTGTTTCCTTTGAACAACAATTAATGTGGGCTCTCTTTGGTGAGTGGAGGGAGATGATGGCAAGGGCTGAAGAGTGGCATTACACCTGTCATTAACATTTGCTATTCTTTGCAAAGTTTTTTAAAATGTCTTATGGCAAATGTTGCATAGGATTCTCTGCCTATACTTGCCAATGCGTGGGTCTGAAGTCTCCTTCCTTTTATTGGTCAGCATGCTTCTACCTTCTATGTCAAGGAAAAAGTTGTTTAAAACTTCTGTAGACTTTGCTTGCACTCTTGCACAGACTGCCCAATGACATTGCATTCTAATTGCATTTGGAAGGTTTTAAAGCTTTAGTTTCATCATATGGCTTCTACTATGTTATGCGTAGGGCATCCTTCACTTGCGCTATACTGCCAGATACATTTGTTTTTATTTGTATAGCCATTTGCATTTGGGTTAAATAGAATTCTTGCGCAGACAACTTGCATATTTTGGGTTAACAAATATTCTTTCATCAATTTTAAAACAAGAAGCCCGTGAGAAATGAAAAAAAAGCAAGTGAAAACTATGTTTCTTTCTAGAACCCTATTTCAATAGGAATCATGTCTTTTCCCCAATTTCAAATTTCAAAAATAGAGGAGGTTTCATTAATAAAATAATCAATTTCTTCTACTTCTTCCTTATCGTTGGTCCTTGGTTTGGTAGTAGACAAAACACATTTAACTTTACCATCCAAGTATGAACTTAAACTTGTAAGGCTTAAGATCTATGTGGCCTTTCCCTCTCATAATAGTGAAAAATGAAATACATTCTTGCATCATAGTTTCTACCGACTGAACCGTTCATGGCATCTAGTATACCGATACTTAAACCAGTTGGATTGGATTACAGATGGTCGGTTAAGCTCATAACATAGTATACAATAGCATACCTTGAAATCAATTTTTACCTTCAATTTATCCAACATAGATTTCAGTGCAATCAGATTTCAAAATACTGAATTGGCTGTCGTTTCGATCATTTCTTAACAATTCTGCAAACCGACCACATAGATGGCAAATGACCTCCGGGACGAGCTTTAAAACTGACGAAATCAAGTAACCAGGATGTGGCACCGAGCACACACATTCCATGTATAAAATTATTCCATAATGACAAGTGACATCTGTTGAAAGTAAACAGGTCAAAAGATTTTAATCACCCAAGTTGCCTATTCAGAACAATTCTGCAAATTACCTTGTCCAATAACAATGAACTGCATTTGGTTTCGACTTTGAAAACAAGTCAAATGACCTCTTGAAGGCCCAAGATTCTGGATATTGGGAGTATTCTATATGGAGAATATGGATCCAGAAAGGTGGATCTTGACAATCATCCAGACACTTTTGGAAGCCCCTCAAAAGTAGCCACTTGGAACTTACAAAAAGAACAAATGAGAAATAACAATTTTTGCAAATGAAAAGCATCTAGAGAATTGTGCATACAAAACCCTCAGGATTTGAGACTTTGCAAAATTGAAGTAAATTTGGTCTACAATATAGGGGCACCATTTTATTGATATGAACAATCTCATTATTCAAGATATAACCTCACAAACAGGGCCTCCAACCAAACTGTGCAACTGATCCACATTAAATTGTTAGAAATTGCAAACGGAATTAGATTGGTAAACTACCCAAATGGATTCATCATGACCTAAAAATATTCATGGTAGCACATTTCCATGCCTAAAATATAGGGGAGCATTCAATTTTCCATTCCATTCAACTGGGTGTAAAATTGTAAGACCTCAAAGTAGGTCATTCAGAAATCTGCATTTGACAGTTTGGCACACTGATAGAAAATGCAGATGGAATGGGCTTAGCAAACTGACCAAATAGAATTTTTGTAACTTGAAGATGGAGACTCAAGAAGTATTTTACCTCTATAATGGAGTACAAAAGGAATTTTTTCAATTAGGTCACAAGGTCAAAAGTTACAATCAGTCAAACATGGCTACTCAGAATTCGAGGCAGAACAAATAAATAAGATATCTCTAGAAGACCAACTTTGAGGGATTAGAAAACCTATCAAACAGACTTGAAATAACTTGGGATTTGAAATATAGGCTCTCTGATATACATACTCAACATTCCCTAAAGTGGCAGGCCATAAAAATTAATGAGACACAAGATATTCAAATGCAAACTGGGCCCGTTACAACAAATTGACACTTAGGCAGAAATGCAGATTTGGACAAGTGCTCAAAACAAGACATCACTAAACAACTCAAAACTTGAAATTAATGACCTGGGATGTCTTCAAATGTCTAAACAAGAGAAATAAACACCTAACATGCATGAAAAAATTCAGAATCTCATCTAGGCAAATAGGCTCAAAATCACTTATAGGGGGTCAAAATGCAAAGCACTAGTAAAACACTCAAAAATGTTTGTTGTATTTTTGAGTACCAACAGGTTCCTTATAAAGTACTATGACACATTACACTAAAGCCAAGGTTTGAGAGGATGTTAAAGATGAACTATAACTAATTGAATGTTTGAAGATGACAAAGTTGATGATCACCGAGATGCAAAAAGTAAATGCAAGACATTAAATCAGTTAATGTATTGTATTGTCATTGATGTCAACTTGATATGGTATGATTTATCATACACATATGGTCACAACACTTAAATATCTAAAGAGATAAATTTTTTGTTGTCAGTAATCATATACACTGAGTGACAGTAAACCCCAACAGACAGTGTTACCCAAGCAAGTGATACCCGAGCAAGCATTATCGAGCTAATTGCAGTTGTCACCGAACATACCTTAAGTTGATATCCAAGATATCTACAGTAGTCATCGAGCACAACTAAAGTGTTGACCGACAAGAATTAAAGTTAGGAAATGACAAAACAACTTAGCTGGCAAGAGATATATTTAGAGTTAATTGATTGTTTACTTTGTTTTCATCGATCAGTTAAAAGCTAAAGATAAGAAGGATATTTAAAGCATGTTTTATTCTAAAAAACAAGGAGATTTTTACAGAATAAAGCTAAAGAAAGCATGGTGAGCTTTACAAATCAAGAAGTGAGAAACTAAGAAAACAAGAAGGAGAAGAAACAATGAAATCATTTGTATATAAAGACACAAGTAATTCATTATAAAAAAATGGAATGTTGAAGAGAATTCTGGTGAAGATAGAAGTCTTCATACAAATCTGAACATACAATCTGAAGAACAAAGCTAAAGAATTCTGTAGACACCAAGCAACAAAGAAGCAACAAAATTCACTGAGAAAAAAGAAGTGGAGCAAAGGAATTGAAGAGAACATTGATTAGAAGAGGTATTATGAGCTTACAATAGATCTGAACATCTGCAAGATTAAGTTGTATTTATGAACAGGTCATATACTACTTCTGTTTAACCATTGATTCAGAAAATCTCTTAGCAAAGTGGGATTTAACCATCCTTAATATATTGAGATACATCCCAAGGAGTATCAAAAGGTTTTCATGTTGACAACATAGTGAATTCTAGGTCAAGTGATAAACTATTAGTTTTAAATCCTCTAATAAGGTCGCACTTAACAATGTGTTTGTAATCTTTAACAGGGTTGGCTCTTCACCGAGCTCACTTCAAAAGAGTGAAAATTTTGAGTTATCGGTCCCAAGTGGTTTTTCCTTAACAAGGTTTCCACGTTAAAAATCCATGTGTCAAATATGTATATGGCTCATTGCTTTGATGTTTTTCTTTACACATTACTAAAACATGATTGATCGGTAAACACTAAGTTATTTACTATATTTCGGTAAAGGTTAAGAAAATATAAACTACTATTCGGAAAATCTTAAGGAAAGGATAAAAAGTATAAATACCGAGCAATATATACATGTTAGATTTACACAAGGCATACATCTTGTAGGACTGAAGATAACTAGAGGTTTTATATTTGTGGTATAAAGTTTTTGGATTGAATTATTGGATTAATTTTTGAGGCCACTGATTTGAACCCCCCCTCTTAGTTATTCTAACAATTGGTATCAGATCTTGTGTTCTTATAAGGGAGTTTTAAGACTCAATCTAAAGATCACAAGATGAGCAAAAAGGATATGCCTAAGTTGAACAAGGAAAACTTTGCATCATGGCAAAGCAGGATAAGACTCCACCTAGCAGGTATTGGAAATGATGTCACACAATACTTGGACACTAATTTTTTTTTACCTACTAAACCTCTGACAGTTGATCAATTGAGAGAAAATAATGAACACAATTCTATGATGATAGAACTTGCTTCCTCTCTCTCCGATGCTAAATTTGAAGAGTCAAATCATGCACCACTGTAAAGAAAATGTGGGACAAATTGAAGTTGGTACATGGAGGAGATAAAAATGTGCTGAGAGCTAAGGAAGAAAGTATAAGAGGAAATTTTGATGACCTAAGAATGAAAGAAGGTGAAAACATCACTCAGTATAACTATAGAATCAAAGAGGTTTTTAATGCTATCCAAGGAGTATGAGGTGTACTTGAAGAAGAAACAATGGTAAGTAAAATTCTAAGAACCTTACTGTCTGTTTATGCTATTAGAGTATTTTCTATACAAGAAATGAGAGCAGTAGCAAATAAAAATGTTACTCTAGATAGTTTGATCGGTAGACTTATTTCATTTGAGATGAATAACTTTGACAATAATGTCTTACCAACTATTGAGTCTGCATTCAAATCTTCTTTGAAAATAAGTAAATCAAGTCATAAACACACTATGAGAAATGATAGTGAAAGTGATAGTGATGAACACGAACTTGATGAGATTGAAGCACTAATGGATAGAAGATTGCAGAGAGGAAAATGTAGATACAATGGTAAATTACCATTGGTATGTTTTAATTGTAAATAGATTGGACACTTTGTTGCTAGATGTCCTAACAAAAGAAAAGATGAAAGAAGCAATGACATAACTTATGAAAATAAGTTTGACAAAGGTGATGATAAAGATTATTGAAGCAACTAACAATCTGACATAAGAGATGACCAAGACTACAAGGACAAATGAAAGAAGGCTTGTTACCTGGTTGAGAACAAAGCTGAAAATACTGACACCAAATCTGATGAAGATATTGAGGTGGTATTTATTGCTATGAAGGATGATTCAAATGAGAAAGAAAGGTATGTTGAGACTGCACTCATATCTAAGGTTAGTAAAAATGATGTCTGGATTATTGATAGTGGCTGTACTCACCACATGACTGGAGATAAGAAAAAGTTTGAAACTTTTGAATATTATAATGGTGGATCAGTAAGAATGGGTAATGACTCACCTTGTCCGGTTGAGCATAAAGGAACCATAATGTTGAATAATCTGATCAGATGTGAAAATTCATATTGGGTGAAAGGAATCAACTATAATCTATTGAGTGTTTCATAGCTGAATAACATAGGTCACCGAGTTGCATTTGAGAACAAAAAGGCAAAGATCTTTAATGAATCAGGAAGGCTGATCGGTACTGGTGAACAAACAAAAGGTAACGTATTCTATCTTGATGATATTAAGACCACTTGTTTAATGGATAGAAACAAAGACATATGGTTGTAGCATAAAAGGTTATGTCATGTGAATTTTGACATGGTTAGGATAAGCAATAAGAGGAAAGTAAGAGGCTTACCGAGCATGAAAAAACCCGACCATGTCATGTGTAAGAATTGTCAAAAAGGTAAAATGACAAAGTCTAGTTTCAAGAGAAAAACCTACACATGTAATGCTATTCTAGAATTAGTCTAGACTGACTTATGTGGACCAATGAGAAAAAAGAGCTACTATGGTGATAGGTACTTCATTCTCTTTGTTGATGATTAGTCTAGAATAATGACTGTTATGTTCTTAAAAGAGAAATCATAAGCATTCAAGATGTTTAAATGGTATAAAGCCATAGTTGAAAAACAAAGTGGAAAGGATCTAAAAATTTCTAAGGTCAAATAGAGGAGGGGAATTTATTTATGTTGAATTCACTAACTTTTGTAATGAGCATGGAATTAAAAGATAGGCTTCTGCACCAAGAACACCATGAAAAAGTGGGATTACTGAGAGAAGGAACAAATCAATTGTTGATTGTGCCAGAAAAATGATGATTGAGAAAGGAATCACAAAAAAATTCTAGAGAGAAACTATCAGTACTGCTGTCTATACATTAAGCAAAGTTCAATTGAAGAAAGACACCAATAAGACACCTTATGAGATATGGTATGGATACACACCCAATTTAAGTTACTTTAGAATTTTTGGAAGTCAATGTTATATTTTGAAAGATGATAGAAATGGAAAGCTTGACTTCAAAGGTGGTGAAGGAATATTTCTAGGTTATTCTACCAAAAGAAAGGCTTATAAATGTCTTAATAAATCCTCTAACAAAATTATTGAAAGTGCAAATGTCAAAGTGGATGTATTTGCTGAGAAAAATGATGAGGAAAGTAGAAAGGAATTGAAAGACTAAAATAGGTTTATCTATAGTGAAGAACTTGACACTCTGCCTGAGCAACAATGTATCACTACCGAGCGACAGAACAATGCACTTGAGCATCAGGCGATAAACACCAAAAATCAGGAAATTGCTCATAATGATGTACCGAGCAATGAAGAACAAAATGAAGGTCAAGATGATGATCAAAATGATGAACAAAGGGATGAACCAGTAATTTCCAAGTATGTCAAAATAAATTATCGATAAAACTAGATCATAGGAGAAAAAAAGGCTGGAATAAGAACAAAAAGTAAGTCACTAAACACTGGATGTTTGATTTGTGATTTTGAGTCTAAATTTGACAATACTGCACTTGAAAATGAAGAATGGGTTAGTGCAATGAATGAAGAAATTGAGAAGATTGAAAAGAAAAGGACATGGACATTAGTACCTAGACTGAATGATAAAAATGTCATTGGTACCAAACGGATATTCAAAAACAAGCTGAATGAGAATGGAGAAGTCACAAGAAACAAAGAAAGATTAGTATGCAAAGGGTATTCTCAAGAAGAAGGTATTGAAAATGGAGAAACCTTTGCACCTGTTGCTAGACTAGAAGGAGTAAGAATTCTACTTTCTTATGCTGCATTCAAAGGATTCAAAGTATACCAAATGGATGTCAAATCTGCATTCCTATATGGAATACTAGAAGAAGAGGTATACAATGAACAACCAGAAGGGGTTGTTGATCCTAACAAAAGAAACATGGTTTTTAGACTACACAAAGCCTTGTATGGATTGCAACAAGCACCAAGAGCATGGTATGAAAGACTTGACTCCTATCTCATAAGTATTGGATTTGTAAGAACAACCGATAGCATTAATTTGTATTTAAAAGAAGATATTGATGATAACATTTTGATTGCTAAAATATTTGTTGATGATATCATATTTGGAGGTAATGATATGTTATGCAAATCATTTGCCAATGAAATGAGAAAAGAGTTTGAGATGTCAATGTTTGGGGAGATCAAATTCTTTCTTGGTCTATAGATTCTTCAATAGGATGCAGTCATCTACATCACACAATCCAAATACATTAAGGAAGTTCTCAAGATATTCAAGATGGAGGACTCCAAACCAGTTGGAGCACCTATGGAAATCAGATGCAAATTGACAAAGGAAGACAAGTCACCCAAGGTAAATCAGACCCTATATAGATCTATGATTGGAAAACTCATGTATGTTGTATATACAAGACCAGATATAACACATACAGTTGGAATAGTTGCAAGATTTCTGCTAATCCAAGGGAATCACACATGACTATTGTCAAAAGAATTTTGAGATGTCTAAAGAATACCAAAGACTATGGTCTGTGGTATAATAGAAAGGGAAAATTTGAGCTTCAAGTCTATACATATGCTGATTGCACTAGAAACATAGATGATAGAAAGAGCACACCACAAGGAGCATTCTTTATGGGTGACAAAATTGTCACATGGATAAGTAAAAAGAAAGGATGCATCTCACAATCCACAACAGAAGCAGAATATGTGGCTGCTGCTACAAATTGCTTTAACATTGCATGGATCAAGCAAAAACTGAAAGGTATGAACATGTAAATCCTTGATCTAGTGATTACCTATTGTGATAATACAAGTGCTATCAACATTTCAAAGAACCCCATCATGCATGCTAAGAAAAAGACCATTTATATTAAGTATCATTACTTAAGGGAACAAGTGCAAGAGAAAGAAGTGACACTAGAATATGTGCAATCCAAATAATAGTTATCAGACATATTCACAAATCCATTGCCTAGATATACATTTGAGTACTTGAGGAAGAGACTAGGGGTCTGACCCTTGTATACTGGTTACTAAGCCGACCCACACATTATCAGAAGACCATTCATGTTGATGCAAGCAAAGAGATGGAATGCAATGATACATCAGTACAAAAGGTACTCATCTTCACCGAACACCAGAGTTATTATATTGCTGATAAAGGAAATTCAAGAAATATATTAGAGAAAGAGATATATTTTTGTTTGGCATTGCTTTCAAAGGGAGAGAGAGATCCAAAAGATCCAATTATGAAATATATATCATGATCATCCAAAGGGAGAGAAAAGAAAGAAATATCCATCAAAGAGAGGAATAGTCAAAGGGAGAGAAAACATTAGAGAAAGATTCAAAGAAACATCCAAGGAAGGGAAATAATTGGAAAAGTTATCACTACATATCTATTTAGAAAAGGGAAAAGACATTATACAACAAAGGGATAGATAGAATCAGAAGTTTCTACATCTATCCAGTGAAGGGAATATAGAATGAAGAAATTACTCTGCAAGAATCAAATCAAAGCTAGACGAGCTTAACGAGAGTCAAATATTTGAATTGGTTATAGAAAAATAACTTTGGAAGAGATTGATGAAGTACAATTGATATATTTCATATTATATTAGTAGTATGTAGTATGTTGCCATCAATGCCAAAGGGAGAGATTGATGAACTAGAACTGATTGAATGTTTGAAGATGACAAAGTTGATGATCACCGAGATGCAGAAAGTAAATGCAAGACATTAAATCAGTTAATTTATTGTATTGTCATTGATGTCAACTTGATATGGTATGATTTATCACACACATATTGTCACAACACTTAAAGATCTGAAGAGACAAAGTTTTTTTTGTCGATAATCATATACACCAAGTGATAGTAAACCCCAATGGACAGTGTTACCTGAGAAAGTGATACCCGAGCAAGCATTACTGAGCTAAATGAAGTTGTCACTAAACATAATTGAAGTTGATGCCTGAGCTATCAGTAGTAGTCACCGAGCACAACTGGACTGTTGACCGATGAGAACTAAAGTTAGGACATGACAAAACAACTTAGCTAGCAGGAGCTATATTTAGAGTTAACTGATTGTTTAATTTGTTTTCATCGATCAGTTAAAAGCTAAAGATAAGAATGATATTTATGGAATAAAGCTAAAACAAGCATGGTGAGATTTACAGATCAAGAAGTGATCAACAAAGCAAACAAGAAGGAGAAGAAATAGTGAAATAATGTCTATATAAAGAGACAAGTAATTCATTATCAAAAAAGAGAACACTGAAGATAATTCTAGTGAAGATATAAGTCTTCATACAGATATGATCATACAAGCTAAAGAATAGAGCTAAAGAATTCTGCAGACACCAAGCAATAGAGAAGCAACAACATTCACCGAGCAAAAAGAAGTGGAGCAAAGGAATTGAAAAGAACATTGATCAGAAGAGGTATTATGAGCTTACAATAGATCTAAACATCTGCAAGATTAAGTTGTATTTATGAACAGATCATATATTGTTTCAGTTTAACCATTCATTTAGAAAATATCTTACCAGAGTGGGATTTAAACAATCCTTAATATATTGAGATACATCCTAAGGAGTATCAAAAGGTTTTCATGTTGACAACATAGTCAATTATAGGTCAAGTGATAAACTGTTAGTTTTAAATCCTCTAACAAGGTTGCACTTAACAATGTGTTTGTAACCTTTAACAGGGTTGGCTCTTCACCAAGCTCACTTTAGAAGAGTGAAAATTTTGGGTTACCAATCCCAAGTGGTTTTTCCTTAACATGGTTTCCACGTTAAAAATACATGTGTCAAATGTGTATATGGTTCAATGCTTTGATGTTTGTCTTTACACATTACTAAAACAAGATTGATTGGTAAACACTAAGTTATTTACTGTATTTTGGTAAAGGTTAAGAAAAGATGAACCACTATTCAGTAAAGCTTAAGGAAAGGATAAAAAGTATAAACACCGAGAAGTATATACAAGTTAGATTTACAAAAGGCATACCTTTTGTAGGAATGAAGATAACTAGAGTTTTTATATTTGTGGTATAAAGTTTTGGGATTGAACTATTTTATTAATTTTTGAGGTCACTGATTCACCCCTCCTCTCAGTTATTCTAACAGTTCAAATGCAAGGAGTTGAAAAATATATGGATTGTTATGCACAAGAGAGGAGCCAAGATGGTGTCATGCGTATGACCACAGATAGAAGACATTGGAAAGATATTGAGGAAAAATGGCCATATTTAAGAAATGAGCCAAGGAATGTAAGAATTTCTCTAGCAATAGATGGTGTCAACCCTTTTCAAGATCTTAGAACAACATATTTTATTTGGCTAGTTTTAGTTATTAACAACAATCTTCCTCTAATGGAAATTTAAAAGGAACATGCAATCTTAACTCTTATCATACCAGGTACTAGAACATAGGAATGTAGTGCTTTCTTGAAGATTATTTAAAAATATTTCAATCAATTAAACTCTAATAATGAACTTTTTGTTTATGTAGGGAAGTATTAGGTAAAGGATATGGATGTATACATGGATCCCCTCATTGAAAAGATTCATGAATTATTGGATGGTGTAAATATGTATGATGTATCAAAACCTATCAACGATAAATACTTTCTCTTTCATGTGAAAGGAAGTGGAAATGAGGAAGCCAAGAAGGATGAACCTTACTTCATGGAAAACACTATATGACAAAAAGATGGGACAAGCTTTCCACTAGGAATGAAAATACTCTCTATTTTCTATAAATTACAATATTATGAGAGCTCTCCAATAGCCCACCCAGTTCGTACTATGCAGATTGGGAAAAATGTGGCAGAGTTTTTTGGAAACATCTAAATGAAACCAACCTCAAAGAACAAATAAAGTTACGAAAGGATCTCCAAGTTGCCAATATTGTGCTGAATATGTGGTTGTATGAAAACAACTCATTTGTTCATGCTCCATGGATTTTTACATCAAAAGAGAAAGAAAACATCATTAATACAATGAAAAGAGAAAGGAATCCTTCAGATTTTGGTGTGAAATTAAAGAGCTTATTCATAAGAGATGGATTAGAGTTCTCAGGGCTCAAAACACATGATTGGCACAACCAGATAAAGGTAACTTTGTAGAATGTCAGATTTGTTGGAAACATAATTAGATTTTTTTTTTATAATCTTAGTGATAACAAAATTTCATGCATAATTTAAATTTAATTTTATTAATGGTCATGTAGTATGTGTTTCCCATAGCAATACGAAGTACCTTTGACAATGATATCACATTAAATATTTACAAATTATCCTAATATTTGAATCCATCACACATACTCTTCCATGACTCATATCCTTTGAAGTGCATTATTGGTAATACCTTTAGTTTTGAATAAATAATAAGTCTTCATTATAATACACTTTAATATATGTAGGTGGGTTTCATCTAAAGAGATACATCAGGATGAATTGAATTATTGGAAGAGGAATGTTCCACTTTTTATGTGTGATATTGAAATATAGTACCCTCTGTGCTTCTTCAATTCTCAAGAGCACTACTTTGTACACCTAGTAGAAGAGATTGAATTGTGTGGTCCTATCCATAATTGGAAAATGTGACTTATGGAGAGATATATGAAGGTTCTAAAATAATTTGTGAGGCAAAAAGCTCGACCGAAAGGGTCCATGGTTGAGGGGTACATGGTTTTCCAAACAATGGTTCACTTGAGTGAGTACTTACCTAAATTTCATCTTGAAGCACCACACTTATGGGATTATAAGAAACCTCAATCATTTGAAGGAGAAAAATTATTGGGTCAAGGGACTTCAAAGAGGATAAAAGGTACACATGAAAAATGTTAGAAGTCATTTTTTTTAATCTTAAATTTTATAAGACATAACTTTAAATCATTATTAATTCATTAAAAAATTATATTTTCCATTGCATATGCTAAGGAGAGGGAATTATTACATTTGTATGTTGCACACAATTCCAACTTTATGTTGGAATGGATGGAGAAGTACACCTAACAAAAGAAATTAGAGGATGAAAAGACATGGACTAGTATATATAATAGACATGGTCAAAACACTTCTCTAGGACTTCTTGCAAGCCATAAAAGAAAATAGCCAGATAGATGCTCATAGAATTGGATAAATACCAATATTGAACATGAAGCAATAAAGAGAAAGAATAGGGTGACACAAAAAAAAATGGATTTTGTTAAAGGATCTATAAAGGGGGAGGTGATACATATATATTAACATATTTGAGGTATATAGTAATTTTATTTTTAACATTTTTATCCTTGAATCTAATTAGTTAATATTTATATGAACTTAGGTAACATATTACAAAGGAATGTGGAATTTTGGTCATCATTTTTGCATAAAAAAGGTTGATGACAAGAGACAAACTTATGATTGTGTAATTTAAGCATCATTTGAGGTGGATTGTCGTTCACATGCAAATGATAGATAACAAATAACAAGGACACTTTTCTATTATGGAGTGTTGGAGGATATTATAGAGATTGATTTAGTATCTTTTAATAAAGTTATTTTTCATGTTGAATGGTACAAGCTTATCAAAATGGGTGAAGAAAAAACTATAGTGTTGCACAATAATACATTCCATATGATCAATACATCTATTTTTGAAGACACCTATGAACCTTATGTGTTTCCAAATCAATGTGACCATATATTTCTCATTCCTAATTTAGAACAACCTTGTTGATCATTTGCGATCTATTATGATCCAAGAGGATGAATAGTAACATTTGTTCAAGATGTAGAGGATCATGATTTACTTGAAGATGCAGAAGTCATCCTTGAATACATAGATAGCCAATATGGAGATGCTGCAAATTTTATTGTTAATGATGTGTATGAACAAGATGAAGATCATGATGATTTTACTCAAGTGTCTGAAGGATATGAGAAACCACATGGGCATCAAGTCTATCAAGATGATGAATTTATTGTTTTTCATTTTTCTATAGTTGAAGGTCAAGAAGACCATGAAAATAATGGCATTAATTTATTTATGGATTTAGGGCCCATTAATGATGGTGAATTTATGCCATCAAATGAGGATATTTCATGTGAGAATGACATTGTTTGATCACCATGTTCACTTGAAGATGGTTGGGAGGAATCAATACAATATAATTAAATATTTATAGCTTAAGTATTGTATTTTTTTAATATAGATAGCATGTAATAGAAATTAAGTAATTTGAATGTTATGAGTGTTTTTTTATGTTAGTATTATGAGATCCAAGATTACTGAGAGAGGGGGGTGTGAAGCAATAATCTAACAAATAAAAATTTTCATCAACCATTAAACCACTTGCATCAATAAAAAATCATTGCATGAAAAACGAAACAATAGGAATAAGCATCCAAAATTATGCAACATAATAGCACCAAAGTTTTTATCGTGGAAACCCAACTTAGAAAAACCATGTGTGGGGATGGAACCCACTAAAATATGCACTTTTCTAAAGTACACCTGGTTAAGAGCTTAGCCCTATTGAAAGCTTACAAATATGCTTGGTTAAGAGAAAGACCCTATTAGGAGTCATGTGATCAAGGGAATTTACCTATAGCCCTGTTCGGAGATTTACCCTATTAGGAGTAACCTGATTAAATGATTTCAAACCCTAATTAAATATTTAGCCTATTAAAGGATTTACAATTCAGACCTGTTAGGATCTACCTAGTTAAGGGAATTAGCTTGATGAAGCTGTTTGGAATCAACAAGTAAATGATCGGAGAAAATAACACTTCTCCTTTGCTAATACAGATCCAGTTCAAGCTCAATATCTGCTACACATGCATACTCTCTAAACCTATGATCAAACCTCTACAATCATGATCTATCTCCTCCACACACTTGTATTTTTCATTATTTTTCATATTTATACAATACAAGTTCATTAGGGAAATTAACTGCCTTAAAAAATGTTTTAAAATATTTCCCGCTCAATGAGAAAGCCCTAAAAGATGTTAATAATATAGAACACATTCTAACTAACCCAAGTCGGCCTTCAAATCCATCACACATCGATTTGACAAAGAAAATTTGACCCATAATACACTTTCCAATTTTCTTGCACAACCTCTAATAAATCTAATCATAAACAATCATAAACATGCTAACTCATCAATCTGTGTCAATCTTCATCTTCACCATGATCCTTGGAAATTTAATCACTCATCGCAACTCGATCTAACATCACCAGTCAAGGATGTGATTGGATGTTCTTGACTGTCCTAAGAATTGCTTTAACTCTTTTCCTGAACAACCTTCTGTCAATCTGAACTTAGTCTTCCAGTCATCAAAACATGATGTGGTCACAACCACAACCTCATGACATAGTCAAGATACACATATCATGACAAAAACATTTGAATCCAAACACTATTGAAAAAATCATCAAATCATTCCTTCTGGGCTACATCATGTTCTTCATGTTAACTTGTCAACCTTCAATCAATCATAACTCACACAATACATAAGATAAATCTTTCTGGTCATAGATACAAGATCTAGAGACATCACTTAGTCTTCCTGTATGATTGCATACTCTAATTCATTCCACATCTCAGGATTTGACCTTTTGAACACACATCAACATAATTGGTACACTGTCAACCAACATACACTAAGTTGACATCAATGACAACATCATAACTGATCAACCTATCATTAGTTAAACATAAAAATCATACACAAATTAAATAATCATCAATCATGCCAACAATCTCCCCCTTTTGAATTTATGGAAACACCAACAATACCAAGCAATCATCTAGAGCAACTAGATACCAAAAACTACTCCCCCTTAGTTGATTCTTTTGTAGTTCTCTTCTTGTGCTCTTCTTCCCAACATTTAATCTCCTCTACTCTTCTCTCCCTTTGAAAACAATGATAAAGACACAACATGTATCAATTATTCAACTTCTACAACTATCTTCTTCTCCTTTTGATTGCTCCCCCTAAGGACTAGTCCCCTGAACATAAACCCACAGTGAAAGATATGGAAATAAGTCCACTGGATTGATGCACCAATAACATCTTAGTTTTTTTCAGGTAGGGGCATCACCCCTAGCTTACCTCTAAGGTACTCAAAATGATCCTTAGGTAATGTCATATTAAAGATATCTTCCATATGATCTTTTGTTGGAACATATTCTGACTTCACCTCTTTCTCCCACACTTTCTCTCTCGAAAAGTGATACTTAATTGCAATGTAATTAGTTTTGGAATACATCACAAGATTCTTGGAAATATTAATTTCACTTGTGTTATCACAAAAGATAGTTAATGGTCCAGTCACATTTTCTTTTATGCCTTCAAGAATCTGCTTCATCCATGCAATCTGTGTGCAACTTATAGCTACTGCAACATAATCAACCCTCTGTTGTGGATTATGAGATAAAATTCTGCTTCTTTCTTTTCTAAGACACAAGCCTTCCACTGATAAATAATGCACCACTACTTGTTCTCTTTCTATCATCAACATTTCTTGCCCAATCAACATCAATAAACACACTCAATGAGAAATCAACATCATGATCATACCACACACCGTAGTCAACTATTCTTTTCAGATATCTAAATATCCTCTTAACTACAACCATATGAGATTCCTTGGGATTTTCTTGAAATCTGGCCACTATACCAGCTGCTTGAGCAATATCTGGTCTGCTATGAACAACATACTATAGCTTACCGATCATAGATATGTACAAAGTAGGATCAACAACATCACTTGTTCTATTAAAACCAATTTGAATAAGATATGAATGTAACCTTTTATACCATGCCCTTGGAGCTTGTTTTAGTCCATACAGTGCCTTTTGTAGCTTGCATACTATGTCCTTATCCTTTGTTAATGTAAAACCATTGAGTTTTTCTATGTAGACTTCTTCCTAAAGAATCTCATTCAATAATGATGACTTGATATCCATTTGAAATACTTTGAACTTATTTTAAGAAAAATAAACAAGTAGAATTATTACCCCTTCTAGTCTTGCAGCTAGAGAAAAAGTCTCTCCATAGTCTAGTCCTTCTTCTTGAGCATAACCTTTGCATACAAGCCTTGCCTTGTTTCTAATAACCTCTACATATTTATTCAATTTGTTCTAGAAAAGAAATTTGGTACCAATCACATTTTTATCTTCAGGTCTAGCAACAAGTGCCCATGTATCATTCTTCTCAATTTGATCAAGTTCTTCCTCCATGGCTCTTACCCAATCATCATCCTTAATTTCTTCCTTCACTGTCTTAGGCTCATACTTAGAAATCAAACAAGTATGTTCTCTAAGCTTTCTTCTAGTTAGAACACCTACATTATTATCACCTATAATCTAATCAGCGGAGTGATTCAACTTCACATACCTAGGTATCATAGATTTAGGTTTTGGAGCTTTTTCTTCTATCGGTTGAATCACTTCTCCCATATTGTTTTGATCTAGTAGTCCATGCACTTATGGTTCAATATATACAATATCCAAATCATCCTCTGTCACTTTCTTGCTTGAATCATTATATTTATCAGGGTATTCATATACCTTTACATTTTCACTCTCAATCATCTTGTTAGTTCTTTTATTGAAACACTTATATGATTTTCTTTTAGTAGAATAAACCAAAAAGATACCTTCATCACTCTTAGGATCAAATTTTCCTATGCCATCATCCCTCTTGATGTAACATCTACTACCCAAAAATTTGAAATACTTAAAATTAGGTGAGTGACCATACCATAGCTCATAGGGCATCTTATCTATTCCTTTCTTTAGTTGCACTTGGTTTAGTGTGTAAACAAAAGTACTAATTTATTCTCTCCAATACATCTTTGATACATCTCATTGAATCAACATAGTCCTTGTAGCATCCACTATGGTTATGTTCCTTCTCTTTTCAACACAATTTTGTTGTGGAGTCCTTGGTACATACATTTGTCTCTTGATTCCATTATCTTCACAATACTTAAATTTTTTTGTAGAAGTAAACTCACCTCCTCTATCAGACCTCAAACATTTCAAACTCTTATCTGATTCCTTCTCAACCAATGATCTGAATTCTTTGAATTTATGGAATGCATCACACTTATCCTTCAAGAAACTCACCCACATCATTCAAGAATACTCATCAGTAAACAATATGAAATATCTTTCACCTTGATAACTCTTCTGTCTCATAGGCCCACAAAGATCAATATGCACCAACTCAAGTATTATTTCAAATGAAAAATACTTGATTTTGAAAGTAGTACTAGTTATCTTACCTAGCTGACATTCTTTACACATCATGTTTTCTAGTTTGACTAATTGAGGAAATCCCCTAACTACATTAGTCTTACTCACTTTGATCAAACTATCAAAGTTTACATGGAAAAACATTCTATGGAATAACTAACTATCTTCAACCTTTGCAACCAAATAACTATTCACAATAGTATTCAGATGGAATAAATTACCTCAAGTTTGTCTACTGGTAGTAATCTCATCACCTGAGCTTCCAATAATTTTGCATACTCCTCCTTTTAATTCCAATCTGTAATATTTTTCATTCAATTGACCCACACACAAAAAATTGTGTTAGACCATCTACATAATAGACATCATCAGTATTTCTCTTTCCATTCAAAGAAATAGTGCCTTTATTTTTAACCAAATCTTACCAAATCTTACCACACCACCATCAAACTCATCAAGTTTAATAAACTTACTCTTATCACCGATCATGTAATGTGATCACCCACTGTATATTTTATCCATTCATAATTCTATCTTATATGAGAAATCATTGCCTTTTCTCATTCTGATGGATCTTCCTTTACTGCAACAAAGACAATCTCCTCTTCATTATTATCTCCCAATTCTTCATTAGTAACTCCTTCATCTACTGCAACAAAGCATTGTTTCTTCTCTTTTCCTTTAAATTTTTTGAAATTTTCCTTTTTTTCACCATTAGGACATTTAGAAAAAATATGTCCAATGTTATTACAAGAGAAACATTTTAGTGGAAGTTTACCTTTGTACTTACCAGTCCCTCTAGGCAATCTCTTTTCTAATAGAGCTTCAAACTCTCCTTGTTTCCTTTCCTCTTCCTTGAAAACTTCAATTTCCCTAACATAACTTGACATGTGATCAGTATCATGAATTGTTTCCTTACCTTTCCTTATCATTACATTAGACACTGATGCCTTGAAAGAAAATTCAACTCTTGGAATACTATTATCATAGTTATTTAAGTCAAATGCACTAAGCTTACCGATCAGCCCATCTATAGTAACATTATCAAATGTTCTCAACTCATTTATAGAAGACACTCTAATGGCATAAGAAAACAATAAAGTTATTAAGATTTTACTTACCAAAATATCTTCCTTAATAGTTCCACCAACACCTCTAATAACACTAACCACTTCTATTAATCTTAGGCCATATTGTGCAATATTCTCTCCTTCTACCATCTTCATCTAATCATATTTTCCTCTAAGACTACCTTCCTTAGCTTTCTTCACATGAATATCTCCATGATAGATAAGTTTCAACTTTTCCTAGACATCATAGACAATCTCTAGTTCACGAATATCAACATATTCAATATCAGATAAGGTACTTACAATGGCTTTATGTGCTTGAGTATCCATATATTGTTCCTTTAGTTCATCTGCAGTGAGATTTCCAATAGGGGTAATATACCTATTTGTGACATTCATCTAGTATTATGGTCCCATACCATTTAGGTATAACTTCATTCTGTCACACCATACCAGCTAGTTTTCTTTAGAAAACTTGGGAGGTTCCTTCCTCATCATTTGATCTTTTCCTCAAGTTGTTAGGCTTACCACAAAGAGGACCTAGGATCTGATACCAATTTTTAGTATTATGAGATCCAATATTAGTGAGAGGGGGGTGAATAAGTAATATACCAAATCAAAATTTTTATCAACCATTCAACCACTTGCATCACTAAAAATTCATTGCATGAAAAAATAAACAATAAGAATAAGCATCCAAAATCATGCAACACAATAACACCAAAGTTTTTCTCATATAAACCCAACTAGGAAAAACCATGTGTGGGGATGGAACCCTCTAAAATATGCACTCTTCTGAAGTATGACCAGTTAAGAGCTTAGTCCTGTTAAAAGCTTACAAATATGCTCGGTGAAGAGAAAGGCCTGATTAGGACTCACTTGATCAAGGTAATTTACCTCTAGCCCTTTTAGGAGTAATCTGATTAAAGGATTTCAAACCCTAATTAAAGATTCATCCTGCTAAAGGATTTACAATTCAGACCTGTTAGGATCTACCTGGTTAAGGGATTTAGCTTGATGAAGCTGTTAGGAATCAACAAGTAAATGATATGAGAAAATATCACTTCTCCTTTTCTAATACATATCCAGTTCAAGCTAAGTATTTTCTACACATGCAGACTCTTCAAAACCTATGACCACACCTCTGTAATCATGATCTATCTTCTCCACACACTTGTACATTTCATCATTTTACACATTTATACAATACAAGTTCATTAGGGTAATTAACCACCTTACAAAACATTTACAATGTTTCCCACTCAATGAGAAATCCCTAAAATGTGTTAACAATCTAGGACACATTCTAACTAACTCAGGGTAGCCTTCAAATCCATTGCACATCAATTTGATAAATAAAAGTCAAACCATAATACACTTTCCAATTTTATTGCACAACCTCCAATAAATCCGATCATAAACGATCATAAATATGCCAAATCATAAATCTCTATCAATCTTCATCTTCACCATGATCCTTGGAACACGTAATAACTCATTACAACTCAATCTAACATCATTGGTCAAGGATCTGAATGATTGTTCTTGACTGTCCTAAGAATTTTTGCAACTTCTTTCTTGAACAACCTTCTGTCAATCTAAACTTAGTCTTTCAGACATAAAAAACATGATGTGGTCTCAACCACAACCTCATGACATAGTCAAGATACGAATATCATGACCAAAACATTTGAATCCAAACACTGTTGACAAAATCATCAAATCATTCCTTCTGGGCCACATCTTGTTCTTCATGTTAACATGTCAACCTTAAATCAATCATACCTCACACAATACATAAGATAAGTCTTTGTGGTCATGTATACAGGATCCAGAGACATCACTTAGTCTTCCTGTATGATCACATACTCTAGTTTGTTCCATATCTCAGGATTTGACCTCTTGAACACACATCAACATAACAGGTACATTGTCAACAACCAAACACCAAGTTAACATCAATGATAACATTATAACTGATCAACCTATCATGAGTTCATCATCAAACTCATACACAACTTAGATTTTATCAATTATGCCAACATGTTAGTGGATGTTTGTAATGTCAATGAATATAGCTTGCAATTTTTTTTCAATTGGATCAGTTGTTTCATTTTATTTTTTTACTTCTTTAAAAATTTACTTGAGAGACACTTTTGTATTTGGAAGATTTACTCAATCAAAACCTAGGCACTTTATGCAATTGACACCTAAGCAAGAGAAAGACAATACAATAAAGCTAAGACAATTTGGAATTTGAGCATTAATTATGTTTTTTTTAAAATGTATTGAAACATAATGAAAAATATGTATGTTATTGTTCATGTGCTAGTGAATTTGAGCTATGTTACTAATATCAGTTGCATATTTTCTCTAATAAATATTTGTCATTTTATGTCATTATGTGTTTCTTTAAGAATGTGCCTATGGGTGCTCAAGATTCTACTATGGGTAATCCATTAATCTTAAATGCTCTAGAATAAAAATTCTAAGGAATGGGCAAGGGCACAATATTACTATGATGGTGCATGAGGCACATTTTTAAATTGTGTTTTATAGGTTCAATTATATTATATTATATATTTTATTATGTTAATTTATGTTTGTGGAATACAAGCCATCTCTAAAGCAACTCCATAGAGCACACATTTTGTAGGCATGCAAGATCCAATTATGTCATCCAATGCACCCAATGTTATGAAACATGTAAGAATCAATCATATGTTTGTGTGGGTTTGATTATGTTATTTACCCTATTATACCTCTTATATTTATGCCTTGCAAGATGTTTCAAGATGTATCATGCCATGTACATCTAGACCAGAAATACCTATCACAAGAAGTACATCAAGCACAATACCTCAAAGCATTCCCTCTACATTAAACATGGTTTCTCCTAGTATCCATATTGAAATGGACATGCATGCCCTTTTTAGGAGTACATCTAATCCATCAAATGTAGGTTTAGTCAGAATTCTCCCACCAACACCTAAACAAGCTTCCTTGAGGAGTCTTATAGAATCACAATCAATAATACTAAGGCTCCTACAAAATACTCTTGAAACTATTGAAACTAGGAAAGAAATACTTAAACAAATTGAGTAATGTGGGAGGAAATTATTGGGGAGCTCGGGGCTTACTTTAGATGAACAGGTAAAATTATATGAAAATATTATCTTATTATTCTTTTATATAGTAGATATGTTTTAAATTTGAATCTTTTAACTTTTAACTTTTATACAATAGACATGTTTTCACTTTGAATATTTTAACTTTTAACTTTTATACAATAGACATGTTTTCAATTTTAATATTAACCTTACAAATACAAAATGATCACTTCACCAATTATTATTACAATTTTATGGCACAGTAACATGAGGAATTAAGTATTGTTGAGACATAGCATCTATAGTGTATTTTTATGAATTTTTATTTTGAGGGAGCTTTGTGGCTTCTATAATGTAGTGATGTCTTCTTTGCAAGAGAGGCTCTTATCATTCACTACCATATTGGTAGATCTCTAAATGTAAAAATTATTGTAGACCTGTAATCTCTCCCACTTAACTACTTAAGTACTTAACTATGAGGCTGTAGTGTTTGGAAAGTTAGTGTCAATTCACATGCTTAAACTAAACTCCCACATTCTACATATATGTCTACAATAGAAACTATCACACAAAAGCATGCATTTAGGGTTTCTCGAGTGTAGATTTGCTTGCTTGAATACTCATATATCAATAAGAAGTTGTGATGTGAATAAAACCATGCCAAAAATAGTATCAATGTCCACTTGGTGACAAAGGATGATGACTTAGGTTATGGATTTTTATTTTAAACCCACTAATTTCATTTTATTAAAAGTATCCAAGGCTTTTTCGAAGAAGCCATTCTGTACATATCCTGAAATCATCAAATTCCATGAAGCCGCATCTCTTTCATTCATCTTATCAAACATATTATGTTCCTTATACATTCTTTTCAATTTTTCATCCATGTCTATAAGGGCGTTGACAACTAAGACACCTGACAAAGAACCACTTTTAATTATGATTAGATGGATTTTTGTACCCTGTTCTAAATTTCCTATTTGGGTACAAGCAAGGAAAACCCTTACAAAGGTTGTAGAATTTGGAATCTACCTTTACACCCGTCAGTTGCATTTCCTTGAGGTTTCCAAGGACTTTTCAACAAACCCATTTTGTGAATATCCTACAAACATTGCAGTCCATGATACCACATTTATTTGAAAAAATGAAAGATTCTTCAAGAAATCTATATTGGGATAATACTATAATCATCACATTCCAAAAAATTACATTTCTTTGAAGCACTTGAAAAAACTTAAAGCCTCATCGATAACACCATGTTGTACATAATTAGAAACCACTGGAATCGATGAAATGACATCTGGTTGAGGCATATCTTTGTAAATAATGAAATCCTATTCAATAAAACTATAGTGTGCATACCCTACAATCATTGTGTTCCATGAGACCATATTTATTTTAGACAATTTGTCAATAGTTTACATGCCTTGTATAAGCTTCCACATTTTGTATACATGTCTAGTAGTGCACTTCCGAATATAAAATTTGATAAAAATCCTCCATTCAATTATGATTAGATGAATGTTCATACCATGTTCTAAAACTATTAGTTTGGAACAGACTAAAAATATACTAGCAAAGTTAAATAGACTAGGTTTGAGGTCTTGTTAACGGGACTTTGCGACCGGGTCCGCCAACAGATGTAAGTTGCCATCGGGTACCGAGGTACCGGCCAACTTTGCCTGTAAAGGTTATCCGGGGAAATGAGATTCCCCGGGCCTCCAAGCACGTGAGAGTCGAGTCTCAAAAGTGCGGGGGCTCAGTTGGGAAATGTAACTATTTTGTTTGAGGGGGATAGCTGGTTATCTTAACTCATCCTTTCTGGGGACTCAAGTAAGTGGGGTTTCCTGCAAGCATGCATTCACTTAACAAATAAACTTCAAAAGATACTGCAGAGTTAGAAAGATTTCATTTACCTATAGTTATACTAAACATTCAAAACATCGACAATACTCTAACACACTACACTAAATACTAAAGAAATACAGAACCATTAGCTCATATTTAATCAATAGCGGAGGAAAAGGAGGTCGTTAATCTACTTGAAGTATTAGAGAAAGGACATAAAGAACACAAAGCATAAAATACCGTTAACCAGAGATCAGAATGCCAACAACTTCATTGATAGAACTCTTCCTTCTTCATTAACATATCTTCTAGCAAGCATTTGTGTGTATTACAATGGTGGATCCAAGGGAGCATTTAACTACTGAAATCTTAGAAACTATGGAGCATTGAGCTCTGCAACTAAGAACTGAGAAAAACCAAATTGCTATTAGCTATGGATTGAAAAATCATCAATCTCACCGACCCTTGGAATGAGGCCAAACTTATTATTTATACACATCATTTGACCTAAAAATTCACCTAACTTATTTTACACTTTACAATATAATACTATTTTCTAGTGGCCGGTACTACTTGCACCGCGTTAAAAAAGACCTCGAGACGGGAAAGGTCTGACATGTCAGAAGAATAAGACAAGAAAAGAGGAGAGGAAGAATCAGCCTCGAGAAGAGAGCTACGAGGAGAAAGAAGAAATCTGATCCATTGGGGATCAAGGCTACATGCCTCATAAATGGGAAAGCGGCACCCTGTCTCTGATGCACCAGGTGTAATGTTGAAGCGGCGCCTTGGGAAGACCATCTGTCAGAAACCTCTTATCGAGCCGACATGCCTTATTGCAGTTACCTACCTTCTAAAAACCTTTATTAACTACCTTGAAAGTGACTGGTCGGCCTTGGGAACTGGGACATGGGTCACTTAAAGAATTCAAAAATGTGGGATCCAAAATTCTGGGATCCAGGAACTTGCATTCTGAAAGAATGAATGAATACAACTGATACATGGTGGGCGAGATTCTCCAGGCTCTGAAGAACTTTATTGTTCCTTATGATTTTTCCCAAGCCTCCAACACTTGGCCTATGCTTTCTTCGTCTAAATTTCTGATGCTATCCCACCGACTGCAGACAACCTCCAATTCTTCCTAAACATCTTTGGCCCCGCTTTGGAATTCATCCACCATCTTGATGGCATCATGTGATCGGATCATTGTCTTGGATAATCTAGATAACCTACCCTGGTCAAAATCTCCAGCTGGTGGATACAGGGACTCAATCTGCTCATCAAATTTGCTAAGGATGTAGTCCTCTGGGGTACACATTTTGGTGGCAAAGGGATCAAATTGCAATACTCTGGCCACGAATGCTTGAAACAAACCCAAGGGGTATTGGGCCGTTGTCACTTTCTCTTTTAAGGACTTAACCAGTTCCTTGCATACCTCACCCCTGAGGACAAGTCTGGAGTACTGGGCCTGGAGGGAATCATATGATTCATCTCCCAAAATCCCTTCCTCTGTGGTGACTTCTTCTCCTATGTTGTGGATTTCTTCTAGCCCGGCCTTCCATTTTTCATACTTCGCTAAATCTTTCTCCCATACGAGAGCGGAGCCCTTTGCCTGGTTAAGAAGAGAGTCAACCTGATAAAGGTCTAGGAGGGAGACTGATAGAAATTTTCTCATGGCGGTCACTTGCTTGGTGGCCCACCCATCCACAACTTGTGCCTTCTTCTTCATAATCCACAGAGATTCCACATCACCCTGTGCAAGCAGCAATCTGGAGGAAGGGGTTGCGGGGTGGACCTCATCCAAACGCTGTGTAAGTTCTGCCAAAAGAAAGAGGAGATTGGCATTTGTCTCTCTTTCCTCATTCAGCTTCTGACCTTGCTTGATGTATCTAGCCTCTATCACCTTGGTGGCTTCTTTTAGTAAGTCCAGCTCACCCTGTTTGTCTCTCCTCCCTAGTGCTACTTTTGTTATGTTATAATCCTCAGGCCTTATAGCCACTGCATCTACACTTGGTGGGGGTGTTGCGATAATCACAATGGCACTACCTATTGGACCAGTTCAGAGAGTATGGACTGTCCATGCTTTCTTGGGATTTTTAGCCTCTGCATTCCTGGCCATCATTTTAGCCAATGAGAGTGTAGCGCCTGATGTCACCATCGGGGCCTTCCTTTTCCTTGATTTGACCAGCCGTTGGGGTGGATGAGGAAAATTCACCGTTAAAACCTATTCATTGGGATTCCTTTCAGAATCTAGTGGCACATTCCCAGAATGTACATTGCCTTCGGGCTCTCTCTCCCTTTCTCTTTCTGGTTCCTTTTCTTGTTCTTGTTCTTGGGAACCTTCAATGTTTTTTTCCATACTGACGTCTTTGGTTAACTGTCTGAAACCTTTTCTCTGGTCTCAACATTGTTTGTATTTTCAGGGACCTCCTTGTCCCTCCTAGCATAAGCTAATTCTACATTTTCATTATCCGGGGCTTCTTGATCAATCTACTGTTGTTTCTCTTGGGCCTTATCGACCTCATTTGTTGGAACATTCTCCTCCACCAGAACATCCTCTAGAGGTGGGTGAGGTCTCTGGCTGAAATTTAACAAGGTAGCCACTGTTACTACCTCACCAAATGTTCTCTGGGGTATTTGATCACTGAGAGTAACCAAAGGCATTTGGAGCATGATGATCAATGGTACGGTTGATCCCGTGGGTCTAGGTTCCCCGACCATCGATTGCTCATTTGTGTGTTGCCTTGGTGTGTCTTCAGTCTCCTAGACTGGTACCTTCTCTTGCTCAGGCCCCATTTGTGCCTCTTCTTAGGTTGCTTTTTCTGATGTATCTTCTTTTCCTAGGATTTCCTTTTCTATGGGGGCCTCTTCTCTATACTGAGATGTAATCTCCTCCACTGCATGACCTATATGGTGTAGGAGCACCTAGGCTAGCCTCCATTGGTTAGTAAATTCTATCTTGTACTTGACTCTAGCCAAGTCAAGAGCTTAGTTTAGTTTGTTTTAGGAACTTAGAAGGTCTCTTTCCTTGTTGGATAGGTGAGTTAGTCATTAGGACTAAGGTCACAATAATAGCCTTTGTTAGTTGTTTATTTAATTTCTTAGTGTTAGAAGCTTAGTTAAGGTGAGAGTCTTTAATGTGTTCTAAACACATCTTGTTGTTGTAAAGATGCCATAAGGATATAAAAGGCTTTGGATCTTTGAGACATGGAGGTTAGAAGCCCTAGAATATAGGAACATGACATAGGTGGAAATTGCCAAATATTCAAAAGAAGTTGTCATTAACTTTGCACTTATTGCAAAAGATTGCATGCCACCTGGGTATCTTTTGATTCCCTAAGACATATGAGATGATGCTCAGCCAACAGGCCCTAGAAATAAGGAAAATGGTATCTAATGTTAATAAATACTCGAACATCAAAAAGGAGGAGGCATTGTAAAAGTTTAAAAAAAGTCAGTGAATAGAGCTCTGCAAGTATTTTTCAGTGAAAAACCTGAGACTTTGTGTGGAAAGTCCTATTGGATGGATTGAAAAGATAAATTTAATGATTTATTAGGATTCTATAGACTGTTAGTGCACTTTTTCATTTGAAGAGCATGTTGATTTGAGTAGATCTAAGTGCTGGTTTTTGGTGTTCTAGTTCAGGGAGTCCATTTTTAGCTTGTTTTGAGTAATTTAGAGAGTCATGGCTCCCCCATGAAATCTAACTGTGGATAATAATCCATATTAGATGGAAATGGTAGAGGAGTCATTAGTGTATATATTTTTTGGAGTTAGGAGTCTGGAAAGTATGAGGAACTATTTTATATGCTAGGCCCTAGGCGAGTTTGTGAGGCTCGGTTAGAGGTCTAGAGGTAGAAAGAGTGATGAAACATTGCATGTTGGTATGGATTTTCATGAGGGAAGGAGTTTTTCATGAAGGTAAACATCATATCTATCCATTATAGGTAGATATAATTCCTACCAATCATTGAGGATTTGGTTTGAACAAGTTTGCTATCAAAATCACAGTTCAGTCCTATAAATTAGGCCTATTAGGCCTCTTGTCCTTGTTTGTAGGAAGTACCTGTACAGTCACTGTTAGACCCAGAAACTTTGTGAAAGTTTTAAAACTTCCAAAAGGGTATCCAAATCAAGTCTTATTTTTCCAATTTGTTTGGAAATTTTTTTCCAGAAATAGGAAAAGGTGACTGGTTAGGGCTACTAGAATAGGCCTATTTTTAAGGTCAATTCATAAAGATTCATGGAACCCGATAAGAAGATGATTGAAGACCCTTCCAAGATGGATTAAATGGGAAAGGAAAAGAATTTTTTCATGATGGAGAAGACCCCTGCAATGTTGGAGCATTTTTATGGAGATTTGGCACTTAGAGTCTTCTAAGTGAGTGTGGAGAAGTGAATCAAAACTAAGGTGTTGATCATTCAAAGTTAAGTTTTCAGAGATTGAATCTTATAACAGAGTTGGAATAGGTCTTATTTAATGATCTAAGACTATTGGAAGATCCTAAAGAGGAATAGGATTCTAGGAGGCAAGTGAAGTCTCTTGGAGGGTATGAAAGCAAGCCTTGAAGTTTATCATACATCATATTGGTGTCAGAGCTTGGATTTGATCAAGCTTGTGGTGGATGTTGCAGCCTACTGAGTCAGTGGGAGAAAATACTACTTGAAGTGCAGAGAAAGATAAAACCATGGTGACTAATGCTGAGCTAGCTAAAAAGGTGGATTAGCAAGAAGAAGACAACAAATTGTTGAGAGAAAGGTTGTCTCAAATGGAGCAACTCTTGGGAGAAGTCCAAGACAAAGAAAAGAAGATAAAAGAAAAGATAGATCAAAAAGAAGAAGAAGAAGCAAGGGAAAAGGGAGTGGATATAGAAGAGAAAGTTCCAACTCCTGACCTTTTCAGTGATCAAGAACCCTTCCTAAAGGCATTAAAGGCTTTAAGTGGCAAAGCTTTGGAGGGCATGCCACTATTTAGTGGACAAATGGATCTAGATTGAGTTGTGAATTAGATAGACAACATAGAGAACCATTTTGAGTGTGATGGTATCACAGAGGCCCAAAAAGTGAGTGTGGCCAAGTCAAGGTTGAGAGGAACAACTCTCACATGGTGGAAGTTTGTTCAAACTGAAAGGGAGAAAGAAGGAAAGAGTCCTATACTCTCATGGAAAGGAATGGTAACTAAGCTCCAAAAAACTTACTTACCTAATGATTATGAAGTTCAGCTTCATAGAAGGAGACAAAATCTTAGAAAAAAAGATTTGGATGTCCAAGCATACATTGAAGAGTTCCAAAAATTGTGCCTAAGGTCACAAGTGGTTGAAGATGAAAGCATCAAGCTAGCTAGGTATATGAATGGACTCAAATGGTCTATTAAAGAAGACATGAGTCTTGTGAGCTTCAAAATGATCTACCAATACTATCAAATGGCCTTGAAGATAGAGGAGAAAGGCAAAAGAAAACAAGAACAAAGTTCTAAAGGAAGAGGTAAAGGAAGGGATAATAAAGGATCAAGAGGTGGCTATGGTGGAAGGAGTTCTGAATCAAGAACACAAGGATAAGTAAAATACAGTGAGTAGCAAGAAGAAAGTTCTAGTAGAGGTGGTAGAGGAAGGAACTCAAGTTTCAGAGGTAGAAGTGGTGGACAAGGAGGAAGAGGAAACTATTTTGCCAATATGAAATGTTACCATTGTAATCAAATGGGACACCCTGCCTATAGGTGTCCAGAGAAGAGTAGTACTTCTCAAGGAGGTAACAAGAGGACTAATTTGGTTCAAGAAGACACAAGTACAACTGATAAACACCTTGAGGTGCCATTAAATTTAGAGGAAGGTGAGAACCTCATGATGAGGAGGACATTTATCAAGGAACCAGTCAAGGAGGAGTCAAGCCAAAGGAGGTCCTTGTTTAGGATCAAATGTAAGATGATGAACAAGGTATGTAGGGTCATCATTGACTCTAGTTCTACTGACAACATTGTGTCAGAGGAGGCTGTCAGCAAGTTAAATATGACAAGAATACCCCACACTAGTCCTTACAAGGTTAGTTGGCTCAATAAGGGATAACATGTCTTGGTAAACAAACAAGCTTGGGTGGAGTTCTCCATGGGAAGGTATAAAGACAAAGTCTTGTGTAATGTGCTGCCTATGGATGCATGCCACTTGCTCCTAGGTAGGCCATGGAAATTTGACTGTCAAGCTGTTCATGATGGAGTGAAGAACTCTTATGTTTTTAAGAAGGACAATGTGAATTTCAGCATTCAGTTACTCTTAGAAGATGCAGAAGTGAGGACAATAGGTCCTAATGTCCTTATGGTTGGTGAAAAGGAGTTCTTGGAGGCCCTAGAAGAAGGAGAAGGGGTTGGTTTTTCTCTAGTGTTGAAACCTAAGGAAGAGGAAGACAAAATAGTAAAGAGGACAGAGCTGCCACAAGAGATACAAGAAATGTTGTAGAAATATGAAGGCATTGTAAGTGATGGACAGCCATCAACCTTACCCCCTATAACACCCATAAGCCATAAGATTGACCTTATTCCTGGAGCTACCCTACCCAATAAGGCTGCCTACAAGATGAAACCTCAATAGAATGAGGAAATAGCTAGGAAAATTCAAGAGTTACTAGAACAAGGCCTTATAAGGAAGAGTATTAGTCCTTGTGCTATACCCACAGTCCTAGCCCCCAAGAAAGGAGGTACTTGGAGATTGTGTACTGACTCCAAAGACATAAATAGGATCACTATTAGATATAGGTTCCCTATCCCTAGGATAGAAGACTTGATGAACTGTCTAGGAGGTGCAAGGTAGTTCACCAAGATAGATTTAAAAAGTGGCTATCACCAGATAAGGGTGAATGAAGGAGATGAGTGGAAGACATCCTTAAAGATCACTGAAGGGCTGTATGAATGGCTAGTCATGCCATTTGGCTTATCAAATGCACCATCAACTTTTATGAGGTTGATGAATGAAGTACTTAAAGACCACATTAGCAAATTTGTAGTGGTATACTTGGATGATATACTCATCTTTAGCAAGACAAGAGAGGAAAACCTCAAGCATGTGGAATCAATACTTAAGAGACTAAATGAAGAGAAGCTCATGATTAACTTGGAGAAATGTGAGTTCATCAAAACAGAGTTAGTGTACCTAGGATTTGTTCTATCTCATGGTAATCTAAAAATGGATAAAAGTAAAGTGGAGGCCATTATGAATTGGCCCACTCCAAGGACAACAACAGAGGTAAGGAGTTTTCATGGACTTGCTCAATATTATAGGAAGTTCATAAGGAAATTTAGTGCTATTTGTGCTCCAATGTTGGATACAATCAAAGGAGGAATGAAGACCATGTTCATGTGGAATGAACAAGCCAACAAGAGTTTTGAGTTTTTGAAGGAAAAGATTGCTACCCAACCAGTGTTAGTCCTACCAAGCTTTGAGAAGCTCTTCACCATTGAATGTGATGCAAGCAACATCACTACTGGGGCTTTCCTAAGCTAAGAGGGTAGACCAGTAGCATTTCACTCTGAGAAGTTGAGTGAAGAAAAGAATAAGTATTCTTATTATGACCTTGAGTTGTATGCATTGGTTCAAGCCTTGAGAAAGTGGAGGCACTACTTGCTGCCCAAGGAGTTCATTGTTTATTCAGATAATTAAGCCTTGAGTTTTTTGAACTCTCAAGAGAAGTTGAGCCACAAGCACATGAAGTGGGTTGAGTACCTACAAGCTTACACCTTTAACATCAAACATAAGAAAGGTGTCCTAAACAAAGTTGCTGATGCATTGTCAAGAATATCTCTTACCATTCAAAATATTTAGTTGAAGAGCATGGGAATAGATCACTTCAAGGATCTATATGCTGAGGATGAGGACTTTGCAGATATTTACAAGGTATGTGTTGAATACAAGAACCATTTCCATAGTGAGTATGCTGAATATAATTTGCAAAGTAACCTTTTGTTTAAAGGAAATAAGCTATGTGTCCCTAGAGGTTCCATTAGGGAGAACATGATTCAAGAGAAGCATAATGGTGCATTGAGTGGTCATTTTGGGACAACAAAGAAACAAGAAATAGTTCACAGGTTCTACTATTGGCCGAGGATGAATATTGATGTCAAGAGGTATGTGGAGAGTTGTATTGTGTGTCAAAGAGCCAAGGGTACTTCATCAAATGCTGGTCTTTATCAGCCTCTACCTATTCCGACTAGGCCTTGGGAATGCTTAAGCATGGACTTTGTAGTTGGGTTACCCAAGACAAGACAAGGTATGGATAGTGTTTATGTAGTTGTGGACAGATTTAGTAAAATGGCTCAATTTGTGCCATGTAAGACTACAAATGATGCAAGTCAAATAGCATCTCTATTCTTCAAAGAGATAGTGAGAATCCATGGATCGCCTATCAACATTGTTTTAGACAAAGACACAAAGTTTATGAGTCATTTTTGGAAGATTCTTTGGCAAAGATTGGGCACCAACTTATCCTTTGGGTTAGCCTACCAGCCCCAAACTGATGGTCAAACAAAAGTTGTTAATAGGAGCCTTGGAAACCTTCTAAGATGCTTGACTAAAGAGTATGGACAACAATGGGATCAGTTGATTGGGCAAGCTGAATATGCCTACAATGACACCTTGAATAGATCCATAGGGAAGAGTCCATTTGAGATAGTTTATGGACTACATCTAAGGGGTTTCTATGAGTTGAGAGATATGAAAGAAGGAGTCAAAGAAAGTGGATATGCAGATGATTTTGCATTTTCTATGAAAGAGGTTCATGAAATAGTGAGGAAGACATTAGTGGAAAACACCAACAAACACAAAGCAAAGGTGGATGAAGGTAGAAGAATAGTTGAGTTCAATGTTGGTGATATTGTCATGGTGCATCTAAAAAAATCTAGATTGCAAAAAGCAGTCCCTCACAAGATGCAAATGAGGAGGATAGGACCTTGTCCTATATTGGCAAAGTATGGTGACAATGCTTATAAAGTAGACCTGTCGGATGACAGTGGACTGTCAAATGTTTTCAATGTTGCAGACCTTGTCCATTATAAAGGGCCTCAAGAAGACATGGACTATAACATGAATGAAGTGATCAGGGATGTAGAAGACTTAGAACTCCCTACTACTACAAATACAAGACTAGACAATGTACTAGACACTAGAGTCTACAAAAAGACTAGACTCAAGGAGTATAAAGAACACCTCATTCAGAGGTATGGGAAGAGTGATGCTAATGCAATTTGGATCAAGGAATCATAATTCAAAAGGATGGGCATTGATCCTACCATCATCAATCCAAGGGTGGATTGAAGTTCTTAATTTTGGGGAGCATGGTGCAGGAGCACCTAGGCTAGCCTCCATTGATTAGTAAATTCTGGCTTGTACTTGACTCTAGCCAAGTCAAGAGCTTAGTTTAGTTTGTTTTAGGACCTTAGAAGGTCTCTTTCCATGTTGGATAGAGTTAGTCATTAGGACTAAGGTCACAATAATAGCCTTTGTTAGTTGTTTATTTAATTTCTTAGTGTTAGAAGCTTAGTTAAGGTGAGAGTCTTTAATGTGTTCTAAACACATCTTGTTGTTGTAAAGATGCCATAAGGATATAAATGGATTTGGATCCTTGAGACATGGAGGTTAGAAGCCCTAGAATATAGGAACATGACATAGGTGGAAATTTCCAAATATTCAAAAGAAGTTGTCATTAACTTTGCACTTATTGCAAAAGATTGCATGCCACCCGGGTATCTTTTGATTCCCTAAGACATAGGAGATGATGCTCAGAAAATAGACCCTAGAAAGAAGGAAAATGGTATCTAATGTTAATGAAGACTCAAAAATAAAAAAGGAGGAGGCATTGTAACAATTTAAAAAAGTCAGTGAATAGAGCTCTGCAAGTATTTGTCAGTGAAAAACCTCAGACTTTGTGTGGATAGTCCTATTGGATGAATTGAAAAGATAAATTTAATGATTGATTAGGATTCTATAGACTATTAGTGCATTTTTTCATTTGAAGAGAAAGTTTATTTGAGTAGATCTAAGTGCTGGTTTTTGGTGTTCTAGTTCAGGGAGTCCATTTTTAGCTTGTTTTGAGTAGTTTAGAGAGTCATGGCTCCCCCATGAAATCTAACCATGGATAATAATCCATATTAGATGGAAATGGTAGAGGATTCATTAGTGTATATAGTTTTTGGAGTTAGGAGTCTGGAAAGTATGAGGAACTATTTTATATGCTAGGCCCTAGGCGAGTTTGTGAAGCCCGGTTAGAAGTCTAGAGGTAGAAAGAGTGATGAAACATTGCATGGTGGTATGGATTTGTACAAGGGAAAGATTTTTTCATGAAGATAAACATCATATCTATCCATTCTAGGTAGATAGAAGTCCTACCAATCATTGAGGATTTGGTTTGAACAAGTTTTCTATCAAAATCACAGTTCAGTCCTAGAAATTAGGCCTATTAGGCCTCTTGTCCTTGTTTGTAGGAAGTACCTGTACGGTCACTGTCAGACCCAAAAAATTTGTGAAAGTTTTAAAAATTCCAAAAGGTATCTGAATAAAATCTTATTTTTCCAAGTTGTTTGGAAAAGTTATGCCAGAAATAGGAAAAGGTGACTGGTTAGGGCTACTAGAATAGACCTATTTTTAAGGTCAATTCATAAAGATTCATGGAACCCGATAAGAAGATGATTGAAGACCCTTCCAAGATGGATCAAATGGGCAAGGAAAAGAATTTTTTCATGATGGAGAAGACCCCTGCAATGTTGGAGCATGTTTATGGATATTTGGCACTTAGAGTCTTCTAAGTAAGTGTGGAGAAGTGAATCAAAACAAAGGTGTTGATCATTCAAGGTTAAGTTTTCAGAGATTGACTCTTATAACAGAGTTGGAATAGGCCTTATTTAATGATCTAAGCCTATTGGAAGATCCTAAAGAGGAATAGGATTCTAGGAGGCAAGTGAAGTCTCTTGGAGGGTATGAAAGCAAGCCTTGAAGTTTATCATACATTACTATACCTTGTTGGAGTTCCATGAGATCCTCTGCCGAGAAAGTGTTGTCAAAATTATCATGCAGGGGCAAGGAGTCTGAAATATCTTCTAGTTTAGGAGAATCCAAACTAACATCGACTGGGAGCACATCTGGCATACTGGGACTAGCGGCTGCGCTTGGTGTAGGGGTCACCTTCTTCTTTTTCTTTCTCATTAGCAGAGCCATGGTGTCCATAATACTAGTAGAATCCGCCTCAGCGAAAGTCTATCTTCTCATCACTGCTGCCAATGACGGGGATCCTACTAGGTGAGCAGATGCCATTGGAGCTACAAGGAGGTCAGAGGATACCTGCATACTTATTTTCTGGCTGGCCAGCTTTGCCGACTCCATTTGTTGATGTAGCTAAGCCATTAGAAGGGTGGGGACTCATGGAGGAAATTTGGCTGGGGCCCTCTTTCTCTTTTCCTTTGCTTGTGCTAGGTTTAGTATCCATGGAAGATGAAGAAGGTTTGACACTAGCTAAAGAGGGGGTGGCCATTTTGATCATAGGTTTCTTTCGGGTGCTCTTGGGACATGCCCAGGAAAAATATTGGTGACTTGCCTCTATAATGGGGTGACATACCCCTTCAATTGTTAGGTCCTCAGGGGTGTCCTAGTCCACCGAAGGGAGATCTAATTTGTCCAGCCCTTACCCCTTGTATGCTGGGTCCTCTAGCAGCCCATCATCTAAAAAGCCCTTTGGGAAAGTCTGAAGGTCAAGTGCTTTCATGAGCCCTTTGCTCATTCGTGAATGCTGTCGGGCCTAGAGATCAAAACTATATTGGCAGTCTACCCAAAAATCTTCAATGTCTGCTTCATGGGGTGGGGATGCCTGGGGAAGTGCTATGGAAATATTATCAAGAGGATTGTAGTTCTTTTGGGTATGGTGGAATTCTACCAGCCCTAGGTTCTTCAATTCACTGTCTGCCTCCCTAGCTACGACGAGGCTGCATGTATAATTCCCGCATGAGAATGGGAATGGGACATTGATGACCTTCTTTAATTTATATAAGGCGTGCAGATCCATCATATACCGGTAGAACTCTAAAAGAATAATTTTGTCCCCGCAATAATGGGGAAGAAGATGTGGCTTCCCATTGAAGCCTGTCACCCGAATGTAGGTGTGATGTTAGAATTGAACAAAATAGCGGCCATAGGTGCTGACCAGAGTCATCGTCGCTTGTGGTAGTCGGTACCCAGAATCCCGAGTAAGTGTTATAATGTTGTGCTAAACAAAAGCATCATTTACCTGGCAAAAATTTGAGAAACTAAGTTCCCATTGCACTTGGGGATAATGGTCCCATGGTGTCATTTGGCCCGACCCATTTCCAAGCTCCCCAATTGTTCCCAAACCTAGAAAAGCTGATCTTTGTTGTGCTAGTGCCCATAGCATGTATGACATCATGTAAAACTTGGAGTTTTGGACAACCCCCTTCAACTGTTTGTCCACATGGTTGGATATGAGGGCCACCCAGTTGAAAGTCTGACTATGAGTGGTGATGCAATATAGAAAGTAGTACATCCATGCCCAAGAAATCCTGGGCATGGGGCAATCCAAAGATCCTGCATAAAAATAAAATGCCTGCCTGGATGGGCTCTTTGAACTCCCCGCAGGGAATTTCCAACTTCATCCTCTTGTAATCTCTCTTTGGGAATTTTAGCCAGTGGCTATTGATATGTTGCTAGGAAATAAGTTTAGCGCCCTCAAAATCCTGCAATGTCTGGAGTTGACTTTAGACAATGGATCCATTAAACTGTGGGATCCCCATCCCCGAGGATAAAGTTGCTGCATCTAAGTTGACAATTGTTGTTGGGTACTGTAGTGGTTGGGAAACTAGAAGTAGTACGGTCTGAGTTGGTGCATTGTATAATGTTTCTAGTTGGAGTATTAACTTTGGTCATTGCACCGAACAAGGAAATTTTTCCGCCTTGATGATGCCAGAGGTGATGATCTAAGTGGCCAAATTATCTCTGGTGGCCTTTAACCTGTAAATGGCTTGAATCAAGCCTTGCATTTCTGCCCAAAGTCTGGGCCCTGTGTCAGTTACTTCTTGAACTTTGAAATCTATTTTTGATCCCACAAGGGCACCGTCCTTGGGATATTTGGAGGTCAATGGAATCTTTTCCAACAACCTTTCGGCCTTAGTTTTGGTGGCTTCTCGGGTGGATGTGGTAGGTAGCTTCGGGATGGAAGGAGGGGTGATCACTTTAGACATCTTCATTAAAATTGTCCGCAACCTGCAAGATCAGAGAACTGTTAGGATGTGATACATATAAAGAATATTAGAACTCTGGGGAAATCGTCACCACCCTGCACTTGTTCAATAAGTGTTAGCATACATTAAAAAGTCCCAGAATACTTGTAATAGACGTGAATAGGACTCCGAGGGAAATAAGACCAAATAAAAAGGGGAAACAAAGTACAAGGAATTGCTTGAGACCCGGAGCTTGGATAATTTAGTCATTTCTGTGCCGATGTGACTAGTAAGAAATCATATTTGACTGATGTGGGTTGGCACATGGTCAGGTAGTAGGTGACATAACGGCATTAATGGAAACAAGTGGGCTGACATAGGGTAAAATAAATGCCATATGGGACATGGTTTGAATGCTCACTCATGGGAAATTAATCCCACCATTAAGGTGATGAGATGGAGGAGAGAGAAAGCCACCATGGCTTGAACCAGTGAGGTGTTGAGTTTGAACCATGGCGACTCTATCTCAATGAGCTTGGTCTGATTGGTGAAAATGCATGACAGAGCGCAAGGAACTCACGAGCTTGGAAGGATATATAGGATATATACATACATAAAAATATAGAGGGCCGAGGACCGAAACACATATACATAAGATATATAACATTTACAAGCTTTTACAAATTTATACAACCATACACATATATACACGAACTAACCTAAGATGATATACATTATAAACATTAATCTATAGTTATGCAGAGGGTGGACAACCCTCTCGCAGAGACAACCCACCAACAAAAGGTGAACCAAAAATAAAACATGAAACAAAAAACTAGAAGAACAAATGAAGACCAAAGAACAAAAGGGAACAACAAGAAAACACGGAAACAATAAGAAACCAGAGAACCTACCTGGAAATCTACGTAAGAGTAGGGAAAGAGAACACTAGGAATTCTCCCATAACAGGTTCTACCTTTGAATGAACATGAGCAGGTACCTCAAATCAGCTGGCAACAACCCACTAGGCATAGAGTAATCGCAGTTTAGTCGCCTAAGAATCGCTCTAAGTGCACAAGTGTTTTTAAACGTGGTAACTGTAAAAATGGCATGTAATTTCTATTTATACTCAAGGTAAATGTAGGTTACCTCTTACCCACAAACTCTAGAATAGGAAAACCCCCAGACTCTGAACCCAAGGATTCCATGTGACCATACCTTCTTGCGAGAAGAAGAAATCATGGCGGAGAATCCCGTAGTCTGAAATCTGGCTTTGGAAAGAACAACAAACTCTAGGACCAGGTCCTAGAGACACAAAAGAGAAGAGGAAAAAGAAAAAAAACCTCATGGGAGGGAAAACCCAGAGAAGAAAGCAAAGAGAAATAAAGACAAAGAAAACAAGGCAAGAGCTAAAAGTGAAAAGAGGGGACCCAACATTTTGCACACAAAATGTAGGGATGGGTATGTAGGGCATAACAAATGGAAACTATCTGGGACAGATGCCTTAGCAGATTTGAGAACCATGGAATATCTGGTTAGAAAAACTAGAACCAATCATTACTCAGAGTATCCTGTCTGTGAGGCACGAAGCATTTGAGAAAATCTGGCTCATACATGATTCAATCCATGGTGTTTTGTCAGTTGTGAAGTGTGTGCTTTGGAAGAAAATCAAGTTGATGACCTCTGGGAGAAGCAGAGAAGAGGTACTAAATGTATCGATCCAAAGTCATCAAATTTTCTTGTTTCCCCCCAGATACCAGAGTTTCTCCATCCTTTATTTCCTTGTCATTTTATTCTTTTCTGGATGGGAGGGCGGTACTTCTTTCACCATTAAGCTTAAGCTTAGATAATTTTAACGGCGGTACTTATTTCACCTTTCCACCCACTTCAATTTGCTAAATAGGGAAGAAAAACTCTAGACTCGGGAAGAATTTTAAAATTTCAGACTTGGGCCAATGAACTAGTGTGACCGATCTACTCTCGGTGTGTCCAATTACTTGTTCTTTTAGATTTTGATTTAACTGATTTCCAGACTTCTAGGGATGGATCCGATAAAAATTTCCCATAGCCTGTTACCAAACTTACAAAATAAATTTGGAGACCGTACCAGTTCCACCATGCTAACAATAGATTCCAAGTTCACCAAAATGCAAAAGGTACCATCCTGGAGACTAGATGTTATGCAAAGCATACCAGCCTACAAAAGGGGGAGAAAAACATCGGGGTCCCAAAAAATAAAGAACAAAGCTGAAAAAAAAACAAAAATCAAAGGGATGATCCCAAAGGACGGCTAACCAAAACTATTTACAAGAAAAGGCACCCCCAAATGGAGCACCGGGAAGGAAATATTTACAAACATGGAGATTTACATATAGCACAACCCCGGAAAAACCTGCCTTATTCAAAATAATGCTTGAGAAACTATCCATTAATGAGAAATGGAATAGTTTCTCCAGTCATGGTACTGAGGTGATAGGTATTTGCCCCATAGATCTCTAAGATCAAATATGGTCCGAGCCAGAGCCATTGGAATTTGGTGTGCTTTCCTTTCTTTTCTCAGGCCTTATCCCACAAGAGGACCAAGTCCAAAATCTGAAAGGCTTTATACTGGACTCTTCAGTCAAACCATCATTTCACTACTACTTGGTGATGCACAAAGTGTTTAAGGGCTGCATCTCTTTGTTCCTCCATCCACACCAGATTTAGGAGCTGAACCTCCACAATATTGTCTCAGTTGCTGAATTCCTACATGAACTGTAAAATTGGGATTTGTAAGTTAATGGGGAACAGTGGGTTTTGGCTATAAACTAGATGGAATGGAGATGTTCCCAGGGAAGTTTTAATTCAAATATAATCTACCTAGAAGGTGAATCTTAGCTTTAGGTGCTAGTCCCAGGGATTCTGTTCTAACAAGTGTTTGATCACCTCAAGAAAGTTCTTGTTGGTTGATTCAGCAACACCCTTACCCTGGGGTTAATAGTTGCTGGAGAACTTCACAGTGATCTTCTTGTTATAGGTCCATTCAAGTAATTGCGCTAAAGAAAATGCTGGAACATTGTCACATACCATAGCAAAGGGCATTCCAAACCTTGTGACAATGTTTTCTTCTAGGAATTGGATGACCACATCTGCCATGTTATTTTTACAAGGCATTGCTTCAGACCACCAGGTGTAGTAATCAGTAGAAGTTAGTATGTATCGGTGGCTGGCATATGAGTTGGGGTTGATTTCCTTGATAAAGTCAAATTCCCATTGGGTGAAGGGTCTAGCTTTGAAAATTGGCTGCAAAGGCATGGCCAGGTTTCGCTCATGATGTGCCATGGTTTGGAAAGTATGGCACTTCTTGACATGAGTGTAGACATTTCTAAAGATACAGGGCCAATATTATCCAGCCCGGAGGATCTGATGGGTAGTGGCATCAGCTGAGCCATGCCTGGTTCCAAACTGCCTATGGAATTCTTTGATTATCTTTGTAGCTTGAACCCTATCAATGCACTAGAGGTACACTCCTTCATAGTTCCTACAAAAAAGTGTGGCATTTTTTATCATGAAGTGTGTGCTTTTCAATCGTAGGGTGCGACATTTATTTGGAGGTAATCCATCTAGGCATCTATTATTAAGAAAAAAGTACACCAGGTCTGTGTACCATGGATCCTGAGTGATGGACTCCACTGTATATGTCTGACATTCAATGTGGGGAGTCTCTTCTGCCATTTCTCTATATTGTCCCTAGCCTTAGACTATCTTCATGGGTTGCATTTCTAAATTGTATTCTTGGAGGATGGCCATCCATTTTCCCCATCTCTCACCCAATTCACTCTACATCAGCAGAGACTTTGCCGCCTAGTCTGGGATAATAGCATGTACCTTTCTCTAGAGAATATAATGCCAGAATTTCTTCACAGTGTGAAAGAGAGAAAAGGCCTTCTTTTTCAAAGGTGAATATCATATTTCAGCCTTCTTGAAGGGGGAGCTCATGAAAGCTATTGGTTGTTCTTCCCCTTTGACCTTTTGGGTCAAGAATTCTATGGTAGAATGTAGCAAAGCAAAGGAATAAATGTAAAAGGGGAGGGAGTAGTTTGGACTAGCTAGAACTGGTGCCTCTATTATCATTTGTTTGATCTGGGTGAACGCCCACTTTTCTTTAGGACTCTACTCAATTTTGATATCTTTCTTCATCATTTCATTGAGTGGATTTACAATCTCGGTGAACCCAGTGATGAACCGCCGGAGAAAGTTGATCTTTCCAAAGAAAGAACTCATTTTTTTCTTGCTGCCAGGTATTTGTAGGTTTAGCAGTGCTTCAACTCTCTCAGGGTCAATGGATATACCCTTCTCAGAGATAATATGCCTGAGAAATTTCCCTTCAGTGACCCCGAATATGCATTTCTTAGGGTTGAGGGATATTCCATACCGGTGACATCTCTCACAAATCTAGGCGAGGTGGGTGGAATGATCACGCATGTCCCAGGAAAAGATGGTTAAATCATCCATGTAGATGATTATGGACTAGTTCACAAGGACCTTGAACGCGATGTCCATAGCCTTTTGAAATGTGGCCCCTGTGTTAATCAAGCCAAAGGGAATTCTCCGATAGGAAAACATTCCCCACTTGGTGGTAAACACCGTTTTGTCTCTATCCTCATATTTAACCATTACCTGGTTATATCTGGAGTACCCATCTAAGAAGGACATCATTTGTGATTCATTCACAATTTGTAATACCTCATCTAGCGAGGGGAGAGGGTGATTGTCTTTCTTGGAGGCTTTGTTCAAATTTCAAAAATCCATGCAAAGGTGAATTTCACCACTTTTCTTCCTCACAGGGACTAGGTTTTCCACCCACGTAGTGTGCCAGATGGGAAAGATTATCCGGGCTGACAGTTGTTTTTGAACCTCCTGGTAAATCAGAGGCTCGATCAGTGGGTTGACTGGTCGTTTCTTTTTCTGAAAGGGATTAGCATCAGGTTTGAGTGGGATGGTATGAGTCATGATGGATGTATCATAGGTTTCCAAGTCTTCATACCCCCATGTGATTACATCTATGTATTCTTGGAGAACCGCGAGAATCTTCTCCTTCTCCTTAGGGGAGCAGGAGGTGCCAATGTGTATCATTTTCTCCTCACCGGGCTGGCCAATGTTAACTTTCTCAAAATTTTCTCCCTTAGAGGAGGATGATATCTTTTCCCGGCCCTAAGGGTCTGAGTCAAAGATTCATTCAAGTGTGACCATCCCTTTTGGAATGGTGTTGGTTGGTAGGTCCATGATCCCATCATCTTCATCACCCTGTCTAGTATCATCATGATCTCTCTCTTCCACTATCTGGTCCTCAAAGACACCAACATTGGCCATGAAGGCCAGGATATGTTGATCATCCTCAAAGACCTAAAAATGGGTGACATTATTAGGAATGGATGGGGTGGGGATCATCTCAATGGAAAATGTCTGTAGTCGTGAGCTAGCCATGGGCTCAAGTGTGCTGGCAGAAATGGCAAGGGAATTTGGGACATAGTTTCATCTCTAGGGAATAAGATCAATGCCAAAGGAATAAAAATCCTCAATAAGGCTCCATGCTTGGTTACAGTATGTAGCCAGCCTCTTATCATGACAGGTATATTGACTCTGGACTTGTTTAACAATCAACTCTGAATCACCCAGGACCCAAAGGTGAGTGATTCCTTTTCTTAGTGCAAATAGGAGTCCAAGGACCAAAGCCTCATACTCCATGACATTATTCATGTAGTTTAACTATATCCTATAGGATGCAAGGAAGGATTTTCCCTACGGGTTGATTAATTCCACTCTGGCCCCACAACCCTGTTTGGATTAGGACCCATCAAAATTAAGGGTCCACAGGTCATCGTTTTCTATCTAGGGCTGGGAAGATGAAGTGGGTTTGGATTATTCTTGGGAGGGTTGGGAGGAGTTTCCTCTGGCATTGATTATACATGGGTGAGGTTTATCTCCAGAGAGATTTATGATTGAGATCCCCAGGCATGCGGTGCCCAAAAGGCGCTCTTAGTAGGAGCACTGGGTCCTGGGGAATCAGGTCTGTGTTCTTTCTCCCGGAGGGTATTGATGTGTCGTGTAGCAGTGGCAAGGCAAGGTTCACACTCTAGCTCTGAATGTTTTTGGTAATGTACCTAACACTAAGTTCTAGACAAGAGTGTTGTGAGGGTTGCTATGGCACCATAAGAGTTAACCTCTACCCCTAATTTTTCTTCCAGGTCCTGGGTTCTCTATAGAACTATGGGATCTTCCCTAGGGGTGAAATAGAAGGTTAAGATCTCAAGGTGTTGGTACACCCCCGGGGAAGTCTCAGAGAAGAGGACCTTATTCACCCTCCCAACTTTGGTGAGGACCTATCTCATTCGGGGCTCACTTTCAACCTGGACCTTGTTAGATTCTCCTTCCTCGGGGAGCCATATGTGGGAGAAGTTGGTTGAGAAGTATCCATTCAGGGACTTGGACCAATTCTAACTTAGTAACATCCCATAAGTCTCTGGGATGTCCACCACTTGGATTTCAATTGTGCTGGCTATCCTGGGGTCCTGTATGAGTTGAATCCAGACATTCTTCAATTCACCCACCATTTTTACAGTAGTTTTATCTAGTTGGATTACTGCACCGTTAGATGGGGTGGGTCAAAATCTAAACTTCTGACATATGGATAAAGGAATGATGTTGCCCAAAGCCCCAAAATATACTAGGTAGTTGTGTATATTCTTTCCTATTATGTTCAAGCCTGGTAGGAAGGGAGGATCTTCAGTGTTTCCCTTTAAGATAGCTGCGTTGGCGTCTTCAAAAGAGACAGTCTTGGGTGGGTGACTGACGACTTCTAGGTTTCTCAAGGGCTTCAAAAGGGAATTATTCTACTCAGGATAGTTAAGTAAAACCTCCATCAAGGTCATGAAGGTGGTGGTCTGTTCTAACACCTTTGTGATGTCAATCCTTCCTCCTAGGAATTTGTGGCTTCCCTTGGCTAGGTCCTTAGCTTGGTTAGAGCCAGAGCCTTTTAGAGGGACAAACCGATCAGTCATGTTGTCTCGGGGAGGAGTTTCCTTGGGAGGTGTGGGTGTGTAAACTAGTCCCTTACCAGCCTGACTTTGAGTGTTGTAGGGAGTCTACAAGTTGGTGAAGGCATTTGCCTCAAATGTCAGAATAGATTCACCAAAGAACCCCTGTAGTTTGGGTTCTTCTTCGTGTTCTCTGCCTGTTCCAAAGAAGATGGTCTCATAGGTGAAGGCACCATGAGTGGGCTTTGTTAGAGTAATAGTCTCTTGGATTATTAATTAAATCATTATGATCTAATTACTAACTCACCTATTCACTCTAGTTGCTTATGCTAACCTTAGGGTTTCCCTTTTAGGGTTTTGTGATTCCTTTTATAAGGATTCACCTCTTTGTATCAGATAAGGAGTTTCACATCACATTGTATTAGATTGAAACATATTGTTAATAATATATTGTTTTCATGTGCATATGATGTCTCTAATTTTTTGGCCTCCATAGATTCTTCCTGTCTTCTATTCTTTACTTCTTCCATGTGACAGGGTTATGCATGTAGGTGTTCTTGGGAGAATAGTTTCCTACCTATTCTAACATGGTATCAGATCCATCTTGCTACTTACTATTCATATTTGTGTTGAAGTGTTTCATAAGCTAGAGTTTTTTTTGGCATTTTCAGAGTTTTTATGTGGATTTAGAAGTGGGCTTTGTTTCTGGTCACTTTGGGCTCAAACATAAATCTCCATTGAGCATAGAGCACCCAAAAACCCCAGAATCTATATAAAACTTGTCCATTTTGGACAACTTGGCTCTGAGGAAATTTTTTTTTGGTTTCTAGTGCTGTACGGGCATAGAAACTGAGAAAAAAAAACATTTTTTTAATGTTTTATGCATTAAAAATAACGCATGCAATGATTTTTGTTTGGCACCACCGTCACTCTGCCACTGCGCCACCAGCACTCCACCACCGCCGGCTGTGCCTCCCACCAGCTCTGCGGGTGCCTCTCGGCTCCTCTGGCCCCCACCACCTCCCGGCCCCCACCGACCTCCTCTCTGACACCCACCGCCTCCCGGCCCCCGCCGCCACCTAGCTTCGCTACCGCCTGGCCTGGTTGGCCCTCCTCCGCGCCGCTCAGCCACTCCACCCACCCGACGGGTTTGTTTAAGCCTTGTAGGCTTATTATCGCCAGCAATGGTCATATGGGAAACCAGGAGCTTTGGTTTAGCCCCCTGCGGGCGCTATGCGCCCAGGGGCTCATTTTTTTAGCCCCAGGGGCTTAAAACTTACCTTTTGGAGCTTTTTGACCCTCCCTCACTATTTTCGCGCTATCTGGAGCATACAGAGGTATTTTTATGACTTATTTATATCAATAGAAAGCTCTTTCTGATCTCTTTCCGATGATGGAGGTTGGGGTTTTGGGTTTTGCCATTTTGATAGTGTTTTTTTCTATCAAAGTCTGATATTTGGTTTTGCCTTCTGGGAGCCATATCTTGCTCATTCAAACTCTGTTTTTGGCAAACCAGATTTCATCAGAAAGTTGGTTCAGTGAGTTTTTTAGTTGCAGGGGTCTTTTATCTAGATTTTTCTCCAGGTTCTTTCTCCTCTGAGTTTTTCTCTTTCGCACTCGTGTGGATTACTTGGGTTCTACAAGTCCTATGATCTCTTCTTCTGGCTCACTCTTCTTTCTGACTTCTGAGCATTGTATGCTTCTCTTCTATAGTGTTCTCTTTTCTATTAACACACTGAGATAAAGTTCCTACTTTTACATATCTGAGATTTTGAACACCTTGTGTTTGTTTGTACTCACACTCAGTTATAAAGTTCCATGGGGGGTTATGATGTTTTGCCTTTTATGGTCATCCACCTTTATCAAGTGAGCATACCTTCCATAACATTAGCCCATGCCATGTGTCGATGACACTGCCCTTTATCTTATGCTTGTACTTCTATTACACTGTTGGTGTTCCTGATTCTTCTTCTTGCAGCTATTTCTGGCATTGCATTTCAGTGTTCCTTTCACCCCTCTCCCTACTCAGCATTATGGGGGGGTTCACCTGTTGGTTCTATTGCTTCCTTGGTTCAGTTGAGTGATTTGTGTATTCTATTTTTGTTCCTATGTACAAGGCAGATATAGTGGCTAGGCACCTATGCATTCCGGTGAGATGGATCATCTACTATATAGACACTCATTGTTTCCTACTTTTGGAGGTCACCTCTTCGATTGATCAGCTCTTCAAACTTTGTCAACTCTACCTGGTCATGCACTATTTCAGTGGGGGTTCCAATAGTTACTTTTGACAGTGTTTACAGCTTCATGCTTTGGATATGCTTCTTGCTCTTTCTTGTTCCTATCTTTGGGACTTTTTCCTAGATTGGAGGCTTAGTTTCCTTCATCTAGTCAATCTCTTTTTAGGGTAGAGTTTTTTCCACTGGGTTTTCCCTATTTCCCCACTTTACAGAGATTTCTTGTATTGGGTACCTGATCAGGCCTTGTTGCCGGGACCCTTCTTTCCTGCTTTCTGCAGTAGTCTCTTGCGTTGTGCTTCTCCCTAAGCTTATCTAATTACTAACTCACCTATTCACTCTAGTTGCTTATGCTAACCTTAGGGTTTTTATTTTAGGGTTTCATGATTCATTTTATAAGGATTCACCTCTTTGTATTGGATAAGGAGTTTCACATCACATTGTATTAGATTGAAACGTATTGTTAATAATATATTGTTTTCATGTGCATATGATGTCTCTGGTTTTTTGGCCTCCATAGATTCTTCTTGTCTTCTGTTGTTTACTTCTTCCATGTGACAGGGTTATGCATGCAGGTGTTCTTGGGAGAATAGGTTCCTACCTATTCTAACATGCTCTTGTATAGGAGGCTTTGGGGGAGTAGGATCAGAAGCTTTTTGTCTGTCTAGCTGGGAAATCATAATGACTTTCTCTAGTGTGGCACAATTTACCTCATTGTGGGAGCTTGTGTCATGTAATTTACACCAGTTGGTCATGGGCTAGAATTCTATGACTGACATGAAATGGGACTGTCCATTACCATTCTGATTGGAGTTTTTGTTCTAAGGTGGGCCTCTTATATTAGCATTGTTATTCCATTGCTATTGATTGGGCTGAGGCCCGTTGTTGTAGCTTCTTCCCCTGATATTATTGTTTCGTTGGCCAAAGAAAATATTCCCTCTCTAGGAATTGGAGTTCTAGGGTGTGTAGGACACCGCCTTTAGTTGACCCATGTCCATAGTCAGTGTGGATAACATTCTCCAGAGGGATTCAACCTTGGCGGTCAATTAGGTGTTTGCATCATAATGTGATGGTTGTTGTTGTTGGTTCCCTAGGAAAGTGGAAACATTCACTAGAGTCAAGGGTGAAAATCCACCAATCGTGAATTATTGGAAGAAAGGCACTCTAGGTGGTTGTGTCTGTGGTTGTTGCATTTGCTGCGGCTAGTTCCAGGGGAAAGATTTCAGACTTGGTGTTGTCTGGGTCTAAAATAGATACATGTACCGGGCCTACTGGTCTATTGGCTGTGGTGGGGGATTCATGGCCATTATGGGGGCACCCATTACTTTATTGGGGTTATATCCCCCAGTGTAAGAAGTTCCGTCGGGTATCATGTTGAATGGCATGCTCTGCCCAATCCCGCCCAGAGATTTTTTAAGACCATGGGACAATTCTAAGGCCAGGTTATAAACCTTTGCCAAAGTATCCTGGTCACTGGGGGTGGTAGTTCTCTAGAGGAAAGTGGCAATGAAGGGGTCCATCATGTTGAGATAGGTCTGAATGGTTACATCCAGGGATGGGATGAAGGGACCCATGCACCGCTTTAAGGCGTGTTGGAACCGGTGGTTGAATGTTTCCAGGGGTTCATTCGGTTCCTTCCTGATAGAAATGAACTAACTGTGAGACCATGCTGGGTCCATGTGTATGCAGAAGGTAGCCAGGAAGGCATCCTCCATGTCCTACCAGCTATTGATGGAGTTGGTGGGAAGGTTAAGGTATCAGTTCAGTTCGTTCTGTCACAGGGACAAAGGGAACATCCAGGTCACAACGTCTTGATGTTGGATCTAATTTCGATTCATGGAATCTTTGTATGGCTGCAGATGCTCTTCTACAGTTCATGAGCCTAAGTGCTCATATTAAGGACAAATGTTTTCTGGGGGCAAAGGTAAATAGTTGACTGCACCCAGAAAAGTTCCCATCAGAGACCCGATATTTCCAAAATATGTAGCCATTGGGGGTGTTGGATTTTAGCTAGGCTGAGCGTTAATTCCCAAGGTTGTCTGGGGGACTTGGGTATTTTGTGGTATGCTAGATCCCCAAACAACGGTGGCTAATTTGGCTTTTGGGGTTTGTTTCTTTCGAGTGGGAGGCTCGAGTTGGACAAACCTCCCAGGATTGGGAGTTGATCGAAGGACTCTTTCAAATCTCGCTGGTGAAAATGATCCAATCCCACTAAAGGATTGACTCCTAAAACTATGGCTTGGGAAACCCTCAGGCAGTGTAAAATTTGAATCATCAGAGGGGGATGAGTTCATGCCCTCCTTCTAGCACAAGTTTTTGTTGACGGGACTTTGTGACCGGGTCTGCCAAAAAATTTAAGTTGTCACCAGGTACCGGGGTACCGACCAACTTTGCCTGTAAAGGTTTTCTAAGGAAATGAGATTCCCCAGGCCTCCAAGCACATGAGAGTCGGGTCTCAATAGTGTGGGGGCTCAGTTGGGAAATGTGACTATTTTGTTTGAGGGTGATAGCTAGTTATCTTAACTCATCCTTTCTGAAGACTCAAGTAAGTGGGGTTTCCCGCAAGTGCACATTCACTTAACAAATAAACTTCAAAAGATACCATAGAGTTAGAAAGATTTCATTCACCTATAATTATACTAAACATTCAAAACATTGACAATTCTCTAACACACTACACTAAATACTGAAGAAATACAGAACCATCAGCTCATGTTTAATCAATAGCGGAGGAAAAGGAGGTTGCTAATCTACTTGAAGTATTAGAGAAAAGGACATAAAGAAAAAAAAGCATAAAATACCATTAACCAGAGATCAGAATTCCAACAAATTCATTGATATAACTCTTCCTTCTTCATTAACATATCTTCTAGCAAGCACTAGTGCATATTAAAATGGTGGCTCCAAGGGAGCATTTAACTACTGAAAGCTTAGAAACTATGGAGCATTGAGCTCTGCAACTAAGAACTAAGAAAAACCAAATTGCTATTAGCTATGGACTGCAAAATCATCAATTTTTCTGACCCTTGGAATGAAGCCAGACTTATTATTTATACACATCATTTAACCTAAAATTTTACCTAACTTATTTTACACTTTATAATATAATAATATTTTCTGGTGGCCGGTACTACCTACACCACGCTACAAAAGACCTCGAGACAGGAAAGGTCTGACATGTAAGAAGAATAAGACAAGAAAAGAGGAGTGGAAGAATCAGCCTCGAGAAGAGAGCTGGGAGGAGAAAGATGGAATCTGATCCCCTGGGGATCGAGGCTACATGCCTCATAAATGGGAAAGTGGCACCCTATCTTTGATGCGCTAGGTGTAACATTGAAGTGACGCCTTGGGAAGACCACCTGTCAGAAACCTCTTATCGAGCTGATGTGCCTTATTGCGGTTACCTACCTTCTGACAACCTTTATTAACTACCTTGAAAGTGACCGGTCAGCCTTGGGAACTAGGACACAGGTCACTTAAAGAATACAAAAATGTGGGATCTAGAATTTTAGGTTCTGGGAACTTGCGTTCTAAAAGAATGAATGAATACAACCGATACATGGTTGGTGAGATTCTCCGGGCTCTGGAGAAATTTATTGTTCCTTATGATTTTTCCCAAGCCTCCAACACTTGGCCTATGCTTTCTTCATCTACATTTCTGATGCTGTCACACTGACTGCGGATAGCCTCCAATGCTTCCTGAACATCTTCAACCCCGCTTCAAAATTCATCCACCATCTTGATGACATCATCTGATCAGATCATTATCTTGGATAATTTGGATAACCTGCCCTCATCAAAATCTCTAGCCAGTGGATACAGGGACTCCATCTGATCATCAAACTTGCCGAGGACATAGTCCTCTGGGGTACACATTCTGGTGGTGAAGGGATCAACTTTCGATACTCCAGCCACGAATGATTGAAAAAAACCCAAGGGGTATTGGGCTGCTATAACTTTCTCTTTCAAGATCTTAACTAGTTCCTTGCATAGCTCACCCCTGAGGACAAGTCTGGAGTACTAGGCCTGGAGGGAATCATATGATTTGTCTCCCAAAATCCCTCCCTCTATGGTGACTTCTTCTCCTATGTCGGGGATTTCTTCTAGCCTGACCTTCCATTTTTCATACTTCGCTAAATTTTTCTCCCATACGAGAGCGGAGCCCTTTTCCTAGCTAAGAAGAGAGTTAACCCAATAAAGGTCCAAGAGGGACACCACCAAAAAATGTCTCATGGTGGTCACTTTCTTGGCGGCCCACCCATCCACAGCTTGTGCCTTCTTCTTCATAATTTGTAGAGAGTCCACATCGCCCTGCGCAAACGGAAATATAGAGGAAGGGGTTCTAGGGTGAACCTTGGCCAAAGGCTGTGTAAGTTCTGCTAGAAGTGTGAGGAGATTGGCATTTGTCTCTCTTTCCTCCTTCAGCTTCTGGCCTTGCTTGATGTATCTAGCCTCTATTGCCTTGGTGGCTTCTTTTAGTAAGTCCAGCTCACCCTATTTTTCTCTCCTCCCTAGTGCTACTTCTGTTATGTTATAATCCTCAGGCCTTACAACCACTACATCTATACCTAGTGGGGGTGTTGCAATAATCACAACTGCACTACCTATTGGACCAGTTCAGAGAGTATGGACTGTCCATGCTTTCTTGGGATTTTTAGCCTCTGCATTCCTGGCCAACATTTCAGCCAATGAGAGTGTAGCACCTGATGTCACCACCAAGGCCTTACTTTTCCTTGATTTGACCAGCCATTGGGGCAGCTGAGGCAGCTTCAACATTAAAACCTGTTCATTGGGATTCCTTTCAGAATCTGGCAGCACATTCTCAAAATGTACATTGCCTTCGGGCTCTCTTTCCCTTTCTTGTTCTGGTTCCTTTTCTTGTTCTTATTCTTTGGAACCTTCAATGTTTTTCACCATACTGGCATCTTTAGTTGTACTATCTAGAACCTTTTCTCCAGTCTCAACATTGTCCATATTTTTAGGGACCTCCTCGTCCCTCCTGACGTCAGCTGATTCTGCATTTTCATTATCCGGGGCTTCTTGATCAATCTACTACTATTGCTCTTGGGCCTCATCAGCCTCATCTATTGGAACATTCTCCTCCATCAAAACATCCTCTAGAGGTGGGTGAGGTCTCTGGCCAAAATTTAACAAGGCAGCCACCATTACTACCTCACCAAATGTGCTCCGGGGCACTTGATCACCCGAAGTAACCAAAGGCATTTGGAGCATGATGATTGAGGGTACGGTTGATCCTGTGGGTCTGGGTTCCCCGACCATTGGTTTCTCATCTATGTGTTTTTTTGGTGTGTCTTTGGTCTCCTGGACCAGTATCTTCTCCTACTCAGGTCCCATTTGTGCCTCTTCTCAGGCTGCTTGTTCTGATGTATGTTCTTTTCCCAGGATTTCCTTTTCTATGGGGGCCTCTTCTCTATCCTGAGCTACAATCTCTTCCATCGCATGACCTATACCTTGATGGAGTTCCATGGGCTCCTCCGTAGATAAATTATCATCAAAATCATCATGTGGGGGTGAGGATTCTGAAATATCTTCTAGTTTGGGAGAATCCAAACTGACATCCATCGGGGGCATATCCAACATATCAGGACTGGTAGTTGCACTTGGTGTAGGGGCCACCTTCTTCTTTTTCTTTCTCATCAATGGAGCCCTGGTGTCCATAATACTAGTAAAATCTGCCTCAATGAAAGTCTATCAGCTCATCACTACTACCAATGATGGGGATTCCGCCAGGCAAACAGATGCCATTGGAGCTACAAGGAGGCCAGAGGATACTTGCATACTTATTTGCTGGCTGGCCAGCTATTCTGACTCCATTTGTTGATGTAGCTGAGCCATTAGAAGGGTGGGGACTCATGGAGGCACTTTGGCTAGGGTGCCATCTTTCTCTTTTCCTTTGCTTGTGCTAGGTTCAGTGGCCATGGAAGATGAAGAAGGTCCAACACTGACTCAAGAGGGGGCGACCCTTTTGACCATTGGTTTCTTTTAGGTGCTCTTGGGACATGCCTAGGAAAAATATTGGTGACTTTCCTCTATAATGGGGTGACATACCCCTTCAATTATTACGTCCTTAGGGGTGGTCTAGTCCACTGGAGGGAGATCTAATTTTTCCAACCCTTTCCCCTTATATGTTGGGTCCTCTAGCAGCTCATCATCTGAAAATCCCTTCGGGAAAGTCAAAAGCTCAAGTGATTTCATGAGCCCTTTGCTCATTCCTGAATAATGTCAGGCCCAAAGATCAAAACTGTCTTGGCAGTTTGCCCAAAAATCTTCAATGTCTACTTCATGGGGCAAGAATGCCTAGGGAAGTGTTGTGGCAATCTTTCCGAGAGGATCGTAGTTCTTCCAGGTGTGGTGGAATTCCACCAGCCCCAGGTTCTTCAATTCACTATCTCCCTCCCTGGCTACGGTGAGGCTGCATGTATAATTCTCACATGAGAATGGGAATGGGACATTGATGACCTTCTTTAATGTAAAGAAGGTGTGCAGATCCATCATCTGCCGGTGGAACTCTAAAGAATAATTATGTCCCCACAATACTGGGGAAGAAGATGGGGCTTCCCGTTGGAGCCTGTCACACAAATATAGGTGTGATGTTGGAATTGAATAAAATAGAAGCTATAGGTGCTGACCAAATTCATCGTTGCTTGTGATAGTCGGTACCCAGAATCTCAAGTAAGTGTTAGAATGTTGTGGTAAACAAAAGCATCATTTACCTGGCAGAAATTTGAGAAACTGAGTTCCCATTGCACTTGTGGATAATGGTCCCATGGTGTCATTTGGCCCAGCCCATTTCCAAGCTCCCCAACTGTTCCCAAACCTAGAAAAGTTGGTCTTTGTTATGCTATTGCCCATAGCACGTATGCTGTCATGTAAAACTTGGAGTTCTGGACAACCCCCTTCAGCTGTTTGTCCATGTGGTTGGATATGAGGGCCACCCAGTTGAAAGTCTAATTGCAAGTGGTGATACAGTACACAAAGTAGTACATCCATACTGAGAAATCTTAGGCATGGGGCAATCCAAAGATCCTACATAAAAATACAATGCCCGCCTGGATGGGCTCTTTGAACTCCCTGCGGGGAATTTCCAACTTCATCCTCTTGTAATCCCTCTTTGAGATTTTTATCCAGTGGCTATTGATATGTTTCTGAGAAATAAGTTTAGTGCCCTTGAACTACTGCAATGTTGGGAGTCGATTCCAAACAATGGATCCATTAAACTATGGGATCCCCAGCCCTGAGATGAAAGTTGCTACGTCCAAGGTGATGATTGTTGTTGGGTACTGTAGTGGCCAGGGATCCAAAAGTAGGACGGTCTGAGTTGGTGCATTGTACAATGTTGCTATTTGGAGTATTAACTCTGGTGATTGCACCAAACAAGGAACATTTTCCGCCTTGATGGTGCTGAAGGCGGTGATCTGAGTGGCCAGATTATCTCTGGTGGCCTTCAACCTGTAAATGGCTTGAATCAAGCCTTGCATTTTTTCCCAAGGTCTGGGCCCTGTGTCCGTTACTTCTTGAACTCTAGACTCTATTTTTGATCCCACAAGGGCACCATCCTTGGGATATTTGGAGGTGAAAGGAAGCTTTGCCAACAAACTTTCGGCCTTGGTTTTGGTGGCCACTTGGGTGGACATGGTAGGCAGCTTCGGGCTGGAAGGAGGGGTGATCACTTCAGACATATTTGATCAACTTGTCTGAAACATACAAGATCGGAGAACCATTAGGACATGATACATATAAATAATATTAGAACTCTGAGGAAATCGTCACCACCCTGCACCTATTCAACAAGTGTTAGCATACATTAAAAAGTCTGAGAATACTTGTAATAGACATGAATAGGACTCTGGGGGAAATCAAACCAAATGACAAGGGGAAACATAGGACAAGGAATTGCTTGAGACCTGGAGCCTGGATAATTTAGTCATTGCTGTGCCAATGTGACCAGTAAGAAACTGTATTCGGCTGACATGGGTTGACACGTGGTCAGGTGGCAGGTGACATAAAGGCATTAATGGTGACAAGTGGGCTGACATGGGGTAAAATAAATGCCAGATGGGACATAGTTTGAATTCTCACTTATGGGAAATTAATTCCACCATTAAGGTGATGAGACGGAGGAGAGAGAAAGCTACCATGGCTCAAACTAGCGAGGTGCCAAGTTTGAACTGTGGTGACTCCATCTCAAAAAGCTCAGTCTCATTAGTGAAAATGCATGATAGAGCATGAGGAACTCACGAGATCAAAAGGATATATAGGATATATACATACATTAAAATATAGAGGGCCGAGTGCTGAAACACATATACACAAGATATACAACATTTACAAGCTTTTACAAATTTATACAACCATACACATATATACATGAACTAACCTAAGATGATGTACATTATAAATATTAATCTACAACTACGTGGAGGGCGGACAACCCTCTCATAGAGCCAACCCACCAATGGGAGGCGAACCAAAAATAAAACATGAAACGGAAAACCAGCAGAACAAACGAAGACCAAAGAACAAAAGGGAACAACAAGAAAACACAGAAATAGAAAGAAACCAGAGAACCTACCTAGAAATCCATGGAAGAGTAGGGAAAGAGCACACCAAGAACACTCCTATAATAGGTTATATATTTGAATGACCACAAACAGGTACCTCGAATCAGCTAGCAACAACCCACTAAGCACAGAGTAATAACTGTTTAGTCACCTAAGAATCGCTATGAGTGCACAAGTGTTTTTAAATGCGATAACTGTAAAAGTGGCATGTAATTTCTATTTATACTCAAGGTAAATGCAAGTTACCTCTTCCCTGTAAACTCCAAGACAGGCAAACCCCCAAACTCTGGGCCTGGGGATTCCATGCAACCATACCTTCTTGCGAGAAGAAGACATCATGGCGGAGAATCTTGGAGTCTGGAATCTGGCTCTTGAAAGAACAACAAACTCTAGGACTGGGTCCCGGAGACATGAAAGAGAAGAGAAAAAAGAAAAAAAACCTCATGGGAGGGAAATCCCAGAGAAGAAAGCAAAAAAAAACAAAGACAAAGAAAACAAGGCAAGAGCCAAAGGCAAAAAGAGGGGACCCAACATTTTGCACACAAAATGTAGGGACGAGTATGTAGGGCATAATAGGTTCATGTGTTGTATTTGGTGGAAAATTGTCAATTTATCCTAAGGATAGCCATATTTTTTGTAAACTGCAATTATGGTGCTCCATGAGGAGACATCGCTTTCTACCATTTCCTCAAACATTTTGGTGTTAGTATATGGGATTCATTCAAATATCCATAAGATCATTCAAGGTAGTATTCAAAATTGGTAGATGTTCATGTTTGTAAGCTTGTTCAATTTATCATTGGATGTATATTGGGCTTTTCACGGTACATCTGAAACCAAGATAGAATTCAACCATAGAAAGCACACACAACTTCATGAATCTTCTACATATATTGCATATCATCACATGCTATTTCTATTGGCATTATGATGGATTTTAGAGTTGAGATGCAATACTTGATGCTTAGTAGTTTGTCATTGATGGAAAATCTATCAAATTTGATGAATAGGTTACAAATACCGATCGACTGGATGGACAGGTAAAGTGAAATAAGCTAAGTTTTTTGATCAATTAATAGGAATATAGTAACAAAAAGTATTTTGAGTGGCGATCAAGATAGCGAGCACATTGGGTGGTGTGATTTCTACTAGAGCCTTATTTTTATCTGATAAGTTTAGTTTACCAACCAAAATAGTTAACTCAATGTTTTGAGTAAGTTGGTATTTTGGTGATGTGTTTAGTTTGAACTGGTTGATTTTCAAATTGGTTCCTGATGATCAGATGATGGAGGAGGTTTATTATTTGTTTGTGTTTGGTAAAAAAATTTTGTATTACATTTTGGGCCAACATTTCCGGTATGATTAGTGCTAATTTTCATGAGTTAGGTCATTGTTTTGGGCTGACTTGTGAAATATTTTTCAAGTCTTAACCACCCTAAGAACAATAGTATAAAGACAAGCTAAATTATGTGATTTAGGGTTGAAGATTGTATTTTTGGTGGTTGCGATTAGAGATAGAGACAAAACATTATTCCAGGGCTTAGAGATTGGATTGATTTGACAAGAAAGCAATACCATTCCCAAATTAGTCATTTGAGTTCATTGCTCAAGGTTAACTCTAGTAGGCTAGCAGGGTAAATCCCTTAACATGTTGGACTTTAATAGGTATCATTGTATAAATCTTTACTAGGGTGAATTATAAGGAGTTATAAATCCCCTAGCGTGGTAGATCCTAATAGGCATATTTGTACTTCTAGCAAGGTACTAGTCACTCTTAACCAGGTGAGCCCCTAATAGGGTATTGTAAGCTCCTAACAGGGAAAATATTTTTACTGTAGTGAAGATACTTGTGGGTTTAATCCCCACCATGGTTCTCTCCCTATTACAAGGGTTTCCATGATAAAAATAGTGCTGTTATGTGTTATGGTTTGTGGATGCTTAATTTTTTTTTTACTTCTGTTGCATAGTCACACTTGCATGTTTGGTTGTATGGAAGTTGTTTAAAAGCATAATCAAATTCTTGGTTGAATTGGTTCATTACCTATTTACATTGATTCACCACCCTCTATCAGTTCCTCTATATACTAACAATTGGTATCAAAGGCAATTTCCCTTGAAGAAGCCTAACAACTTGGCAGAGATCCTTAAAGAAAACATGGAATTCTATATAAGGAAACTTATAGGGGCTGAATATATGATTGAGAAACTCAAGGATTAGTTGAAGATATATAGGGATAAGAGACAAGAGTTGGTTAAAAAATTGAGTGGGATTCAATATCTCATCAAACACCTATCTGAATAGAGTGGGTATGATAAATCTAAGTTAGAGGTTGTGTCCTTGGAGATTGAGAAACTAGCTAAGGACAATAAGGACATGCATAAGGTGTTGGAAAAGATGAAGCAAGAAAATAATAACATGAAAAGGGAGTTGGAAAACTTATCAATGAGAATGGGTGAAGATATTTAAGAAAGGAAAGCTGTAAATGAAGCTAAGAAGATTGTAGAATATTCTCTCAAAGCTAAATATGATACCTTAATAGCCAAGTTGGAGGAACTATTCAGATTTGAACAAGATGTTGCTATTTTGTGTGAACACCTATATGATTCAAATGAAGAAAATGCTAATGTCATAAGAGAAAATTATAATATGGGGAAAGAGAATGAAAAGATGAAAGGATAACTTAAGGAAACCAATGATCTATTAGACAAGTTCAATAAGAGTTCTGCTAAACTTGATGAAAAAATCTCAATCTAAAGGAGAAATGGTGAGAAACAAGGTTCAAGGTTTTCTAAATTGGAAGTTAGTGAGTCATTTGGTACAAAGGAGATCCATGCTAAAGAAGAGTTAGAACCTAAGGTGAATAAAAAAATCTATTAAGAGAAATTATAGACTGGTATGTTTCAATTGTCACAAGGAAGGTCATACTATTAATTTTTGTAGGTTTAGACCTATTGGACCTAATAGAACTAACGCTCCTATTCCTAGATTTGGAAATTTTTATGGAAAATATGAAGGTTAAAATGCTAGATCTAATTTCCTTCATGGTAACTATTATCATCGAAACAAGTATGATCATAAGGATAATGAGTGTAGGGATAAAATCAACAATCAAAGACCATATAAATCCAATTGGTGGAGTCCTAATCAACAAGGAAACTGATTGGATATTACCTATTCTATTTGTCACAATTATGGATGCAAAACAGTGAATTATAGGATGAGAACTGGTAGAGGAAATGCTGGACCATGGAGACAAATAGGTAGGGTGTGTTATTATTGCAACAAGATTGGACATCTTGCTAGATCTTGCAGAGCTAAGAAGAATAACACTAGGGATCAACTAGTGAATAGGCTTGATAATAATAAAGGCAAGAAGATTGCAGATGTTTAAGGAATCAGAAAGAAGATGAAGGAAACAAAATTTAAGAAAGGTGAAATCAAATCTTCTGAATTAAGAGAGAGATCCACAACATCAGGTAATGTGGAGAATTCATCATCAGACTAAGTAAAAGCTATTGTATTAGGGGGAGAAAATCAAGTATGATCTATAACCTATCCCCTAAGTTGTGTGTGCGGTAATATTAATCAACATATTTAGATTCCTATTGTTGTTATGAAAGAATCTTGTATCTCATATGATTCTATGTGACCACACAATGTTTTTTAATGTCATAGTAACTTTTAATGTTCTAACTGGTTGCAACTAGTTAAATGTACTATTTGACCATTGCATTTTTTACTTGGAAATGAAATGTTAAAAGGGAAAAAGTGAAGTTCATTTGTCACAATGCATTCCTTGAGATAAACAAAGAACTTGTGAGAAATTCTATGGTGATTTGAAGTGACTGTGGATTGGTAGTTGTGATCTTATGCTAAAATTGAAGTGGTGTTGAAAGAGCCCTTATCAACAAACTAAAGCATTGTTTATCTATGTTGCGAAGGTTCTATACAGTGTTTTGTGAAGAAAATTATTGTTAGCATTATGGAAACTCCTATATTGGTTGAGATTACAAAGGAGCCAAGACTAGTATTTAAGTTGCATCCTTTTAAGGTGGTAGAGAATGACCCCACATGCACTTTGTCTTTGATACCCCATGGTGTGTTGTTGACTGAGGATATAAGATCATTTATTTATTTTAAGGTTGAGGATATTGGTTCAAGTTTTATCTTCAATGCATATAACAAACTATGTAATGACTCTGGATTGAAGGATGAACACATGCATTTGATAGAGAAGGGTTTTACTTATGTAGTCAACCTACCCAATGCTTTCAAAAATGACTGGATCAAATATGTTCTTATTCATTTTCATGATCAGTTCTTATGTTTGGATAGGCTGTATAATATTACCAAGGATACTATTTACATGGTGATAGGATTGTGCAAACCGATGATGTACTTGTTCTAAGAATGATTCCTGTTGGTGAGGTCAATCATCTAAAAAAGTAAAAAAAAGATCAATGTTCTATGACTATTAATGACATTGTAGATATCGAGGTCAAGTATTCATCTACTATGATCAATTACAAAGTATATCAATCGAGTTGATTGAACAGTGTGCCCCATGGTGGTATTCATGTTGCATATCACATGGTAAAGGAGAATGTATAGTATGACCTACATGAGGTCATGAGAAGTCAGTTATTTGTGAACATAGAGAGAATAAAGAAGGATAAGAAAAATATTTTAAGTATGGTTCTTTACTGGTATGTATATTCTTCTACTTGCAATTTTTTTTTCTTGGAATTAGTGTGATTTAGTGGTTGATCGATAGACCCGCAGTAGTAAAAATTAAGGAATGAATAAGGATGTTAGGAAATAAATTTAATTGTACCATATGGGATTATTTCAAAGATTTCCAAATAAGAATGTATGAGAGAGAAAGGATACCATCTGGTATAGTTGAGAAGTACAAAGAAGGTATATGTTTTATTATGGATATAGATACATGTTTGATGCAGACAGTACAACCAAGAACTTCTTGGGCTCTACTAATGGGTTATGAGGTAGATGGTGATATTATATCACTCCATGTTGATGAGTTACTATCTAAGATGATCAATGTTAGTACTCCTAGGTTTTGTACGTATGAAGAAACTTACCTGAAAATCTATTTACAACTAAAGGCACCTGTGTTAGAGAGAAGAGTGAGGAAACAAGTTAATGATTTAGCCTAGAAGAGTGGTATTACAAAATATATAATGGATAAGACCACAAAGAATTTTGTGAATAAGGAGGCAAGGTCCTTTTATGCTACTAGAGAAATAAAAGAGGTAGAGGTTGTATCTTTTACAACTGGTAAGGCAACATGAAGATCTACTAGGAGTTTCACAGTGGTGAAGGAAAATGAAAATGAAAATGAAAAAAGAAGACACCTGTAACTAAATAGAAAAATTACAAGAGAAATAAGGGAATAAAACATGTCTACAAAGAGTCAAAGGGAAAGAGTAAAAATAAGGATACAACTAAGGTAGAAGAACCTCCTACAAATTCTAACAAAGAGCAATCCAAATTGAGGGTCAATGGAAAACTATCAAAGATTTTTGGCGTGATGACTGAGAAATTAGTTAAACCTAAGACTAGGAGAACTTTTACTTTTGATAGCATAGATGAGAACATAAGGGAATATGGAAGTGTGAGTGATGCCAACTGATGCTATGAGAAATATGATGATGAAGGTAAGAAAAAGGTAGAAGATTCTATTGTATACAATTTGCATAAGTTTTGTAGAGGACCTCGTGAACTACATAAAATGATACCTGAATCACTTTACAAGAAGATTGATGCTAGGTGGGGGTATGCTCTAAAACAAGATAGAGAAATGATGGAACAAGAATTGATTCTACATAAGCCTGATTTATCTATTGAATAAGTGAAGATCATAATTGAAGCTATTAGACCTAGATTCAAAATAAGATGTAGAGTATGCATAATACTCATTGGTGAATCATAGGTAGTTCATGATGAGAATCTTGATATCATGAAGAATAAATAAGATAAAGAAGATGAACCAGTGGATTATATTCAAGAGGGGAAAAAAAGACAAGAGGCTACCATCAAAGAGGTAACAATAGATGGATTTTTCACTACCAAGAAAGTTATTGAAGAAATAATTGGTAGCTTTTTATGGAGCTACTATTGAAGTTGAAGATGTGCAAAGACAAGAGGAAGAACATAAGGATAAGACTGAAGAGGTGGTGATACCTATTGCAACTGATGTAGTTAGACAAACATTTGATGTTGGAAATAAAGATGAAGCTCATGAAGTTGATGTTGTAACACATTCAGTAAAGAGGAAATTGGACTAAGTGGAAGTTCAAGTTATAAGAAGAAGGGAAATGCTATGGATATTCCTGAGGAAGAAATCAAAGATGAACTTAGAAATGAGGATGTTGAGGTCAAACAAGGGCCTATTGATGTTACCAAAATGATCCCTAGTGAATTAAAGATAATATCTGAGATACTAAAGTTTAAATCTAAAAGGGAAAAAATTAGACAAGAAAGGAAACAAGAAGAATTACTTCAGTCGGCTAGAGACATTCTTGTAGATCTTATACCTAAAGTTTACTATGATCCTAATGCTACACTGATTGAGTAGATGGATACTTTGATCAATGTTATCACTGAGCAAGTTACTAGTTTGGAGGAAGCTACAATGAATAGAGAAAAGATGGATTATGAAAATAAGAGGATTGATAAGTTAATGGAGACTATTCCATCAGATAAAGGGATACTTACAGCTCATGTAAACTGGGTAAAGGAAACTTTGAAAGAGGTTGGAAAATTACATGCTAAAGTTTATGATTTTTCATTTTTTACCCAAGATTTGAAGCTAAAGAGAAATGAATCTCAATAGGAGCTTATGTCTTTAATTGCTAGTTTTGATCCCATTTCACATTTAGCTACCACTTATGGATCACAAGTTAAGGTTGTAAATCAAATGCTGAAGACATTACAAGAAGAACATGATAAGAGAATCACTAATTTACTAGAGTTATAGAATTATTTGATTCCTACAGTTGATGTAATGAAACAAAATGTTAAAGATTTAGAGGTAACACTTGGGTTATGTGATATGAGTACACTTGAATCTATTGAGGATTTAGCTTCTATTATTACATGGATAGATTTATGCCATGGAACACTTGTAGAAGTCATGGGTGAGTTCTTTGGAGATAGACAAAGGCAATTTTAGTGATTATTTTGAATGGATATGATTAGTAAGATGATTTCATTTTTGAATTTCATTTATGTACCTTGGTCATTTTTGTAAAAAGCGGAGTGATCGGTACAGTGAAAATAAAGTTAAGGGTCTAGTTTAATGATCTCAAGAGGATTTGTGTGTGAGAGGAACATTTTTTGAGGAGATAATTATTTTCACTATGTATCACCATCAATTAAAAAGGGGGAGGTTGTTGGCATTGGAGTTGAGATGTAGTGTTTGATTCTTATGATTTTTTCATTGATGACAACTCTATCAAATTTGATGAATATATTATAGATACCAATCAACTGGATGGATAGGTAAAGCAAAATAAGCTAAGTGTTTTGATTATTTAACAGGAAGACAATAACAAAAATTATTTTGAGTGGCGATCAAGATAATGAGAACATTGGGTGGCGCGATCCTTACTAGAGCCTTATTTTGATCAGACAAGGTTAGTTTACCGACTGTGACAGTTAACTCAATGTTTTGAGTAAGTTGGTATTTTGGTGATGTGTTTAATTGAAACTAGTTGAGTTACTTATTGGTTCCTAATGATCAAATGATCAAGGTGGTTGATTATTTTCTAGCATTTGGTAATAAATTTTGTATTATGTTTTGGTCTGACATGTTAGGTATGATTGGATCTGATTTTCATGAGTTAGGTCAATGTTTTGGGCCGACTTGTGGAATTATTTTTAAGTCTTAACTAACTTAAGAACAACAATATAAAGGAAAGCTGAATTGTGTGATTTAGGGTTGAATATCATTTTGTTTGTGGTTGCGATCAAAGCTAGAGACAAAAAATTTCACAAGGGTTCAAATATTAGATTGGATCTAACAGAAAAGCAATGTCATTCCTAGATAGTCTTTGAGTTCATTACTCAAGGCTAATTATAATAGGTTAGTAGGTTAAATCCCTTAACATAGTAGACTTTAAAAAGTCTCATTGTATAAATTATTTAGCAAGGTGACTTCAGAGAAGGAGTTCTAAATCCTCTAGCGAGGTAGATCCTAATAGGTCTATTTGTACTTCTAACAAGGTACTAGTCAGTATTAACTGGGTGAGCCCCTAACAGGGTATTGTAAGCTCCTAATAGGGGAACTCTTTTTACTATAGTGAAGATATTTATGGGTGTCATCCTTTCTATGGTTTTCTCCTTCTTATAATGCTTTATAGGATAAAAAATAGTGGTGTTATGCCTTATGCTTTGTGGATGCTTGTATTGTTTTACTTCTATTGCATAGTTACACTTGCATGTTTGGTTGTATGGAAGTTGTTTAAAAACATAGTCAAATTCTTGGTTGAATTGGTTCATTACCTGTTTACACTAATTCACCCCGCTCTTAGTTTCTCTATATAATAACAATTTCTACTCATGTACAATATTTGTGTACACCTTCTTGTTGATGGTAATATTTAAATTGACATTTTCATTGCACTGTTAGAATGTTTTCATGATTTTGATTGATCATTGAATTGGCAAAGAAATTGCTCCAGGAAAATTGTCAAGTGATAGCTTGAAAATCCCTATTTCAAATATCAATATTTTGAATGGACCTCTAGAATCTTTGATAACTTTTTTTCTCAAATCTTTGACAACCCAGTTGTTTGTTTATAGCAATGGAAGCTAGGTATTTGTTAGAGTAGCCCTTAATTGACCACCATAGTACTTCCTTATTCTACCTCAGTAGTATTGTGAACAAGTATAAAAACTAAAGCATCTACAGCTTGGAATCTATGGTGAAATATTCTATTACTAAACCTGATTTTGTACAATAAGCCACAAGCCAAACATGGAAGACAAGTTTTTAATGAAAACCTTATTCATGTATAATACTCAAGATTATAGCTAGATTAAATCTTTAGTGGAGGATTCTTTTGAGATGGGTAGACTTCCAATACTGCATGTTGTCTAGCTTAACATCTCATATCTGGCTGTCATCCTTCTTATGTACTTTAGAAAAAGGAGCTTTCATCATTGATTACAAAGTTTTTTATATAAAACCTAATCCAAATTTACACATTTAGCCCCATGTTAAAGTCCATTTATTTATCCTCATTTATCAAGACTTTGTAGGCTTCTCTTCCATGCTTGCAATTGTTCGTTCAATTTATTTGGATAGCCATGTATTCTAGAAGCTGCAATTATGGTGTTCCATGATGAGACATCTCTTTGTGTCATGACCTCAAACATTTTATGTGCATCTCACAAACTCCCACACTTGACATACATGTTGCCTAGGTTATTTTAAAAAATTATATGTTTAGGAATGAGAAATATCTTCCCACGATGAGACAATGGATATGCTTACATTATAAAAACATACTCTTGGTACTGTAGTTTGCAATAGTTTAATATATGTACAAGAATATCCAGGTGGGTTGTCTGTACTAATAATATTGTGTAGAATATCTGTCAACAAACACTCTTTATGTAAGGTTGTGCAATTGAAATTGAGATGGAAAATGAATGAGATTGGCACTGTATGAGTAGGATTGAAGCATGGGAAAGACATTATTATTTGAGAATACCAACAACGGGCATCACTTGGACATCATTTTTAGAAGATTTATCCTCAGATTTCTTACAACTTAATTTCCATGAACCATAATACGATTCAATTACTATAGGAAATTTTACTTTCTTAGAATTTAAATTCCATCAATTGAATTCACTCTTGTCCTAAGGTTAATCATTGTTTATCTTCCATTTTTATAGATGGAAGTGATTTCTAGAAAGCAAATTTGAAACAAATATAACTATCATACATTATCTATGGAGACATTAACTATCATAACTGTGATGTCACTATTTTTTGCATTTCTTTGCATTCATTTCCATTTCCTTTAACATATTTGATATCACTATCTTATAGAACACACCAAATAATAATAGTCATTAACCTATAGTAGCACTATTTTCTTATTGTTTGTCACTCTTCACCACCGTCATGATCCTATGTTTATTTATTATGTGAAGCTATTTACCACTATTTTGATTTTGTGTTTATTCATTATGTGAAGCTATTTACCACTTATAGCTAGATGCAATTTTTATAATTTCACAATCTCATTGTAAATACATGAAATAAATTACAAAGTAACTATTGTACCTATAGGGGCATCTACCTCAACCCCTAAGACTACAACAATATCCATCATGACTACAAAAGGAATGCAAGAAGTTACAATATTTCTCACCTCGTAAGAGAAGTCTTGAAGCATAAAATATGGCTAAAATTCTATCACTTTATTTTTTGTCGTGCAAAACAAATATTTGGAAATACCATTCAAATGGATTGGAGGAAGCAAGCCAATGCTAAGAAAGATGAACTCTTTAAAGATGTCATACTAGCATTTGGAAATCCTGGTTTTGATAAGGAAAGTGTTATAGATATTGCACAAAAATACATTCACTCTAAATGAGATAGTTTAAGGTCAAAGCTAACAAAATACTTGAGATATCCATGTTCATCTTGGGTCACAGACCAAGTGTGATAGATGTGACCAAGTGTGCTTGCACAAGCTTCCTAGGACCTCCACTATTCCTAGCCTTCTCAAAATCCTATACTTCCTCTTAGGGTCTTTTTAGTCCTTACTTCAATAGTTTAGGACTAATCCAATACGACTCTTATATTAGGTAACTATTGTGCTTCACAAGGAGACAACTATCACCAAATTATACTATACTCTTTCACTCCACGGATGGTTTCAAGTACATTTTCAACTTCTCAAATCCACAAGTGTCTACAAGGATACTTATCATGTTAAAAATATTCCTAGGATCCATATGATCCCATTGGTGACTGGGTAACATAACTTTTCCAAATGATCTCCCAATTTACCTTTAATCTTGGCTTTTAGGCCTAATGCCTCTACTAGCCCTATCTGACATATTTTTCCCAATTATTGCAAAATAACCCCAAAAAACCCCCCCAAAAGTGGGGATTTTTATACCCTTTTCCAATACTCAAAGGATTTTGAAGGTCTTAGGTTCCTAGGGTGTTCGTACAATAGATTCCTCGAATTAAGGACAACTAGGGCTAATTGGGATAAATAAGTGTAGTTAGATGATTTATGCTTGGAAATGTATCAAGATGGATTGATAGAGCCTTATACTTCATAGGAGGGGTCTATATGACATCTAGGTTTACAAAACCTTTCTTCGTTTATTTCTCCCAATGGTATCCCTGCAATCAAACACCACAAATCAATAGCAATCTCCTAGTCGGGCACTCCAATATCGCCTAGGGCTTGCCATGAAAATTAGATAAACAAATTTTATGAAACTCTCCTACTATATATACACTATAAATAGGATAACCTTCCATATTTATCCATTCCATGATGAAATTCATGGTGGAGATTTATGGGGGAGCCATTTTGCTCAAAATTGCTTGATCAACACCAACAGACTGTACACAAACAAAATAATTTACTAACCTATGAAAATGAACACTTAGAAACCTAAAACCAAAGAAAAACATAATAAAACTATCCTAGCTACAATAATCAAACACAAAACTTGATGATTCAATCCATTAACTAGTACTTGAAAGCAAAAACATTCACTGTATACTGAATACAGAGTTACAGAGCAAAATTAGACAACTTCAATTCTTCTTCACACCACATAGCCTCGGGAAATGGGCCTCTTCATGGTTTAATATGACTTTCCCATGTTTTTAGGCCAGTTATACTAACTAATTTTTCCACTCACTGAATGGAATCAAACTTGACAATGTTGTCAAGCAACATTGCAAAGTTGCAAAATGTTGTCAAGCAACATTTTAACAACTTTTACATCTTTGCCTAAAAATTAGATTAATGACCTCCAAGAATTATGAAATGATGTAAAAAAATAATAAAGGCCTTCTTAGGCACAAATATAAGCCATGTCAATCCTTCTAGGCTTCTTGACCCCAAATTCCCATTTTAGGCTAAATTACACTAAACAAACTCAACCTTAAACATCTAGTTGGATTGATCCTAGTCTATTCCAACTAGGTATAAACATGCAAGACCTTCTAAGGTAAAAAAGAAAACAAATGACTTGGCTAGGGTGAGTACAAGCTACAAAAAAACATAGGGATAAGATTTAGCCTAGGTGATCCTGCACCATCCTCCCCAAATATAAAGATTTCAATCCACCCTTGGATTGTGTAAGTTAGAATCAATGCCCAAGTTCTTGAAGTCTATCTCCTTGATCCATGTAACCTCTACATCAGCTTGTCCATGCCACTTCACTAGATTTTCTTTGTAATCCTTCTTCCTAGTATTTTTGTAGACTCTTGAATCCAGTATTTTCTCTGCTTTCTTGGAAGGTGTAGAGGGTAAGTTCAATCCCTCCACTTCTTGTATCACCTCGGTCAAAATCTGATCTGGATTTGGCATAGGTACTTTGTATGAAACCAAATATTCCACATTGAAAACATGAGATAAACAAACATCCTCTAGAGGTTCCACCTTATATACATTGGTTATATATTTGGCCAGTATGGTACATGGGACAATCCTTCTCATCTGTCACTTATTAGGCACTCCTTTCTACAATATTTTCTTGTTAAGATGGACCATTACAACATCCCCTACTTGGAATTGGATATCCCTTTTCCTTTCATCCACTTAGTGATCTATCTTCTCTATTCTCTGTTAAAGTCTTCCTTATTGTGTCATGCACTTCCTTCATAGATTGTGAAAAATATTCTGCATAGCCATTGCCTTTGGCTCCATCCTTCAACTTCCTGAGTTTAAATATCCCTCTTGGTTGTAATCCATAGAAAACTTCATAGGGGCTTCTCCTTGTGGTTCTGTTGACAGTGTCATTATATGCATACTCTACCTGTCCAATGAGTTGGTCCCAAGCTTGACCATGCTCTTTAGTTAAGCACCTTAGGAGGTTACCTAGACTTTTATTTGTTGGAAATGAGATAAGTAACTAAGAGGGGAGGGGTGAATCAGTTACTCCAAAACAACTCTCTTGTCTCTTAGATGTCTTAAACAATATAACACTATTACTCGTTCAATTAAGATATTCTTCTATAACTCGGGTGTCAAAGCAATCGTTATGATATCCAATGCAAATTATACTTTAGTGATTAGGTGCAGAAACATAAAGCATGAAACAAATAACATATACATAGGTGACACCAAGATTTAACATGGAAACCCAATATGGGAAAAACCACCAATGTAACTAGTTACTATTTTTCACTCTTCTGAAGTGAGCCCTGTTAGGAGCCAACCCTGTTAAAGGTTAAAAAAACACACTGTTAGGTGTGACCTTGTTAGAGGATTTAAATCACCCTATGAGGAGTGGCCTTGTTAGAGGTCTTCAACACTTCAACATATAAATTCTACCTTGTGAGAGGATTTACAAAAAGAGTGTTAATTCTAATTTGTTAAGAGATTTGATATCACTGTTACAATTGTTAGAAAGTAACAATGAATTGACCTGTATGTGTAAGCAACTGTCTTTGCTGATTTAGATCTCTGTTCTGATTATAACTAGATCCTTGCTAATCAAATATTCTATTGCAACTCTGAGTGTTCTATACTCAATCAAAATCCCATCTGATTTCACCTTCACTCTTCATATCATAGAATTCCACACTTCTATTTTTCTTCAACTTTTCACACTCTCATTCAATCCAAACTTGACCTTTCATATATATGATAAGCCCTATCAAGTTGGCTTGAATATAATTATAAATAAGTAATAATCAAAATTCATTCGACCTCATATAACCAATTAATTATAGAATATAAACCACTGTTAGTCAGATGACACTGAATAATCAACTCCGTTAACACTGAGTTTCTTTAATGCCCGACCATGACTGAAATACCCAAGTGAATCGGTCAACACTAAACATCTTCAATACCCGACTGATCTCAGTCAACACTAAAAACTCTTTCCATTCACCAACTGTGCTTGGTCTGGATGTAGACATTTGTGTAACATCACTACATAAGTGTATATACATGTGTAGCATCAATGACAATACACAATGAAATAATTGTCTACAAAAATCACCCTCTTTGACATTGATGGAAACACAACATGTCATAATACAAAGAATTGTAGAGCAACATAAAAATTTATTTAATGTGTTTAGCTTCATTTTGATTCTCATCCAAAACTCTCTCTTTCATCAAACTCTGTCTCTTGATTAATCTCTTTTGTATTATATCAAAATCTCCCTTTTTGACAACAGATGCCAAAGATTCCATCTCCACGAATACTAAAATCAATACTATTTCTCTTTGAGGTTCTAATGTACCTGAATGTACTAATTAATCTGCAATGGGCTCTGATGTACCTACATCAACTGATAGATCTTCATTGTGGCTCGAGTTGATGCATCACTAAACTATATTTTAGTGAGCTTTAGCTAGGGGAAGCACCCCTAGCTTTCCTCTAAGATACAAAAATGCATCCTTAGGTAAAGGTTTGGTGGATATGTCTGCAACTTGTTTTTTAGTACTCACACATTCCTGTACACCTCCATTTGTGATTCATGGTTCCCAAGCTTTCCAAAGGCTAAGGTTAGTAGCACCAGTTTGCAATGATTGAAATCAAATACACAAAACTACTAATACAAATACTTAAATGTAACCAATAAAATGTACAAGCAAAGAAAGGAAAACAAATAAATGCAAACCCTAAAGTTCTTGAAGATTCTATTGTCTCTCTCTACTCCTTCCAAAACACTATTTTTTGATACTCAGTATTGGTGTGGGCAACGTCTGTGACTTGAGAAACATCGATAATTTGATACTTGAAATGGCTTTGTGATTGCAAGATGGCTTGAATGCTAGAACCAAATTAATAGAGTAATGGTGCACGAGAGCTTGAAATCCTGGATCCTTCAAATGGGTATGAAGGGTTTATTATATAGGAATTGAGGATGATATGAATGGTTGAGATCAATCCTAGAGATAGGAACATGAATGGTTGAGATTAAAGGGAACTGGAGAAGCCATCAGTAAATTCCACCTCTTCAACTAGTAAAGAGGAGATAGAGTTTGGTTGACTGAAGAGCTAATTGTGAGTTAACTTTTAGAACTGAAGAGGTAGGTGGAGTTACCCATGTGAACTAGAGAGATGGGTGGAGTTACTCATGTGAACTGGAGAGATGTGTGGAGTAACCCATGTGATCTGATTAAGGATTATCTCTTTGAAAATAAATGAATATTTAATTCATTTATGTAATTAAAATTTTCAACATGTGAGATAATTGAATTCTTTTTGATTTTGAATTGTTTTATTGAATGAAATTAAATTAATTTAATTGAAAGAATTTAATTAGTAAGTTTAAATATTTCAATTTAAACTATAAGAAATTGAATTAAATTAATTAATTATTGGCAATTAATCAATTAATGTTAATTAATTAAATAAAATTAATTATTTAATTAATTTTGGGAATTTGATTAGATGATTTGGAGAATGAATTTAGAGGAAAATAGATGATTAATTAACGATTAAAAAAATATTAATTAATAGATGAACAATAGTATTTTTAATGTAAAGTCGCAAGCCTGGCCATTTTAGGGTGTCTACATTTGCCCCTCTTTGATGTAATGTGGCTTGTCGCAGTGTGTCAAAGATTCTCTATTTTGTTCTTTCCCCAGCTTTCCCTAGTGATAGTAGGTGTAATTTTCCCCCTCAACAAATTTGAGTAAAAAGTCGCGATATGAGCGTTAATTTGTTAAAACTACAAATTGTGAATCTGGGTAGCTGATTGATTTTGAAAATGTTGCATTATGCCCCTGATATTGTCTGTTGAAGTTGATTTTGAAAATGTATGCCTCCTTTCATGGTTCATGGTTCTCAATCTTTCCAAAGGATAAGGTTAGTAGCACCAGTTCGCAATGATAGAAATCAAATACACAAAACTACTAATATGAATACTTAAACGTAACCAATAAAAAGTACAAGCAAAGAAAGGAAAACAAATAAATGCAAACCCCAAAGTGCTTGAATCTTCTATTGTCTCTCTCTACTCCTTTCGAAATGCTATTTTTTGATGCTCAGTATTGGTGTGGGCAGCGTCTATGACTTGAGAAGCATCGATAATTTGATGCTTGAAATAGATTTGTGATCACAAGATGACTTGAATGCTAGAACCAAACTGACGGAGTAATGGCGCACGAGAGCTTGAAATCCTGGATCCTTCAAATAGGTATGAAGGGTTTATTATATAAGAATTGAGGATGATATGAATGGTTGAGATCAATCCCAAAAATAGGGAGATGAATGGTTGAGATTAAAGGGAACTGGAGAAGCCATCAGTAAACTCCTCCTGTTCAACTGGTAAAGAGGAGATAGAGTTTGGTTGACTGAAGAGACAATTGTGAGTTACCTTTTAGAATTGAAGAGGTGGGTGGAGTTACCCATGTGAACTGGAGAGATGGGTGGAGTAACCCATGTGATCTGATTAAGGATTATCTCTTTGAAAATAAAAGAATATTTAATTCATTTATGTAATTTAAGTTTTCAACATGTTAGATAATTGACTTCTTTTTGATTTAGAATTGCTTTATTAAATGAAATGAAATTAATTTAATTGGAAGAATTTAATTAGTAAGTTTAAATATTTCAATTTAAACTATAGGAAATTTAATTAAATTAATTAATTTTTGGTAATTAATCAATTAATGGTAATTAATTAAATAAAATTAATTATTTAATTAATTTTAGGAATTTGATTTAGATGATTTGGAGAATTAATTTAGAGGAAAATAGATGATTAATTAATGATTAAAAAACTATTAATAAATAGATGAAAATTAGTATTTTTAATGTAAAGTTGCAAGCCTATCCATTTTAGGGTGTCTACATTTGCCCCTCTTTGATGTAATGTGGCTTGTCGCAGCATGTCAAAGATTCTCTATTTTATTCTTGCCCCAGCTTGCCCCAATGATAGTAGGTGTATTTATGCCCTCGTAAAAAATTGAGCAAAAAGTCACGACGTGAGTGTGAATTTGTTGAAATTGCAAATTGTGAATCTGGGTAGCTGACTGATTTTGAAAATGATGCATTATGCCCCTGATATTGTCTGTTGAAGTTTCCGGGGACCAAAAAGAAATTTTTGAAGTCTTGGTGGAATTAGGGTTTATAGAAATCCCTATAAGTAGCCAAGAGAGCCCTTCATTTCTCATTTTTCATTCTTGGAGCTCTGGAGATCTTGGTGAGTTTGCTCTTTGTTTTCTTTTTTTTCCTTCCCGTTTTCATGCGATGGCGGGCTTACCTGGAGTCACCCACATTTCTGATCGAGTCTAGATGTATCAGAGGCCAGTTGGTGTAGGACGTCCAGTGAGTATTCTTTCCTTGTATGTCATTAATGCATTTATTTTTCGCTTTGAATTTTTTTTGTTTTCAATCCCATTGCAAACATTGCCGCAATCGCCTACGGTTTTGCCGCAATTGCGATTTTAATGCCACAATTGCCAACTATGAGACACAATTGATAAGAGGTCTACAATTTCCAGCTTTGAATGCCGTGATTTGTTTTTGATTTCCACATTTGTGTTTTGTGTTCTGTAATCGCATAAAAGTACAACCTTTGAAGGGTTTTTACCGCAATTGCCTGTATAGTTTTGCATTTGATTTGTATGGTATCATTTATGCTTTTGTTGACTTGCTGACACTTGTTTGTTTGATTTGCTACTAATAAATTGCTGATTTTTCCTATTGCAGTTCATCAGGAGGATTCTACACTGCCGAGAGTCTAGACCGGCAAGACTTGTTTATCGATTTCAATTGTCTGAGGATGAGAGGTCAGTGCTTAGGGAGTTAGGACTATATTGGGTATGTTATATGCTAGAGATTACGACCAATATGGGTCTAATCTCAGCTCTTGTAGAGTGATGGTATTATGAGACATGCACTTTCTAGTTACCCACTAGAGAGTGTAGTGTTATTTTGGAGGATGTTTACTGTATTCTTCAGCTTCCGATTCAGGGTGCGCTTGTTGAGTATGCCACCCAACCTGGTATTGTAGCTTTGACTGAGTTATCTAGATTGTCCCAAGATCAACTGGGTTTGTCTGGCCTGTATGATATCCCATGGTCCCGATTTGGCATGGGCCTTGATAGATTGTCTACTTTATTAGGCAGCTTGATATGTGGCATCTTATGCCTTGATTGCCACCAGTGAAAGTTCTTTGCAGGCTTTGGTGCTGTGTTGCAGAGTATGGTCCATGATAACACTGTATTTGCATGGGGTCCATGCATGTTATCCCACATACACTTTCATATGTTCTACGTAGCTTACCTGAATGGTAAGTCACTCGGCTGCAGTGCTACCCTTCTTTAGATATGGGCGTGGGAGCATATTGCTGTGTGCCACACTGTGGGTGCTCGTGATATGCCTCCGAACATGTCTTATGTCTTTATATATGATAGAGCCATTTTTCAGACTCACATGGGTCATTTGTTGTACTGGTGTCAATAGTTAGATATGATGTCATATTTTATTTGGAGACCATATAGAGAGTGCCCCGTATGGGTTGGAGAGGATGTCCGTCTCCCATTCTATCGTCAACGGAGATTTTTGATTGGGTGTGTCACACACCATGTGCACATGATTTATTTCCACAACATTGACAAGGTGTTGTGGAAGTACAGAGAGTGACATGATGTGTCTTACAGTTATGCCTATTTTGCACATAGATCGAGGGATGTTGTGATATGAGGTGCTATTGTTTCACTTGATGATGCATAGGCTGAGTTTGTAGGTTTACTTCCTGTTCCTTGGACATGGCAATCTTCCACTATAGATGTAGTACATGTTTGTGCTATGACTTTTGTAGTTTCATTACTGCTCTTTTAGGCTATTTGCTTTGTGATACTTGTTGCTTTATCTGATGTGGTACTGATATTTGAATTGGATCATTTTGTAGGCACCACCCCCCAGTATGATGCTTGGTGGGCACAGACCTATCCTATTTCACTTACTGATGTTTCACATCTCATTTCTATCACTATCATGAGGAGGCACTGACAGTTACGACGGGGTAGGGGTGGGCGAGATAGAGGGAGAACTGGCGGCCGAGATAGAGGGAGAGATGGCAGATGAGACAAAGGGAGAGATGGGGGCCGAGATGGTGGGTGGTGGGGTTCAGATGAGGGGTGGGAGGAGCAATACTCATGTTGGATTGGGTGCTATTTTAGAGGAGGAGGCACCTCAGTTAGTTCAGAGAGTACATTGTGCATTGGTGCTGTTCTTCCTTAGAGGTTAGATGAGAGAGTTATTGTAGAGGATGTGGAGATAAGAGATATTTATATTGAGGCTTTTGATGTAGAGAGCACAGGTTTGAGCTCCTCCATTGGTAGTAGTAGTACGGGCAGCAGTACTAATGATATTTTTGATGGTGAGGACTCTTGGGTAGTGAAGGAGAGGAGAGATGAGGGATTGGGGGATAGAGATGAGGAGGGAGACATGGATGTGGCTATGGGGTGATGGAGGAGGATCCCTCAGAGTTAGAGTGACTTACTCAATAGATACATGATCTATAGGCTAGACTTGCTGCTTCAGATGCGGGTGCTACTACTTTGGAGGCTAGAGTCTTAGTAGCTAAGGAGAGAGAGTGACAAGCTCCCCTGGAGGCTAGATCCTTCATTAACAGTGTACACGATGCCTCTCATCGAGAGGTATTGGACCGATACTATAGATCTGGGCATGATGCTCAAAGAGAGATTGACTACTAGAGGTGCCACTATGACGGTGCAGTTCCTTCAGATCAATGGGTTCCTAGCTACACTGCCTCCCCTAGATCTAGTAGAGCATAGAGATCACAGAGTAGTGAGATTGGTGCTCCAGATCCACCACATAGGAGTTCCCCTAACATGCCTCCCCCTCATCCACCTAGCAGTGAGGATGGGGGTAGCACATGCTAAGTTATTATATCTGTTATACTTTGATTCACCATTTTTGTAGTGATGTAGCATTGATGTATCTTTGAGACTTATATATGATTGTATCTTGACACACTTGATATTTATTGATATATCTATTGATCACCTTCTTGTGTTCATACTTGCGACCATTCATTGTACTCAGATATTTTGATTTATATGAGATGCAACTATTGATTTACTTGCTATATGTATGGTTCTACTGATTGTTTAGATGTTGAAATGCTTATGCGATGTGATTCTATTATGCAGACTCTTAGATGGATGATTTAATTTTCCTATGATACTGACATGTTTAAGTAGGATGGTGAAAATGAAATGCATGTTTATATGAGATGCTTATGATTTCATATGATTTATGATTTATCATGTATGCAAGTGCTATGTTTTTTCATTTTTTGGATGCACTCTAAGTAGAATGGTTGCAATCTATTATGCACAAAATGTTTGAGTAATGCATATGTTATTTAGAAGATAGTTAGTGGAAATGTGCTCTTTGGGATTTGATTTGAAAGATATGGAATGATAGAAAGGATTTTTTGAGTTTTTGATAGATATGAATTAATAGAATGGATGAGTGACCCAAGTCGCTGCCCCTATTTCCAATATTTGTCATCATTGCAGCTTTTTATGAAATTCTAAAGAGTGTCCAATACATCCAGATCACATACAATCTGGATACCACCATGACCTCTTGATAACTGTGTGAGACCTACATTAGACTATCATAGTTTTACTATTTTGTTACTCATGCTTTCAGTAGTTTAGGCTTTGGCATACTTTGATTGTTGGAGACTTCTTATACATTTGAGGATCAGTGGGATCCTGTGTTATATATTCAATACCTGATTATGTAATCAGGGTACATTTGAGATGCTTTCTGTTTTGATTCAATTTTAGTTATGATGATGTCATATATGAGATTTAAGTGTATGAATGTAATACGATGAATTTGGTTTAGGAAACTGATGCTAGGTTATTTTAGTTTTAATGCAGTTATGGTTTATATGCATATATATTATTGATGTCATGTATATTTCATATCATGTTGTTTTGGATCTACTAATGTGTGCATTGAGTGTGCAGGAAAAGTTGACCATGGATCTAAACCGGGGACCCAGTACTAGAACCTATGTAAATGACCATGCTTTCTAAGGTCCTGTTTATATAAAGAGACATGGACCTCATTGTTTATTTAATTATTTCGTAAATATGGTTTGCATGTGTGTAATTAGATAAGTGAATGTTCATGTGATTGAGTCATGTCATTTATTTTAATTTAATGTGCCAAGTTTGGCAATTGTTGTAATTTAATCTTGACATGGCTAGTAAGGGGAACCAGGGTTAGTTATAGGATTGACTAAAATTACCTAGGAGTAGTAACCAAGCTTACCCTAGGGTTAGAAGTTTCTAAAAAGTCTTCTTGACTTAGAAATCCGTAGGTTAACTTCAGGGTTAGTTTTGGAGGGTCTTTTGGGCTTCCAAGGGGTAACCGGGGTCAGTTTTAGTTACCCAACTTGGTATCCTATGTGTTAGGGGTCATTTTCAATCATTAATGAGCCTCTAAACTCATTTATTGCTCCCTTAAAGTGGCATTTTTAGACTTGATAGAATTTGAAGAGGAGTGTAACTTTGGTTAACCTCACTCTCTCTTCTACCCAAGTTGCATTTGACTCCACCCATGGAGAGTTTAGGCAAGTGGATAGTTAAGGGTTGGTTAGGGTCACCTTACCTTTGGGTTAAGCCTTGTTATTGTTGGAGGTTTTCCTATTTAGGGAAGGATTTAGGATGAGTTGAGTGTTCACCCACTCTCTACCCTTAGAGACAAAATTTAGTTTGAAGGAGCTTTTGGAGAAGGAGCTTAGGAAGGATAGCTCAACACCATTTCTCTTCTCACCTTAGCTTTGGATTAAGGTTGGATATCTTTAAAGTAATTTATTTTTGTTCATGTGTGTTCTTAAGCTTGAAACTCCATTAATTGAGTCCTATGTGTTTTGAAGTTTTATTTTCAAAATTGAAATTTAATGTTTTATTTTATAATCTCTTTATTTTGTGATTGGATTTCGAATGGGTCTTCAAGGCACACTCACCCTTGGGAGGGTAGAGTAACCTTGAAGGGGTAGTAGGAAATGATTCCTGTTAGTGTAGAGTCTCCCATGTGTGAAGGAAAAAACATGGGGTAACATGATACCCATGATGCCAAGAAGGCCCTGAGGGCACCTGGGGGCCATAAGGAGGTTATTTCAGGACTACATCTTGTGAAGATGGTCCTTTACAAGTCCATGTGATGCTTGTGTTTTCATTAGATTTTAGGCTTTCTCCTACAGTGAGGTCTACCACTACCCCTATTTTTAGGAAGGCCTCTTGGAGATTTTCCTCTTGTACATCCTTGTGTTGGGAAGTTTTCTCGAGTTTGAGTATTTTTGTTTGCTTGCCTGCTTGTTGTGTATGCCTGATTGTATTCTGTTCCAGTTTGGATCCCCAAGCTCGGGGGTGGCCTTATAAAGGCCTAGGTTGGGAGGTGAGCCTCCATTGTTAAAATCAAATTTTCAGGTACTAGCTGGTAGTAGGAGATGCTAGTCACCCCTTTTTATGGAAGATGGGAGCTACCGGAAATTTGTGACTTTGTAACCCTTTTTTATCAAAAGTGAAATCAAGACTTTGAGGAGATTGTAATCCTTATATTGTTAGTAACTCTACTTTGTGAGAGCAACCCGAATGTAAATATACTCTTTATCTTATACAAAAAAAATCAAAGAGAAGATGATAAATTTTAATTACTATATATGTTGTCAAAATGCTTACGAAGGAAAGTATAGCCTTGTAGAAAAATCGATATTGAAATATAAAGAAAATTTTGAATCTATTGCTCAAACAAGTGAATTTATTTCCATTCAAGATCATGATTGTTTAAAATTATCAATTCATGTATATTTCTTTTATTATTTAGCTTTTAAGTGGCAAAATTTTTATGATTAAGTAACAAACAAAGAAGGGTATAATAATAGATCCATTCCTTTTGTTTATATTAATTGTATAGGCTCAAATAATAATTTGTTGTCTAAGTGTTCTTGGAGTAAAAATGTATCCCTTGGACACTTACTAAATTTTAGAGAATTTTTTTTTTTAAAATAAGATAGATCTAATCCAAAATTCTTTCCACCAAGATTTAGAGTTTTATATTTAAGATCTTTTGGTGAAATAATATTTAAAAAAATATAATTCTGCATACCCCCTGTTTGGGTACAGACATTATATTTTCACCAGTCTTTCTTTTTCAAAAAAATTTATATTATGTTTTTTTAAAATATTGTGGTTTAAACCTAGACCCTTATATTATTTTAAACAATACAAATAAAATAATAAAAAAATAAAAATAAAATAAAAATTATAAGTTTTAATTGTTTCAGTGGGGGGGCCGAAACCCTCCCCACCCATTGTTTAATAGGGCTTTGGCCGCGCGGGTAGCGGCCAACCCACTGTGCAAGGCACAGTGGGGAGGGTCCACCGTCCCGACCTCCCCTTCCCCGCCTCCCCTTGTCCACCATGGGCGGTGGTGCCGCCGCTTGCGGCCACCACCGCTCCTCCCCGCCAACGCTTTGATCCGCTCTGTGGCAACTTTGAACTCTTTAAACTCTACCCTTGTGTGAAGCAAACATGCCATCCGCCGCCTCCCTCCGCGGGATATGTAAAAGAATTAGGGCTTTTAAATTTCATTTTTTTTTAGGTTTGTATTAAAGTATTGTTATAATCAATTTAGATTTGATTTTTTTTTGAAAGTTTGATTTGTCAATAGATTTGTTTAGAAAGTTCTAAAGTAGATTTAATGATCAAATATATTTTGTCATAATAATAAGATCAAATTTTAGATGATTTTTTTTTATGATGAAATATTATTCTTAATCAGTTTTCTTTTAATGTAGCGTTTATGATGTATAGATAGTCTATTTGGAATAAATTTATTACTATATAAGAGTAAATTTGAGTTGTTATTAAATATTTTATTTGGATTTATTCTCCTTTAGTTATAATCTTGTTATTTAGATAACATGTATATTTAGCTATTATATTTGGTTTTTCTTAAAGATTAGATTTAGTTTGTATTATAGTAATTTAAACTTTATTATTGTTTACTCGATTTTAATTAAATTAGAGTTTTATAGATAGTCAGATTTTATATTATTTTAATTAGATATATAAATGACTGTTAGATTTGATTTAAAAGATAATTTAAATATTGTTTTAGATTAGGCATCTTATTTTATTTGATTTTATTTACTAATAGATTTGATTCACATCAAGGTAGATATTATTCTTATGTATAGTTTAAGGGATAGTTATTATTTTAATTCTTAAATGTTAGTTTTTGGTTTAATCATAGGGGAATTTATTTATTAATATTTAAATACAATGTTAAACGAAATGTTTTTTTGAAAAATATTCATTTTCTTCAATATTAACCTTTAGACGACATTATTTTATCCCCTTGACCGGCTTCCGCACACAGTTGACTTTTGGTCAACTATGGTCAAACCTTGACCGATCGCCTTGATTTTTGAACTAGGAACTCCCTGTAGTCTCTGGACCCTAGTTTTTCAGTTTCGTGCTATTCGGAGATGGTTGACTTTTTGGTCAACAAGGGTTGACTTTTTGGTCAACTGTCTCAGTTTGCCTGCCTAAGCCCTCCATAGGACTTAGTAGGCCCTAGTAACCCCCTTTCATGTATTTTAGTGTACAGTTTACTTTTGGTCAACTCTAGTTGACTTTTAGTCAACTATCTCAATTTGCATGTCGATCGAGGTGTCTAGTTTAGGAACCCTTGTAGGATAGTTCTAAGAGCTATCCTACCCTGTATGACCTTCCAGTTACTGTTTCTCCTTTGCACCATTTTGCGTGCACTTGATATACCTTTGGGGTAGCATAACCTCTTCTTTTAGTGCGTTTTAGAATTTTTTTGTTTGTGTATTTTTGCCCAACTTTTGGACATGACAATTTGGTATCAGAGCTAGGTTTAGAAAAATTGTAAACCTAACCCAATATGTTGTCACTAAATTTGTCTTGCATGTGTAGGATGCCACCTATCACTCATCAAGCCCGTCAGTAAGGGTGTGGTCGGAGACGTGTCCCCGCGACACACGTAGAGGTACGACCCGAGGTAGAGGATCGTAGGGGGATCAGAGTCCACCTCCTGAACCACCTCCCAATCCTAATACAACTCTATTGCTAGGTTTTTAGAATTTGGTCGGGCTTATCTTAGACCGCATGCCACCAGTAAACCCAGAAAGAGAAAGAAGTAGGAGCCCACCTCCTAGAGTAGGAGGGAATCAGGCAAATCAGGAAGAGGAGTCCATTGCAGTGCCAGGGGGTATTCCTAGGGGAGGTGCACAAAGACTCAATAGAGCACCCCCCGATATCAAGAATTAGATCACAGAATTGATAAGGATTAAACTGCCTCCCTTCATAGGAGAAGCAGATGGGGTAGGAGTAGAGGCTTGGCTTTTAAGCCTGGAGATGTGCTTTGGGTTGCGGAATTATTGCAGCAACCTTAAAGCATGGTTTGTAATTCTTTTGTTAAGAGATGGGGCATCCACTTGGTAGAGGCATGAGGAGAGTAAGGGACTCATAGACATCGATACCCTCACTTGGGGAGCTTTCCTTGAGCTTTTCAAAGAGCGGTATATTTCAGAGTAGTTTAGACAACACCGTATCGATGAGTTCCATGATCTTCGGCAACGGGGTCTTACAGTAGCCCAGTATGAGGGAAAGTTTCTCAAGCTCCTACCCTATGTTGAATACATGGGAGATGAGAAGCTCTAGGTGAACATGTTCATAAAGGGATTAAATCCTGTGATTTTAGATAGGGTATGCATGGTACCTTCAGGGAACTTAAGGTTCACGGTGGACAGGGCCTTAGTAGCTGAAGAGATAGTTAGGGACACAAGATTATAGGGATAGGTCGTAGAACCATAATACCTCATCCAAGGCCTCTAGATATCAGAAAACCCCATGGAAGGGGAATCAAAGGAAATCTACAGGGACATTCAGGGCCCCACAGCAGCAACAGCCACAATAGTCTCAGTAGAACCAGTGATAGAGGCCACCATAGGTTCAGCAGGGCTCTAAGCCCAAACAGTGGTAGTCATAAGGTCCTAAGAAGGACCAGAGACCTCAGGCACCATACACCCCTCCAACACGGACTCAATAGTCCTCTAGGGGTGGCTATAGCGGTTCATCTAGGACCTCAGGATCTTAGTATTCCAGGCCTCTTGGTGTTCAGGTTCAGTTACAGGGGCCATGTTACACTTGTGGTGCCATGGGGCACTTAGCTAGAGTTTTCACACAGGGTGGTAGTCAGCGTGCAGCAGTTTCAAAATCGACAGTTGGGGACAGGGGGAAGTCACACATGGTTTTTACAGCGGTAGACAACTTGTAGGTGAAGCACCAAGCTACCGTTATTCAGGCCTCAGGTAAGATTAGAAGTAGTGATGTTATTATTCTATTTGATACAAGAGCCATTGAATCCTTTGTTTCTCTATCGGTTGTGGAGCGTTGTGGGCTAGTGGCAACTAGAGACGAGAATAGATGGGAAGTAGAGTTAGCTTTAGGAGCTAGAGTTTCTGTGACCTCGATGGTTAAGGATTCTCCAATCTAGATTGGTGGCATGACCACCATAGTTGATCTTAGAGTCACTCCCCTTGGATCTTATAGTCTAGTTCTTGGCATGGATTGGCTAAGTGCCCATAGAGCCAAGCTAGATTATCATAAGAAGAGGATCGAATGTTTGGATGATGATGGTATGGATACAATTATTACTAGGGTTCATAGGCTTGTATCCCTTCATGTGATTTCTTCTATGCAGCTTAAGCGATGCATGCGAAAGGGATGCCAATTGTACGCCATCACCATTAGCAATAGGGAAGAAGAGACCGAGAAGGAAATTTCTCTTGATGACTTCCCCATCCTTCAAGAGTTTGTAGATGTGTTTCTGTCAGAGCTACCTTGTATGCCTCCTCATAGGGTAGTAGAATTTCACATTGACCTCATACCAGGAGTTGAGCCAGTTTCTAGGGCACCTTATAGGATGACTACTAATGAGCTTAATGAGCTCAAGATACAGCTTGAGGAACTGTTAGAGAAAGGACACATTCATCCTAGTGTTTCTCCTTGGGGTGCACCAATTATCTTCGTAAAGAAGAAAGATGGGTCGCTTAGGTTGTGCATGGATTACCAAAAGTTGAACAAAGTTACTGTAAGGAATTGATATCCACTTCCTAGGATCAATGACTTGTTTGATCAGTTGCAGGGTGCCCGAGTCTTCTCAAAGATAGACCTCAAATTGGGTTACCATTAGTTGAGGATCGTGGATAGTGATATTCACAAGACCACATTCCACACTAGATATGGCCACTATGAGTTCACTGTGGTTCCATTCGATCGTACGAATGCTCCAGTTGTGTTCATGAGTCTTATGTACAGACTATTCCTTACCTTCCTTGACAAGTTTTTAGTGGTGTTTCTCGATGACATCTTGATATATTCCAAAGATGAGAAAGAGAATGAGGAAAACTTGAGGCAAGTATTGCAGTGTCTTAGAGACAACCGGTTATAGGGTAGCTTGTCGAAGTGTGCCTTCTTTAGATCAGAGATTAAGTACCTTGGCTATGTTATTTCAGGTGATGGGATCTCAGTAGACCCATCAAAGATTGATGCCATTATGGATTGTCCAGCGCCTATCACTGTGACCGAGGTTAGGAGTTTTATGGGTTTAGCGGGTTACTATAGACAGTTTCTTGAGGGTTTCTCTCAGGTAGCACACCCCATTACTTATCTTCAGCGAAAGGGAAAGAAGTTTGAGTGGAATGAGAAGTGTGATAAGGCCTTCAAGGAGCTCAAGAGAGCACTCACTAGTGCACCTGTTCTCACTGTACCAGAGCCCTCAACAGACTTTGTGGTTTGCACAGATGCTTCTTTGGATGGTTTAGGAGTAGTCCTTATGCAAGGTGGATGAGCTATAGCCTTCAAGTCTAGGAAACTAAAGACCCACAAACTCAACTACACCTACCCATGAACTTGAGATCACAATGGTGGTGCATGCTTTAGTTAGATGGAGACATTTTGTCTTGGGACATCAGTTCAAACTTCATTCAGACCATCAGAGTCTTCAGTACATCTTCACTCAGCCGAACCTTAATGCTAGACAGAGGAGATGGATGGAGTTCTTATGTGAATATGATTTTGATGTCCACTACATCAAAGGGAAAGAGAACATGGTTGCAGATGCCTTGAGTAGGAGATGGTATGAGCTTTCTTCTATGTCTATTGGCACAAATTTGAGAGATCGCATTCTTCATCACTTACATGAAGATGAGATGTATGCTAAGGTTTGTGAGTTGATTCGATCTTAGAGACCCCTTGAGGGGAAGTTTTTAGAGTATACCTTGGAGTTTGATGGACTTTTGCGTCATAGAGGACGTATCTATTTACCTTCTTCCAGGGGATTGTGTGAGTTTGTAATGCTTGAGGCTCATAGGGCCCCATATGCAGCGCATCTCAGAGTTAAGAAGATGCATGCCGACTTGAGGCAACTATATCACTGGCCTGACATTAGTTTGCATATTGCAGAGATGGTAGCTAGATGCCTAGAGTGCCAGAGGGTGAAGGTGGAGCACCATCATCTAGGCGGTCTCCTTCAGCCTCATGAGGTACTAGTGTGGAAATGGGACACCATATATATGGATTTCATAGTAGGTCTTCCAATGTCTTCTCATTGTCATGATGCCATCATGGTGATAGTTGACAAGTTGACTAAGGTGGCTCACTTTTCATGTGTGTGTACCACATTTACCACACCAGCAGTGGCGTAAGTGTTCTTGCGAGATATAGTCAGAATTCATGGCATACCTCGTAGGATCATCTCAGATAGAGATTCTCTCTTCACTTCATCCTTTTGGAGATAAATTTAGGAAGCTATTGGCACTAGGCTCAACTTCAGTACAACTTATCATCCTAAGACAGATGGACAGACTGAAAGGGTCAATCAGGTGTTAGAGGACATGCTTCACATAAATGTCATGGACCATTAGACCCGGTGGGAAGAATACCTACACCTAGTGGAGTTTGCCTATAGCAGTGGGCACCATAATTCCTTGGGTATGCCTCCTTACCAGGCTCTTTATGGTAGGCCATGCAGGACCCCACTCAGCTGGGATAGGATCGAGGATAGAGTTTTCATTGGTCTTGAGTTAGTCAGGGATATGGGGTAGCAGGTGACCTTGATTAGACAATGACTTGAGGAAGCTCAAGATAGGAGAAAAAAGTATGTAGATGTGAAGAGGATTGATCGATCCTATCTAGTTGGAGACAAAGTCTTCTTGAGAGTGTGACTACATAAGAGTCTAATCCATTTTGGAAAGGGCTCTAAGCTAGCACCTCATTTTTTTGGACCTTTTGAGATCCTTGAGAGGATAGGACCAGTTGCTTACCATTTAGCCTTGCCACCTAGCCTATCACGCATCTATGATGTGTTTCATGTTTCAGTTCTGAGGAAGTATATTTATGACGAGTCTCATGTGATAGATTGGGATGCCTTGCAGGTGGAGTCAGACGGGTAGCTGGCTTTGGAGCCAATTCATATATTGGCTCGGAAGACATTGGGTCTTCGAGGTAGAGAGCTAGACTAGGTTAGGGTCCAGTGGGATTGCTATGACGAGGTTACCGCCTCTTGGGAGGAAACAACACAAATGAGATCACAATACCCTCACCTCTTTGATGAACTCCAGGAGGAAGTTCATGCCTAGAGGGGGTGGATGTGAGACCTACATTAGACTGTCATAGTTTTACTGTTTTGTTACTCATGCTTTCAGTAGTTTAGGCTTTGACATACTTTGATTGTTGGAGACTTTTTATACATTTGAGGATCAGTGGGATCTTGTGTTATATATTTAGTACCTAATTATGTAATTAGGGTGCATTTGAGATGCTTTATGTTTTGATTCGGTTGCAGTTATGATGATGTTGTGTATGATATTTAAGTGTATGAATGTAATATGATGAATTTGGTTTAGGAAACCAATGCTAGGTTATTTTAGTTCTAATGTAGTTATGGTTTATATGCATGTATATTATTGATGTCGTGTATGTTTCATATCATGTTGTTTTGGATTTACTGATGTGTGCATTGAGTGTGCAAGAAAAGTTGACCATGGATCTAAACCGGGGACCCAGTACTGGAACCTATGTAAATGACCATGCTTTCCAAGGTCTTGTTTATATACAGAGACATGGACCTCATTGTTTATATGGTTATTTTGTAAACGTGGTTTGCATGTGTGTAATTAGATAAGTGAATGTTCATGTGATTGGGTCATGTCATTTGTTTTAATTTATTGTGCCAAGTTTGGTAATTGCTGTAATTTAATGTTGACATGGATAGTAAGGGGAACCAGGGTTAGTTATAGGGTTAACTAAGGTTACCTAGGAGTAGTACCTAAGCTTGCCCTAGGGTTAGAAGTTTCTAGAAAATCTTCTTGACTTAGAAATTCGTAGGTTAACTTCAGGGTTAGTTTTGGAGGGTCTTTTGGGCTCCCAGGGGGTAACTGGGGTCATTTTTAGTTACCCAACTTGGTATCCTATGGGTTAGGGGTCATTTTCAATCATTAATGAGCCTCTAAACTTATTTATTTCTTCCTTAAAGTGTCATTCTCAGACTTGAGCGAATTTGAAGAGGAGTGTAACTTTGATTAACCTCACTCTCTCTTCTACCCAAGTTGTATTTGAATCCACCCATGGAGAGTTTAGGCAAGTGGATAGTTAAGAGTTGGTTAGGGTCACCTCAACTTTGGGTTAAGCCTTGTTCTTTTTGGAGGTTTTCCTATTTAAAAAAGGTAGGATGAGTTGAGTGTTCACTCACTCTCTACCCTTAGAGACAAAATTTAGTTTGAAGGAGCTTTTGGAGAAGGAGCTTAGGAAGGATAGCTCAACACCATTTCTCTTCTCACCTTAGCTTTGGATTAAGGTTGGATCTCTTTAAAGTAATTTATTTTTATTCATGTGTGTTCTTGAGCTTGAAACTCCATTAATGGAGTCCTATGTGTTTTGAAGTTTTATTTTTAAAATTAAAATTTAATGTTATAAAATTCACTTGCAGTTATGATGATGTCATATATGAGATTTAAGTGTATGAATGTAATATGATGAATTTGGTTTAGGAAAATAATTCTAGGCTATTTCAGTTCTAATGCAGTTATGGTTTATATGCATGTATATTATTGATTTCGTGTATGTTTTATATCATGTTGTTTTAGATCTACTGATGTGTGCATTGAGTGTGCAGGAAAAGTTGACTATGGATCTAAACCGAGGACCCAGTATTGGAACCTATGTAAATGAACGTACTTTCCAAGGTCTTATTTATATAAAGAGACATGGACCTCATTTTTTGTGGTTATTTTATAAACATGGTTTGCATGTGTGTAATTAGATAAGTGAATGTTCATGTGATTGAGTCATGTCATTTGTTTTAATTTAATGTGCCAAGTTTGGAAATTATTGTAATTTAATGTTGACATGGCTAGTAAGGGGAAGTAGGGTTAGTTATAGGGTTAACTAAGGTTACCTAGGAGTAGTACCCAAGCTTACCCTAGGGTTAGAAGTTTCTATAAAGTCTTTTTGACTTAGAAATCCGTAGGTTAACTTCAGGATTAGGTTTGGAGGGTCTTTTGGGCTCTCAGAGGGTAACTAGGGTCAGTTTTAGTTACCCAAATTGGTACCCTATGGGTTAGGGGTCATTTTCAATCATTAATGAGCCTCTAAACTCATTTATTTCTCCCTTAAAGTGTCATTTTCAGACTTGAGCGAATTTGAAAAGGAGTGTAACTTTGGTTAACCTCACTCTCTCTTTTACCCAAGTTGCATATGACTCCACCCATGGGGAGTTTAGGCAAGTGGATAGTTAAGGGTTGGTTAAGGTCACCTCACCTTTGGGTTAAGCCTTGTTCTTGTTGGAGGTTTTCCTATTTAGTGAAGGATTTATGATGTGTTGAGTGTTCACCCACTCTCTACCCTTAGAGACAAAATTTAGTTTGAAGGAGCTTTTGGACAAGGAGCTTAGAAAGGATAGCTCAAGACCATTTCTCTTCTCACCTTAGCTTTTGATTAAGGTTGGATCTCTTTAAAGTAATTTATTTTTGTTTATGTGTGTTCTTGAGTTTGAAACTTCATTAATGGATTCTTATGTGTTTTGAAGTTTTATTTTCAAAATTGAAATTTAATGTTATAAAATTCACTTGCAGTTATGATGATGTCATATATGAGATTTAAGTGTATGAATGTAATATGATGAATTTGGTTTAGGAAACCAATGCTAGGTTATTTTAGTTCTAATGTAGTTATGATTTATATGCATGTATATTATTGATGTTGTGTATGTTTCATATCATGTTATTTTAGATTTATTGATGTGTGCATTGAGTGTGCAGAAAAAGTTGACCATGGATCTAAATCGGGGACCCAGTACTAGAACCTATGTAAATGACCATGCTTTCTAAGGTCCTATTTATATAAAAAGACATGGACCTCATTGTTTATGTGGTTATTTCATAAACATGGTTTGCATGTGTGTAATTAGATAAGTGAATGTTCATATGATTGAATCATGTCATTTGTTTTAATTTAATGTGTCAAGTTTGGCAATTATTGTAATTTAATGTTGACATGGCTAGTAAGGGGAAGTAGGGTTAGTTATAGGGTTAACTAAGGTTACCTAGGAGTAGTACCCAAGCTTACCCTAGGGTTAGAAGTTTCTAGAAAGTCTTTTTGACTTAGAAATCCGTAGGTTAACTTCAGGGTTAGTTTTGGAGGGTCTTTTGGGTTCCCAAGGGGTAACCGGGGTCAGTTTTAGTTACCCAACTTGGTACCCTATGGGTTAGGGGTCATTTTAAATCATTAATGAGCCTCTAAAATCATTTATTAATCCCTTAAAGTGTCATTTTTTAGACTTGAGCGAATTTGAAGAGGAGTGTAACTTTGGTTAACCTCACTCTCTCTTCTACCCAAGTTGCATTTGATTCCACCCATGGAGAGTTTAGGCAAGTGGATAGTTAAAGGTTGGTTAGGGTCACCTCACCTTTGGGTTAAGCCTTGTTCTTGTTGGAGGTTTTCCTATTTAGGGAAGGATTTAGGATGAGTTGAGTGTTCACCCAGTCTCTACCCTTAGAGAAAAAATTTAGTTTGAAGGAGCTTTTGGAGAAGGAGCTTAGGAAGGATAGCTCAACACCGTTTCTCTTCTCACCTTAGCTTTGGATTAAGGTTGGATATCTTTAAAGTAATTTATTTTTGTTCATGTGTGTTCTTGAGCTTGAAACTCCATTAATGGAGTCCTATGTGTTTTGAAGTTTTATTTTCAAAATTGAAATTTAATGTTTTATTTTATAATCTATTTATTTTGTGATTGGATTTCGAATGGGTCTTCAAGACACACTCACTCTTGGGAGGGTAGAGTAAGCTTGAAGGAGTATTAGGAAATGATTCTTTTTAGTGTAGAGTTTCCCATGTGTGGAGGAAAAAACATGGGGTAACATGATACCCATGATGCCAAGCAGGCCCTGAGGGCACCCAGGGGGCATAAGGAGGTTATTTCAGGACTGCATCTTGTGAAGATCATCTTTACAAGTCCATGTGAGGCTTGTGTTTTCATTAGATTATTGGATTTATCCTACAGTGAGGTCTACCACTACCCCTGTTTTCAAGAAGGCCTCTTGGAGACCTTCCTCTTGTACATCCTTGTGTTGGGAAGTTTTCTTAAATTTGAGTATTTTTGTTTGCTTGCCTACTTGTTGTGTAAGTCTGATTGTATCCCATTCCAGTTTGGATCCCCAAGCTCGGGGGTGGCCTTATAAAGGCCTAGGTTGGGAGGTGAGCCTCCACGATCAAACTCAAATTTTTAGGTACCAGCTGGTAGTAGGAGATGCTAGTTACCCCTTTTTATGGAAGATGGGAGCCACGGAAAATTTGTGACTTTGTAAACCTATTTTATCAAAAGTGAAATCAAGACTTTGAGGAGACTGTAATCCTTATATTGTTAGTAACTCTACTTTGTGAGAGCAACCTGAATGTAAATATACTCTTTATCTTATACAAAAAAAATCAAAGAGAAGATGATGAATTTTAATTACTATATATATTGTCAAAATACTTACGAAGGAAAGTATAGCCTTGTAGAAAAATTGATATTGAAATATAAAGAAATTCTTGAATCTATTTCTCAAACAAGTGAATTTATTTCCATTTGAGATCATGATTGTTTAAAATTATCAATTCATGTATATTTCTTTTATTATTTAGCTTTTAAGTGGCAAAATTATTATTATTAACAAACATAAAAGGGTATAATAATAGATCCATTCCTTTTGTTTATATTAATTGTATAGGCTCAAATAATAATTTGTTGTCTAAGTGTTCTTGGAGTAAAAATGTATCCCTTGGACACTTACTAAATTTTAGAGATTTTTTTTTAAAAATAAAATAAAATGGATCTAATCCAAAATTCCTTCCACCAAGATTTAGAGTTTTATATTTAGGATCTTTTGGTGAAATAATATTTAAACAAATATAATTCTGCATACCCCCTGTTTGGGTACAGACATTATATTTTTCACTAGTCTTTCTTTTTCAAAAAGTTTTATATTATGTTTATTTTTAAATATTGTTGTTTAAACCTAGACCCTTATTTTTCTTAAACAATACAAATAAAATAATAAAAAATAAAAATAAAAATAAAAATTAGAAGTTTTAATCGTTTCAGTGGGGGGGCCCAAACCCTCCCCACCCACTGTTCAATAGGGCTGGGGCCGCATGGGCAGCGGCCCACCAACTATGCAAGGCACAGTGGGGAGGGTCCGCCGTCCCGATGTCCCCCTTCCCGCCTCCCCTTGTCCACCATGGGCGGTGGTGCCGCCGCCTGCGACCACCACCGCTCCTCCCTGCCAACGCTTTGAGCCGCTCTGTGGCAACTTTAAACTCTTTAAACTCCGCCCCTGTGTGAAGCAAACACGCCATCCGCCGCCTCCCTCTGTGGGATATGTAAAAGAATTAGGGCTTTTAAATTTCATTTTATTTTAGGTTTGTATTAAAGTATTATTATAATCAGTTTAGATTTGATTTTTTTGGAAAGTTTGATTTGTCAATAGATTTGTTTAGAAAGTTCTAAAGTAGATTTAATGATCAAATATATTTTGTCATAATAATAAGATCAAATTTTAGATGAATTTTTTTTTATGATGATATATTATTCTTAATCAGTTTTCTTTTAATGTAGCATTATGATGTATAGATAGTCTATTTGGAATAAATTTATTACTATATACGAGTAAATTTGAGTTTTTATTGAATATTTTAGTTGGATTTATTCTCCTTTAGTTATAATCTTGTTATTTAGATAACATGTATATTTAGCTATTATATTTGGTTTTTATTAAAGATTAGATTTAGTTTGTATTATAGTAATTTAAACTTTATTATTGTTTACTCGATTTTAATTAAATTAGAGTTTTATAGATAGTTAGATTTTATATTATTTTAATTAGATATATATGACTGTTAGATTTGATTTAAAAGATAGTTTAAATATTGTTTTAGATTAGGCGTCTTATTTTATTTGATTTTATTTACTAATAGATTTGATTCACATCAAGGTAGAGATTATTCTTATGTATAGTTTAAGGGATAGTTATTATTTTAATTCTTAAATGTTAGTTTTTGTTTTAATCATAGGGGAATTTATTTATTAATATTTAAAAACAATGTTAAACGAAATGTTTTTTTGTAAAATATTCATTCTCTTCAATATTAACCTTTAGACGATATTATTTTATCCCCTTGACCGGCTTCAGCGCACGGTTGACTTTTGGTCAACCATGGTCAAACCTTGACTGATCGCCTTGAATCTTGAATTAGGAAATCCCTGTAGTCTCTGGACCCTAGTTTTCTAGTTTAGTGCTATTCAAAGATGGTTGACTTTTTGGTCAACAAGGGTTGACTTTTTGGTCAATTATATCGGTTTACATGTCTAAGCCCTCCATAGGACTTAGTAGGACCTAGTAACTCCCTTTCACATATTTCAGAGTATAGTTGACTTTTGGTCAACTCTAGTTGACTTTTAGTCAAGTATCTTGATTTGCATGCCGATCGAGGTATCTAGTTTAGAAACCCTTGTAGGATAGTTCTAAGAGCTATCTTGCCCCGTATGACCTTCCAGTTACTATTTCTCCTCTACACCATTTTGCATGCACTTGCTATATCTTTGGGGTAGCATAACCTCTTCTTTTAGTGCGTTTTAGAATTTTTTTATTTGTGTGTTTTTGCCCAACTTAGTGCACCCAAATATTGACCATTTGGGTTCAACTATGATCCCTGTTTAAAAATAAAGAGAGCCAAAAGAACCTAGATATTGACCATCTGGATACCGCTTTGCCGTCTAAATGATCTGAACAAAAGAAAAAAAAAGATCAAGATAGAAGTCCAATGTACCTAGAGTCCATTTGGATAGCACCTATGAGCTCTTGATTTTGAAAAGAAAGACCAACAAAAACCAAGATAGAATTCCAATGCACCCAGAGTCTATCTGGATAACACCATGAACTCTTGATTTTAAGAAGAAAGCCCATTAAAAATAAGATAGAAAACCAATGCACCCAGAGTCCATCTAGATACCGCTATGATTCTAGTGGTAAATAAACAAGCATATAACAGAGAAGGAATGCCCAATTCTTTCCCAGGGTTAAGCTCAGATTGTGGAACAACGTGGCTACCAGATAAGTGACAGCACCTACTGCATTTATCCTAAATCATCGTGACCCTGAAATTGAAGTGAACATTCAACATACAACAATCAAAGAAAATAAGTTATGATCCATCATCACTACTCTCCTCACTTGGTGTATCCTGGAATAGTGTAAGAACATAACCACAAAATATAGACTGACATCTGACCGACCGACTGACCTAGTCAACATTTTTTATTGTTCCTTGATTCAGTTGGATTTTCTTGATTGGCTCGACTCTTTTGATAGGCTTGATTTGGGTTGATTGCTTGAGTGTGTCTAGTTTCAATAATAGATGACTCATATAAGACTGACCTGTCTGGTTTTGAGCATATCCATCACTGTGTAAGATGATTGATATGATTGATTGGTTGATATTGATCATTTTTTGGTGGCTGATCAAGCTATGTCAGATGGGCCCAATGCTGATTCACAAAGCTCATGGTTGTGACATTTGATAGATTGGCTTAGTCGCCAGTTTTCTTGCTAATAGATTTGATAGGTTGATAAAGCTGTGTGATATGGAACCCATGCTGATTCTCAAAGCTCATGGTTTTTGACATTGATTGACTTGGCATGATCACCCTTTTCTTTGTTGTTAACTGAGTTAGCTTTATTGCTTGGTATTTTTGTAATTTTTTTATTGTTTTTGATGAAGATTGATTTTTTTTAGGACATTTTAATATTTTTAGGATTTTGATGAGTTTTCTATTTTTTAGGTATTTTTTATGACTTTTTGATTTTTTTCAAGACATTTACAATCACCCCCTAGTATAGTGGACAAGTACTAACCATGGATAAGTTTTATGCTTAGAGGGGATTGTGCTTCTAAATATAGCTTGTGTAGTCGGTCTTGCATTTGAAGTGTGCTCAAGCTTTTCATCTTGGAGTTCATTGATGGTGAAGCTGGATTTGAACACTTGGCGCCTGTTTGCCAGGTCTTCACCAAGATACCTACTCAATAGCGCCTATTTTCTAGGTTTTCACCAAGGTAACATTTTTGTATTTTTTTGGTATTTTTTGGATATGTAGATAGTTTCCTTAACCATTAAGACCTCAAGAATAGAACCTCTTGAGATGCATGTTGTTTATGTATCTGGGGAGCTAATTTCCTTCTCGTGTTGCTAGTTGGTATGCCCCACTCTGGGTAGAGTTGACAATGACATATGGTCCTAGCCAGTTAGAATCAAACTTTCTTGGTTTCACTCTTTCTTCTTGGTTCTTTTAATTTTCCATGAGGACAAGGTCTCCTACCTCAAATTTTTGTGGCCTCACCTTCTTGTGATAGTTCCTTCTAAGGTTATTCTAATAGCCTTGTAAGTGGATGAATGCATTTTGTCTTCTTTCATCTAGTAGTTCCAATTCACTGAGCCTTGCTACTTTGTAGTCTTTGTCTAAAATTAGGTTCTTTAATGATATCTACAGGGATGAGATTTCCACTTCAAGGGGTAGGACCACCTCTGATCCATAAAGTAGGGAGAAAGGAGTGGATCCTGTAGGTGTTCTCACGCTAGTTCTATATTCCCATAATGTGGGACTAAGCTGTAAATTCCAGTCTCACCTTGATTTGTTAACATTTTTATTCAAGATTTTCAAAATGGTTTTGTTTGTCACTTCATCTTGGCCATTCCCTTGAGGATAATAGAATGAAGAGAATCCTTGTTTGATTTGAAACTGTTCACATAGCTCTTAAACATTTTTGTTTTGGAAATGTGTATTGTGATCTGTCAGGATGGTTTGACGAATTTCATACCGATAGATGATATGGTTAAGTATGAACATCGATATCTTCTTTCCAGTTATGTAAGTGAGGGGAATTTCTTCCACCCACTTAGTGAAGTACTTTGTTGCTGCTATGTTGTATTTATGTCCATTAGCTAAATATGGTGTAATCTTGCCCACTAGGTCAAATACCCACATAGAAAATGGTAATGGTGAAGTGATAGGATTTAGTTCTTGGGTTGGTGCATGGATGAGGTATCCATGAATTTGACATTTCCTACACCTTTGTACATACTTGTTTGCATCTGTTTCTACTATTGGCTAGTAGTATCCCATGCAGATAATATTTTTAGCTAAGTTGTTGCCACCTCCGTGGGTTACACAAATTCCTTCATGTACCTCATACATACCTCTCTGGGATTCCATGGAAGTGAGACATGATAATAGAATTCCGTCTAGACTTCATCTATATAGAGTAGTTGAGAGGATGGTATACCTAGAGGCTTGGTAGATGAGGGAATTTTTTTGGTTTCTAGACAAGTTGGGAGGTAAGACACCATTTTGGAGGTAATTATACACATCATGGTACCATGGGGTTTCAGGACCAACAAGGACACATGCTAATTCTATGATTGGTGCTTGGTGTCATGACATCATGAGTTGCTCCACTAGAAACTGGAATCGTGTTTTATTTCCTGGCATATCAATCAGTGATGCTATGGTAGCCATCACATCTACCACTTTGTTTTGAGCTTGTGGTATTTTCTCAAAGAAGATGTATTGGAGCTTAGTGTGCAACCTTTACATCTGTGCTCTGTATGGTATTAGTTTCTCATCTTTTATCATATAATCATTGTTGACTTGGCTAATGATCAACTGTGAATCTCTGTAGACCTTAAGGTTATTGATTCTCCATTGAATGGCTATCTTTAATCTGATGACCAGTGCTTTGTATTCTATTATGTTGTTTGTGCAGGGAAAGTTGAGTCTGAAAGATTTTGGAATTGCATCATTATTTAGAGTGATGAGCACTATTCCTATGATGACCCATCAAAGTATAGTTTCCATACCTCAATCACTGGTTGTAGTGTCATAATAGACTCATTAGGAAAGTCAGAAATGATAGGTTGATGATCCTGAATAGGTGCCTCTGCTAGTTGATCCACAATCACTTTCCCTTTGATGGCTTTTCTATCTACATATTCAATGTCAAACTCGCTTAAGATCATTACCCACTTGTCAAGTCTTCTAGTGAATACCGCTTTGATTAGGAGATACTTTAAAGGATCAATATGTGCTATCAACTTTGTTTGGTGACTCAACATGTAATGCCTCAACTTTTGAGAAGCGAAGACAATTGTGAGGCATGATTTTTCAATTGGCATATAGTTGAGCTCATATCCTACCAATGTTCTGCTTAGATAGTAGATAGCTCTCTCCTTGCGTGTGTCATCATGTTGTGCCAAGAGAATGCCTAATGTTGATTCCATTGTCGAGATATATAGAAGCAATGGTCTACCTTGGACTGGTGGCACCAATATGGGAGACTTGAGTAGATAGTCCTTGAATATTTGGAATGCTTGTTCGCATTGTTCTCTCCATATAAATTTGATTTCTTTGCATAGTAGATGTTGGAATGGGTGGCACTTGTCTGCTAGCTAAGCTATGAACCGCCTGATTGATTGGAGCCTTCCTTGTAACCCCCTTAGTTTCCTTAGGTTGGTTGGTGGTGGCATGCCCAATATTGCTTTGACTTTCTCTAGGTCTACTTCAATACCTCTATGTGACACTATGAACCCCAATAGCTTCCCTTCTATGACCCCAAATGCACATTTCTTTGGGTTTAAATGAACCTTGTATTCCTGTATTCTATCAAAGATGGGTCCCAATACTTGTAGATGATCCTTTCTAAGCATTGACTTGGCTAGTATGTTTTCAACATAGTCTTCCATTTTCTTGTGAACAAGATCATGAAAAATGGTTGTTATGGCCCTTTGATATGTGGCTCTGACATTTTTTAGACCAAATGGCAAGACGTTCCAACAATATGTGCCCCAAGGACATGTGAAAGCCATTTTATGTTGGTCCTCTAGCGTGATCCTTATCTAATTATACCCTAAAAAGACATCCATGAGTGATAGAATTTGATGTCCAGCAGTTAGATCTACTATCATATCGATGTTAGGCAAAGGAAAGTCATCCTTGGGACAAGATTTGTTAAGATCTCTAAAGTCTATGCAAATTCAAATCTAACCACTGTGCTTTGTAAGTGGTACCAGATTAGATATCCAGTTTGTGTATGGGATCAGTGTTATGAACTTAGCATCTAGGAGCTTTTTCAATTCTTCCTTGACTAGTAATGCAACATGGGGATGCATCTTTCACAGCTTTTGTTTGTCAGGTTTGGCATTCGGTAGAAATGGGAGATGATGCAGCACAAGCTCTGGATCTAATCTTGACATGTCTGAGTAGGACCATGCAAAATTGATCATCCTTTCCTTGAAGGAACTGATGAACTATTCTCTCTCCTCTGGGGTGAGCGATTTTTCTAAGTAGATGTTCTTTGGGTTCTTGTCATCTCCCAAGTTGAATTCTTCTTTTTCTTCTGCTAAAAATACCAACTTTTCCTCTGTCAAGGGGAGGAGTTCCTTATTTCCATGTTCTAGCGCCTCAGTGAGGTTTTCATTAGAAGATACATCTTGTTTTATCTTTTTATCATTTTTTGTGTTAGTAAGCACCTTTTGGTTTTCACTTACTGCTAATTCATTTTTCTTTTTCAATTTGTTTTGATGACTGGAAAGAGGAGCTTCCTCCCCAAAGTATGTTGATTTGTCGAGGTCGATGGAGAAACCTGCTTTATGATCTCATGATGGCATTCCCTCTCTATGTCTCATGAAATCTGTGATAGCCTCATCATTCTCAAAGACATCCATATTAGGCAGTCCTTGTTGATCCCACTCTATTATTTCTGGGTGCACAAGGCATAGGCCTTCATGTTGGGTTGACTCTGTTTGGTTGAAGGGAACTATAGAGATGGTTCCGACAAACTTATACTATGATGTGGATGTAGAACCTATTGAATTAATATAGATATGTTTATTGATATAGGTTTGGTAATCTATGGTTAATTGGTCAAACAGATCATCAAGGTGTATGGTGGTGGCTGACCGAGGGCAATAGTCTGGTATTGAGGGTTCAGAGTCATGAAGGGATCTCCACTCATACTTGTAGGAGTAAGTTTGGCTAGAATGCTCGTTGGATGTCTCACTTCCTTCATTATCATCGATTTCTTGGTTGAGGTTTATTCAGGTTTGAGAGGTCTCCACTTTGGCAGGAAACAACTATTGTAGTATGTTTCTTATCAAGATGTGTTCCGGGTTTTTCCCCCAGTGTAACTCTACTATTTGTTCTTGATCAACTTGTATGTCTTGGATGATAAGATTGGTTCTTTGTTTTCCATAGCCTAACCCACTCTTGTTTCTTTGGGCTGGCAGGAGATAATATTCCATTAAGCCTTGTTGTCTTGCCCCAAGACTAGTTGTGCCATCATACCTAAATTTTGGTAGCATTGTATAGCCAGTTCCATAGTTTGATATGGGTAGGGGTTGTTGAAGTGTCTCTTGTGGATCTTGGTAGAACCATGTGTTGATATCTAGATCAAAGGGGTTCTCCTCTGCAATGTCTCCCCACCTAAAAAAGGTCATGGGTGGGCATCTGAATATAACAGGTTTGGGGATCTCCACCATTGTTACTACTTGTGGCATGCCATATGATGTTGGGCTCTGAGACATGTTGGTGATAGTAAAAGCCTCTTCATAACTATATTCACAACATCCTTTATCTGTGATAGATATTTTTCCTTCTTTCCATGTGACATCCTTGGTAATTGAATCTAAAGAGGAATGGATTCTTGCGTCTTGGTTTGAGGGTACCTGGTTATCATTTCTGATTTGGACCACATTTACAATATTGGAAAGGATTTGAATCTCCCTCAATGATTATTTCTTCTCCCTGGTGTGGGAGCTTGATGCACTGATGGTATGTTGAAGGTACAAATTGAATCTCATGTTTCCATTGTCTCCCTAGTAATATGTTGTATCCCAACTCAAGATAATGAGTTGTAATCTCATAACAAGCCATTCTGAAGTTCCACATCGCCGAATCAGTCAACTGTTCGCTGATAATGAGCTATAATCTCATAATAAGCTATTCTGAGTGATAATATTGGTTCTTTGTTGTCCATAGCCTAACCCTCTCTTGTTTCTTTGGGTTGGCGGGAGATAATATTCCATTAAGCCTTGTTGTCTTGCCCCAAGACCAGTTGTGCCATCATACCTAAATTTTGGTAGCATTGTATAGCCAGTTCCATAGTTTGATATGGGTAGGGGTTGTTGAAGTGTCTCTTGTGGATCTTGGTACAACCATGTATTGATATCTAGATCAAAGGGGTTCTCCTATGCAATGTCTCCCCACCTGAAAAAGGTCATAGGTGGGCATCTGAATACAATAGGTTTGGGGATCTCCATCGTTGTTACTACTTGTGGCATGCCATATGATGTTGGGCTTTGAGACATGTTGGTGATAGTAAAAGCCTCTTCATAACTATATTCACAACATCCTTTATCTGTGATAGATATTTTTCCTTCTTTCCATGTGACATCCTTGGGAATTGAATCTAAAGAGGAAGGGATTCTTGCATCTTGGTTTGAGGGTACCTGGTTATCATTGTTGATTTGGACCACATTACAATATTGGAAAGGATTTGAATCTCCCTCAATGATGATTTCTTCTCCCTGGTGTGGGAGCTTGATGCACTGATGGTATGTTGAAGGTACAACTTTAATCTCATGTGTCCATTGTCTCCCTAGTAACATGTTGTATCCCAACTCAAGATCCAAGATCTGGAAGGGAGTGTTCTTGACAACTGGACCAATCTGGATAGGTAGAATGATAATACCTTTAGAGGATCTTTCCTCTTCATTGCAAACTCTGATATTGATCCTCCTTGTTACATCAATACTGGACTCTGAGTAGCCTAGTTTCTTGATTATATTTAAAGTACAAATGTTTAACCCAACCTCACCATCAACAAGGACTCTGCAGATAGAGCTTTTGTGGACCTGGACAAGCAAGTGCAAAGGATCATTATACAGGGGTTTATGCGGCTGCACATCACAGTATGTGAATGTTGCATGTTTGTTAGCCTCTATATGGTTAGCCATCATTTGGAAGATTTCAGGGGTATGTCCCTTGGGACAGCTACATTTTGAAGGGATTGGTTAAGTGCCTATTTATGTTGTGGAGATATGTGCAAGAGGTCAAACATGGAGATTTGGGTAGGCGTGCGCTTTAGCTGATCCACTAGGCTTGTCTGTGGATCTGAGTTTGCTTGAGGGTTGGATGGTGTAGCAGATGAGGAAGATTCTCCTTGTAAGACAAATTTGGTATGATGGGTGGTTACAACACATTTTTTACCTTGGTCTCTGATAGTGATTGTAGCCACATGACTATCTGAAGGATTTAGGCAATTGATAACATTATCACTATTGGCATAAGTGTAGTTGAACTACTTGGACTGTCCACCAGACCTGGAGGATTTCCCTTTATTGTGATCATGAAATGTATCATTGAATATCATATGATCAGTTGTTCCTTTGGTTTGGGTATTTGTTACATTGATGACCCCTATGTCAATCATATCTTGGATAGCGTGTTTCAATTGGTAACAATTGGGTGTTTTGTGTCCCTTCACCTGATGAAACTCGCATAAATAATTGTCATTGTACCACCTCAGCTTGTTTTCCCCATGTTTATATTCCATGATTTCTAGGAGAGTGATAGTATTAGATTGTATCAACTTTCGTAAAGTTGATTCTATCGACTCTCCTAACAGTGTGAAGTCTCATTGTTGGAATTGAAATCGTGGTTTGTGTTGAGCTTGTGGTTGACTATTTGACACAGCAGCCAATTGGACATGGGGAGGTTGGTTTTGAGTGAATGATTGTGGAGTGGGCACCGTAGGTTGTTGGTTGGCCATAGGTGCACCTTGCAGTGACACTTTGGGTTGTGCATAGTTGACTATCTTTACATCAATGACACCATCATTGGTGACATTTTTGTTTTTATTCCACCACTTAGATTTGTCTGTTGCGGTTTTTTTTTTATTAATTTGGGTAGGATCTGAAAGGATTCCTTGTTTGACTAAGTTCTTCTCACAACAAACTCCTCATTCGATGAGTTATGTAAAGTTCAGAGCTAACTACAATTCTATTGTGAATGACATGTCTGGAATCAGATTGTCAATGAACATGACTATTAGGTCTTGCTCAAGCACATCATACATTATTTGGTTTTCAATACTCCTCCATCTCTGTAGGAATTTCACAAAATAATCTCCATCCTTTTGTTTGATATCAAAAAGGTCCTTGATGCTGACCTTGCGCTTGATGTTATGATGAAAGTGAGAGATGAAGTTTTCAGCCAACTCACCCCATGACATAATGCCATGAGGTAGATGTGAGAACCATTCCATTTCTGGTCCAGCTAAGCTTTGTGGGAATAGTCACATTAAGTATGTTTCATCATGTGTGACTTCGACACAACTAGAAAAAAACTCTCGGATATGTTCAATAGGGTTGGTATTGCCCCTATATTTTTCAAATTTTGGTACCGAGAAGTGAGTTGGGAATGGAGACATGTGAAGGGAATGATCAAAGGGGTATGGGTATAAATCCTTTGCGGTGTAAGATTTAGTTTGCCCCTGATTTTACATATCCATCATTTGGGTTTGAAGGTGTGAGCTATGAAAATTAGAAGTAAGGGAGCATAATAACAAATTAAAACACTCAACAACTAATATTCTAAACTACAAACATGCTAAGACATAAAATGAAAACTTGAAATAAGCTAAATGAAAAAATTTCAAACCTCCTACAAGCTCATTAAAAATCCATTTTGTTCATTGGATTTGTCCATTTGTTGTGGATGTGTGCTCATGGATGTGCTTCAAGCTTCAAGCTGTGATCTTAAACTGGCATTATAACTATTCTCTAAAAGATGGATTTATGATTTTCTCTCAAAATAACATTATAAATCTACATGGAAGGTGGATTGAAAATATGAAGGAAAGGGGTTCCTTACATAGGCAATGGGTAGGAAAACCAAGGGTTCATATGCAAAGTTGAAGAGAGGTCCAGATGCCACTAGAAGAGAGCACATGGATTGTGCTTCTTCAAGTGCATCAAATTGTGACACTTGTCACAAGGGGATTGGGTTAAAAGTGGGGAGGAAGGTGACCATTTAGGGAAATGGACCAAGAAGCCTCCAGAAGATAAGGCTCATAAAGAGGGTGTAAGAGGCATTTATGAAGGTGTAAGAACCTTAAATACATATGAATGGGCTTGGCTTGAGATTGTTAACTTTGGATTTTGAGGGTTGAGTTCCTAATCAAGGATTAGGAATGTGACATGGTTAGGGATATAATTAGGATTAGGGTTAGGAGATAAGAAGGGTAATTAGGGGGATAAGGAAGGGTTAGCATGTGTGAATAGGTTAGGATTAGTTTGAACTTAGGGTTAGGTGGTTAGGATTAGTTAGGTTAGCATGTGTGAAAGGGTTGGGTTGAGTTCAGACTCAAGGTTAGGTATTTAGGATAGGTTAGGTTAGGGGTTTGAGGGAATATTAATGATTTGAATTAAATGAATAAACAAATTCATTTAATAAAAGATGAAAAAGGGTTTTAATTAATTATTAAGCTATTGGTTGATTTTAATAATTAATTAGGAATATAGCCAATTAATTGAATTAATTAGGGCTAGGGGATGACATAGGTCAATTAGGTAATGTTTAATTACTTAGTTGATATGTCCTAGAAGGCAATAAATATGATTGATTAAGGTAATCAGATTTAGGTGTCTACATTTTGCCCCTCTTTGACATAGTGTTAGAATAACACTATTTCGAAGACGTTTAAAACAATAGATGACACGACGATGTGGACGTAGGCAATGAAGTTTACCCAGAGTGATGATTAGGATAGAATTAGAATATAATGACCAGGATGATGCCCCCTCATGAGGGTGACAAGGAAAAAAGGAGAAGCCCTGGCAACATCTTGAAAAGACGGCTAGGAAATACAGGATAGAAGAAAAAGGAAGGGGGGGATAAAAGAATGAGGGATGGGATAGTCAGGTTTGCATCAAGGATGAAGGGTTAGGTTTGAGACAGGATTTGATTGGACAAAAAGGGATGGCTTTTCTAGGGATGGAATTGGAGCTTTAGACCCCCATGGGGTGTAAAAGATAGGATGCTATCTGGGATGTAACCAAAGTGAGTGATATAAAGCAAACAAAAAGGAAGAACCTCTCAAAGAGAGTTCAAGTTTCTTGTATTGACAAGGGTAATTTCTAGGAACAAAGTTTGATTTCTCTTGATCTTTGGTGAAGATAGGATATGCTAGGGCTTAAGAAAGCCACTGATAATGATTGATTAGGTCAGACAAGAGGAAGGATACATCCTACAAGGACCCGTTGATGATGATGTGATTTGAAACTAAGATAACGATCAAGATAGTCTAGTTTGAAATTTTGATTTTAACAATGGCAAACAATAGCTGAACTAAGGAGGGATGATCCTAGGTGTTTTGAGATTCACACTAAGTCTAGTTATCTCCATAGATGAGCACACAAATCTATCACATGATACAGGGATAGTAGGATTAGGATTACTACTGGGATGGTAGGATTAGGATGATAGGATTGCTGAGGATTGGGATTTTGCTAGGGGGATTTGGATGGGGGGAGATTATCTTGAAGCTTGAGTGAGGGGTATTCTGGGAGGGAACACCACCATGGATTTGAGCACTTATTTTGATATAGCATATGATACTATGCACTAGGGTATAACAAAAAAGGTGACATTGTACCACATGCATAGGACTAACACAAAAAAAATGCGGGGGTTGCCCCAGCATCACACATGACTCACGAAGAGACCATGGCCGAAACAATGCTGGAAAATCCTACAAGCAAATGACATTTCCCAAGTGCAGCATGTGAACCCAAATGGATTACATACATGCAAGGGTCTTATCCAACTGACTCACAGGCAAAAAAAGAAAAAGATCAAGTTCCCTTCCGCAACATATCATGATATAAAGAATCATGGTACCTTTGAGGAGGAGAACAATTGAAAGAATCAAGAATGATAACCAAGAACCAAAATCAAATTTCAAGATAAAAAATTCAATAACAAGACGCCTTTTGCCAGAGAGATCAAATGATGTGGAATGTTGATTTGTTTTAGGTTAACATGAAGAAGGATACATCCTCAAGGACCCATTTCATTGGTGATGTTTGTATTTAGGTCAATGAGAGGAAGGATAGATCCTCAAGGACCCATTTCCATGGTGATGATGATTGTTTTAACTGATTAGCCAAAGATGTGTTGAGATCAAACTATTGAACCAAGATTTTATCATAAGGAACTTGTTGAAGCATAGGATTTGGAACAGAATTGGATCACTTTCTGTGAGGAGACCAACCAAAGACGCGAGATATGTACAAGCGAGACTAGACTCAAGACTAGACTGACACTGAAAAGATATGTATAGACTGAAAGCATAGGAAGCTAAGAGAGAATGGATGAGATGAGGCAGATATGCATGATGTTTCCCTGGTTAAGACAAAAGTTCAAGATAGAGGAATATTGGATGGGGTGCTCTAGATGTGGGAATGATGTAATCCTAAAGAAAACACAAGGATTGGCAAGGATGCATCCCAATGATGATGATCGGATTATGATCAAAGCTTGCAGCAAGGCTAAGGGTGTGCTTGGATGGGGTGATTGCTACTTGACTTTGGATAGCTAGAGGATGTGGATAGGATTTGCATGCGATGGTAGGTCACAAGGAGAATTAGGATTTGAATGGGTGGCATTGGGTGCATGAGGATAGCCTAGAGCTAGATAACAATGAAAATGGAAGAAACAAGTGATGGGATATAGGAAAGGAGGAATTGGAAGATGGAGGAGATGCTAGGGAATGTAGAGAGGGAAGTGCTAGATGGAAGGATTTTTTTAGAGGAATGGATGGATAGCTGAAGGATTGTGGATAGGAGAGGAGGATTGGGAAATAATAATTGGATACGAGAACATCTCCAAAGAAAAGAACGCCCCCACTTAGGATAGGTCATGCATGTGAGGAAGCATTAGGAGGGGGTACGATAGGATGGAAGAGAGGATAACAAGAGAAAGATGGAGGTGAATGAAAAATAGGATGAAGGGTGGATAAGGGAGGAAGATAGTGAAGAAGGATATATAGAAGGAAGGATGGGTGGGTGGATAAAAGGATAGGTGGATAAAGACAAGAGATGGAAGATGGATGTCAAGAGATGTCCAAAAGCATGTAGATATGGTGGCCTATATATTTATCATCAAGATCTAGAGGAGGATGGAGGAAGTGAAAAGGACAAGACATGATATGGATGGTGGCTAGAAGGAACTTGCCCCAAAGTGTGAAGAGCAACTAGATGGAGGAACTACACATGATGCCTGTTTACCAGGTTTTCATCATGGTACTTGTCCAAGGTGCTTGTTTGCCAAGTTTTCACCAGTGGATGAATTTATTTCTCTTTCTTTGCTTTTTTGCTTTTGCTTTTCTGCTTTTTTCTGCTTTTTCTTTGGTGCTGATCACGATATGTTGGTACAAATTTATGTGGGAGAGTGACTTAGGAAAATGTAGGTATGAGATAGTTATGTGGGGGGAGATAGGTGGGATAGGGGATATGATAGTTGGAAGTATTTGGATAAAATGATGGAAAGTGAGTGGGATAGGGGGATGCTCTCAAGATCAACATTGACACATGTTGCGAGGGATGTAGGAAGAGTGAATGTGAAGTGGATGGTACCTATGGATATAATGGAGGAAAAAAAATGGTAGGAAGGTGTGGGACATAAGGACCCAAAATAGATTTTGAAGATGGAGGAGAGGAATGCTCAGCTAGAGGATTAGTAACCTCAGATGCCACAATGGATTTTTGTTTTAGATGCATGTCATCTTTTTTCTTTGGGATCCACATAGTTTTTCCTTTTGTTTTGGTGGGCTTTTGTGGCCTTCAAAATGTAGTGCATTTTTTGATTGGATTTTTCTTTTTCTGGAGCATGTCGTTGGAAGTGAACATTACAATATTTAGATTATGGATCTGTAGCATTATGCATTGGTGATTTGGCATCCAAATTATAGGGAGTAGCATTGGGAGAGATATGAGAATTTGCATGAGATGGAGGAAATATGGATGGAGTGGTGGTTGTAGGATGGTGGATGGAGTGCATGGGTATGTGCCTTTGTTGATCTTGATGGGGAATGTAAGTGGTGGGATTTTTTATATCGGATTGATGTATGAAGGAAGGAGTGGGATGAGATTTTGGGACATAGGGGCCCAAAATGGATTGAGAGGATGAAGGAGGAATATGGTAGGTTGTCTTGGGTTGCAAGGATAGAGGAGGGGGGATGTCATTATATGATTAAGAGGGATGATAGGAAGATGCAATGGAGGGTTTGAAAACACTCTTGAAATTTACTTTAGTTGTACCAAAATTTTTGGATGAAGGACCTCTAGGTGTGTAACCAATACCACAAAATCATGGATGTCTTTTAACAGAGATGGGATCCAGTATACCTTGCTCATTTAGGCCTAAGCCTTTGCCTTGATATTTCCATTTTTTTATCATTTGAGCCACGATAGGGTACTTCTCTTGTAGGGAACAAGATGCGAGTCCATTATTAGGCAGATGGAAAATGGTGGAGATGTAACTGATTTCTTCTATTTTAAGCAGACCACCATGGATGAATGTAAGTGGACCAAGGGTATAGAGTGATGGTTGTTAGAGTAATAGTCTATCAGGTTATTAATTAAATCATTATGATCTAATTACTAACTCACCTATTCACTCTAGTTTCTTAAGCTAACCTTAGGTTTTCTCTTTTAGGGTTTCGTGATTCCTTTTATAAGGATTCACCTCTTAGTTTACTTAACAGAGTTTTTTATCATCACATTATAATCTAGAAACATATCATTAATATATTGTTTTCTTGAGCACATGATGTCTTCTCTGGCTTTTTGGCCTCCATAGCCACTCTTTTTCTCTTCTGTCTTGCTTCTATTCTGTGACAGGTTTGCATGCAGGTGATCTTGGGAGATTAGCTTTCAGCCTAATCTTAACATGGTATCAGAGCTCTCTTGCAGCCGGCTGTTCGTTCTTTGTTGAAACAAGTAAGGGTTTGAAGTTCGCCAGCCTTTTCTTGGTATTTTTTATTGATTCTGGGGGTCTTTATTTTTTGAGGCACTTTAGACCAAAACCGACCTCACGGTTGCGTCTAGAAGGCCCAAAAACCCCAGAATCCATATAAGGCTCATCCAGTTTGGACACCGAAGCGTTGGGGAGAAATTTCTTGGCCTTCCAAGGTCGTACGGGCACATTTCTCGAAAAAAATATATTTTTATGTTTTTTTTTTGCATTGCGGGCATTTTATAGGGTGCACCACCAGCACGCCACCCATGCTCCACCTGCGGCCTCCGCACCGCCCCTGCGGCCACCGCCGAGCTTAGTGGCCCCCGCCACTCGGACTACGCCGCGCCGCCGCTCGGCCCCGCAGAACCCTGCTCCGTCGCTCCCCCGCCGCTCCGGCGCCCGCCACCGGCCCTTTTCACCCGCCAGCCGCTCTGCCCTGGCTCTGCCACACACGTGCCGCCCGGGGGTCTGTTTAGTCCCGCGGGCCCCTTTCTTACTGCGGGCGGTCATATGGGAGACCAGGGGCTTTGGCCCAGCCCCTGCGTGCACCATGCGCCCAGGGGCCAATTTTTTTTAGCCCCAGGGGCTTATTTCTAGCCTTTTGAGGCCTTTTTGACCCCCCGAGACTGTTTTCTCTCTATCTTGAGCATCCGAGGGTCTTTTTCTGACTTCCATATACCGTCGGAAAGCTCTTTCCAAGAAATTTCCGATGATAGAGGTTAGGGTTTTGGGTTCTACCATTTTGATAGCATTTTTTTCTGTCAAATTCTAATATTTGTTTTTGCCTTCTATGAGTCATATCTAGCTCATCCGGACTCCATTTTTGGAAAACCAGATATCGTCAGAAAGCTGGTTCAGTGATCTATTCAGTTGCAGAGGTTTTTTTCCAGATTCTACTCTAGGTTTTCTCTCCTCCGAGTTTGGCAGTTTATGCACTCTAGTGGATTGCTTAGTTCTATAGGTCCTGGGATCTCTTCTTCTGATTTTCTAGCTCATTCTTCTTTCTGACTTCTGAGCTTGTATGCTTCTCACTGTTGCATTCTTTTTCTGTAAACGCACTGAGATAAAGTGCCTACTTCTGCATTTCTGGGATCTTGTACACCTTGTATGGTTTTAGTACTTGCACTCTATTATAAAGTGCCATGGGGGGTTATGATGTTTATGCCATTTTAGGTGCATCCACCTTTGTCAAGTGAGCATACCTTCCACGACATTAGCCCATGATGTGTGTCAGTGACACCACCCTTTATCCTATGTCTGTACTTTTGTTGCACTATTGGTGTTCCTGGTTCTTCTTCTGCAGATGTTTCTGGCATTGCATTTTAGTGTTCCTGTCACCTCTCCCAGTTCAACATTGTGGGGGGGTTCACCTGTTGGTTCTATTGCTTCATGGTTTGATTGATTAGCTCTTCAGACATTGTCTTCTCTCCCTGGTCATGCACTTCAGTGGGGGTTCCAACAGTCTCATCTGATAGAGTTTACAGCTTCATGCTTCGGAGATGCTTCTTGCTCATTCTTGTTCCTCTCTATGGAACTTTCCCTAGATTGGAGGCTTAGTTTCCTTCATCTAGTTTTCTTTCTTGTACTTGGGTACCTGATCAGGCCTTGTTGCTGGGACCCATCTTTCCTGATTTCTGCAGTAGTTTCCTAGGTTTTGCTTCTCCCTAAGCTTATCTTAAGGGGGGTGTTAGAGTAATAGTCTATCAGGTTATTAATTAAATCATTATGATCTAATTACTAACTCACCTATTCACTCTAGTTGCTTAAGCTAACCTTAGGTTTTCCCTTTTAGGGTTTTGTGATTCCTTTTATAAGGATTCACCTCTTAGTTTTCTTATCAGAGTTTTTTATCGTCACATTGTAATCTAGAAACATATCATTAATATATTGTTTTCTTAAGCACATGATGTCTTCTCTGGCTTTTTGGCCTCCATAGCCACTTTTTTTCTCTTCTATCTTGCTTCTATTCTGTGACAGGTTTGCATGCAGGTGATCTTGGGAGATTAGCTTTCAGCCTAATCTCAACAATGGTGGTGGGAAAGTTTGGATTGGAGGAAATAAAGGAGGATGAAGGGGAGGGGATGAGATTCTTGGATCTTGAATTAGATGGGGAAATGAATTTTGAGTTGGAGGAGATGGAATGAGAGGATCTTGAGATGGAGGAGTGGAGGGAAATGGATAAGGAAGTGGTATGGATGGATCATGTAATGGAAGGAGTGGGATGTTAGGATCTACATATGGAGTGGATGGAATGATACAATCTTCATTCAAGTCAATGGATACTTAAATATGCTTTTCGCCAAGGTCGTGACATATTTGGATTGATGGTGATGGTGTGATGGGGGATGTATGTAAGTATTCTTCAGATGGAGGGGATGGAAGAATGGGAGATTCGTCAAATGGGGTGTATGGATGGATTGGAGATTTTGCAAATGGGTTGTATGTAGGGATGATGGATTCCATAATGGTGGGAACAAGGGTGGAGGCATGAGGTTCATGGGATGGGGTGTGGATAGTGTCAGGAGGAGAAGATGGGGATGAAGATTGGATGAATGCAATGGATGAGGAGAATTTAATGGTGCTAGGAGATGGAAGGGGATCAACAAGTATGAGATTCGGAAGGGAAATAATAGGGATGGGAGATGGAAAAGGAATTTCAGGTATGAGGGGTGGAAGAGGATCAATAAGTATGGGATTCATAAGGGAAATGATAGGTGTGGGAGATGGAAAAGGAATGTCGGGTGTGAGGGGTGGAAGGGCTTCATCACTAGTGTTTTCTAACAGAGGAGTGATATAATGTGACTCTTGAAGAGATGGATTTTCTGCTGGCTTCCTTGTGAAACTCCTTGGAGACTTACGTATTGGAGATGGAGGATCTACAGGCATAGATGGTGGGAAGTTAGGGTAGTCCAAATATGAAGATGTGGCAATGTCTTGTGAACTTTTATGGTTGAATGATGGTGTAGAGCTGGATGTAGGAGATGGTATTGCTAGATAGTTCACATAGGTAGGTGTGGCAATGGTTTGTGAACTTGATTGACTAACTGATGGAAGAGGAGGGATGGATTGGGGTATGAAATATGTGTTAATGTAGGTAGGAATTGGAGATAGTAGATTGGGATGATGGGGTAGAGGGGTAGGATAGAGTGGATGGTAGATTAGCAATAACATAGGGATCATGGTGATGGCTTGGGGGAAATGAAGGACTATGATTAGGGATTTGAACATGGGTTGGAGGATAATGAGATAGGGGGTTAGGATTAGGGATGTTGCTAGTAGTGTTGTTATGGAAAGACAGAGGGTGGGATATGACCATGGGATAAGATGGAGGCATGTATGTATAGGAAGGAGATGTGGATGGAGGATAAGAAGGATTTCCCTTGTCAAAGGTATGATAAGGAGTGCTAGTGGGTATGCATGGCGACATGATGGGATAGTTTGGAGGAATGACTGGAGCTTGGAGGATGCTTGGAGAAAGTTTGTTAATGCTTTCCATGTATGAATAATGATCAACAAGACCACCATCATCAACATAAGATGCAAGGGAGATATTTTTAAGGTTTTCAAAGTATGTATCATGATCAACAAGACCTTCATCATCATCAAAATAGGATAAAGACAAGGAAGAGATATGGCAACCAAACTCATCATAATATATTTGTGACATGATGCTTTTCTGATGAGTTGATTAGGGAGGAATGATGATGATGGATGGAAGACTCAAGATCAAATTAGGAAGAAGGACTGACTCTGAAGAAGATGGAAAGAGGATGAGGGTGAAAAAGATAGCCCTGCTGGTCTAAGATATGGGGAGAAATGGAGGACTTGACTTTATCATGCTTGAAAAAAATAGATATGAGCTCAGTTTTATAATGTGTAGGATGAGGCATTGACTATGACAAGTGTGTGTTGGCATGTTTTCATAATAAATGAGGATCTTGAGGATTTGGAACAAACAATCTTGCAAGAGGCAAAGCAACCTTGCAAGAAGCATGAAATGTCAATCTCTTTGGCAAAAAGGACTTTCAAAACTTCTAGATTTGTGTATGTTCAAGAACTATTTTTCACAAGGTTTTGTAACGCTGAAGACACATACAAGCACTTTCTACCTTAAGGATGCGGTGAGCTTGAAAACCTTTGTCCAGATACATAGGAACACACACAAGAGCTAATCAGAATACGACCACCATCAAGCACACTATGGCTCCATGATGTTGTATTAGCCAACTCCAAACGCTCAGGGTGGAACAAATGTGTGAATTTCTCAGGGAAGTTACTATCTTCCTTGCCAAGCCGATTATCAAGCTTTCAGGGATGGATTAGGTAGGTTTCTAGATTGGTTAGTTGATAGTATTTTCATAGTGTCCCCGCAATAGGTTTGTATGCCGTGACTCACTTAAGAGCCTAGTTGAATCATGTCAATATGCTAGGGAGTTCACCCAGTCTAGACTACCATTAAACATGACCCGCCTGAGCTTGAAAGGATATAGATGCTCTTTTGGTTAGCACCTTATTTATATACCAGCCGAAGGATTTATCGGTTTGGGGTCATTCTCTAGAACGACTCGTGCTTCTTCTGGACAGGCCCCTCTAAGCATATCTAAAGATTTTTCAAGAGTAGATCTGCGAAAAAGTTCAAATGGTCACAATCACCTTTCTCTTGCACCAATGACCATGAGAGCCAATGGAAGATGATTGTGGGTGAAGTGAGGTTGCGTTATAAAAAAAGATTTTTTGCAAGCGCACCAAAGACATCAAACACTTGATTGACTATCTAATAAGTTAGGCAATGTTTGATTTGTATGCAAAAGTAAATTCACAAGTGGTTGATTTTAAGTGCTCCAAGCTGAAATGTGATTTTAATTTGTTCAATTGCTTAAAAGCATTCAAGATTTGATTTGTTTGAGTTTTTCATTTTTAAGGCCCAATTTTGAAAGTGATCAATTGCTTGCGTGATTCCAAAAAATAAAAAAAAAGTGTTGATCCTTTACGCATTCAAGATTGATGTTTGCGTGATTGAGTTCATTTTTAAGACCCAAAAAGAGATGTTCAATTTTGCTTGTTCAATTATTAAAACCCAAACTAGATATGTGATTGCCTTGTTTTGTTTTTGGTTGGGATTGGTTAGGTTAGCATGTGTGAAAGGGTTGGGTTGAGTTCAGACTCAAGGTTAGGTATTTAGGATAGGTTAGGTTAGGGGTTTGAGGGAATATTAATGATTTAAATTAAATGAATAAACAAATTCATTTAATAAAAGAGGAAAAAGGGTTTTAATTAATTATTAAGGTATTGGTTTCTTTTAATAATTAATCAGGACTATAGCCAATTAATTGAATTAATTAGGGCTAGGGGATGGCATAGGTCAATTAGGTAAAGTTTAATTACTTAGCTAATATGTCCTAGAAGGCACTAAATATGATTGATTAAGGTAATCAAATTTAGGTGTCTACAGAAGGTTTTGCACTTGTTGGATCAACATGTTTGTTTGATACTAAGGCTGATGTGTGACGTTATACCTCTGTGCTATAGTATGTATGAGGTTGCACCTTTGCATCCCTTGAGTAGGAACATAGGACCTCATTCTTGGGACTTGATATTGATTTCCCACCACATGATTCTAAAATGGGGGCACATGAGTGGCCCAAGGTGGGTTTTGCTATGTTTTCTATTAGGGTTGGGGATGTTGTTGTTGTTGAAGCTGGGGTTGATATTTCTGGGATTGGGTTTGTTGCTGCTAAAGATGGGGTTGCTGCTACTGGGGTTGGGGTTGTTGTAGTTGAAGCTGGGGTTGTTGCTGCTGGGGTTTAGGTTGTTGCAGCTGAAGCTGTCGTTGCTACTGCTGGGGTTGAGGTTGTTGTTGGATGAGAAAAGGTGTGACCTTGGGTGGGCATTGATTGAAAGTCAGACTTGTAGAGATAGATCCATGTGGGAATGATGTGTTGACCCCAAGGCTAGTAGGGATTGATTACGGTAGCGGCATGGTTGCAACAAGGTTACTGCTTGTTGGTGGGATGGAAGGCATAGAAAGAGAGCTTGAGGATTTGGAAAAAACAATCTTGAAAGAGGAAAAACAACCTTGCAAGAAGCATGAAATGTCAATCTCTTTGGCAAAAAGGACTTTCAAAACTTCCAGATTTGTGTATGTTCAAGAGCTATTTTTCACAAGGTTTTGTAACGCTGAAGACACATACAAGAACTTTCTACCTTAAGGATGTGGTGAGCTTGAAAACCTTTGTCCACATACGTAGGAACACACACAAGAGCTAATTAGAATATGACCACCATCAAGAACACTATGGATCCATGATGTTGTATTAGCTGACTCCAAATGCTCAGGGTGGCATGAATGTGCGAATTTCTCAGGGAAGTTACTATCTTCCTTTCCTATCCAATTATCAAGCTTTCGGGGATGGATCAGGTAGGTTTCTAGATTGAGTAGTTGATAGTATTTTTGTGGTGTCCCCACAATTGGTTTGTATAGCGTGACTCACTTAAGAGCCTAGTTCAATCATGCCGATATGCTAGGAAGTTCACCCAGTTCAGACTACCATTGAACATGACTCGTCCAAGCTTGAAAGGATATAGATGCTCTTTTGGTTAGTGCCTTATTTATATACCAGCCAAAGGATTTACCAGTTTGGGGTCATTCTCCAGAAGGACTCGTGCTTCTTCTGGACAAGCCCCTCTAAGAAGATCTAAAGATTTTTCAAGAGTAGGTCTGCGAAAAAGTTCAAATGGTCACAATCACCTTTTTCTTGCACCAACGACCATGAGAGCCAATGCGAGAGGATAGTGGGTGAAGTGAGGTTGCATTCTAAAAAAGGATTTTGTGCAAGCGCACCAAAGACATCAAACACTTGATTGATTATCCAATAAGTTAGGCAATGTTTGAGTTGTATGCAAAAGTAAACTCTCAAGTGGTTGATTTTAAGTTCTCCAAGATGAAATGTGATTTTGCCTTGTTCAATTGCTTAAAAGCATTCAAGATTTGATTTGTTTGAGTTGTTCAGTTTTAAGCCCCAATTTTGAAAGTGTTCGATTGCTTGCGTGATTCCAAAAACTAAAAAAAAAGTGTTGATCCTTTACGCATTTGAGATTGATGTTTGCATGATTGAGTTTAGTTTTAAGACCCAAAAAGAGATGTTTGATTTTTCTTTTTCAATTATTAAAACCCAAACTAGATATGTGATTGCCCTGTTCAATTTTAGGACCCAAAACAAAATGTGTGAGTTTGCTTGTTCAATTTTAGATCCAAAAAGAGATGCGAGATTTTCTTTGTTCAAATTTTAAAACCCAAAATGAGAATGTTGATAGATTGTTTGATTTTAAACCCAAAAAGATATTTTTGATAGCTTTGTTCAATTCTTTGTGCATTCGAGATTGAGTTTGTTTGATTAAATTAGTATGAAAAAGAAAGATGGAATTAAAATTTTTCACATGATATTTTTAGGATTAATCTAGAAAAGTAGTCTACAAATATAGATATCCCTCTGATTCATCTTTTCGACGCTTTTCAAATCGTCAAAAATAGAGTCCACATGCGAAAGTTATGGATGTTTTCATGACAGTGTCTCTGTTTGCAAGCAGAGCCGCCTGTGTACAAGCAGAGCCGCCTTTCTGTCAGAGCCGCCTCTGTAGAAGTGGAGACGTTTGTTCATAAATTTGAACATTTTTTTGAGAAGAATGAAAGAAATTTTGATAAGGTTTAGAGACGTGATGCCGATTTGATCATAGGGGGGGCATAGCCAAGTTTATAGTCATTTTGACTAGAAACAACAATCCGGATGTGATGGTGGAGTCCATTTTGAGCCAAGACACCTCTAAACCTAGAAAAAAACAAACTTCACAAAAAAACTAGAAAAAAACCATTATGTTAATGAAACCAACTCGTGAAGTGGGTCCCACTGGGTGTGCTAGAATGTGAGCTATGAAAATTAGAAGTAAGGGAGCATAATAACCAATTAAAACACTCAAAAACTAATAATCTAAACTACGTACATGCTAAGACATAAAATGAAAAATTGAAATAAGATAAATGAAGAAATTGAAAACCTCCTACAAGATCATTCAAACTCCATTTTTTTCAATGGATTTTTCCATTTTTTGTGGATGCGTGCTCATGGATGTGCTTCAAGATTCAAGCTGTGATCTCAAACTGGCATTATAACTCTTCTCTAAAAGATGGATTTATGATTTTCTCTCAAAATAGCATTATAACTCTACATGGAAGGTGGATTGAAAATATGAAGGAAAGGGGTTCCTT
>MU225465.1:655143-666576 GCA_018584345.1 Thuja plicata
AAGAGGGAGCACATTATGTTGGCAATGATTGTTCCAGGTATTTTATCATTTGATAGTTATTAATTTACATGTACTTACAAATCTTGCAGTAAAATGGTCACAATAATTATGTAATGTTACTGTTCTTGCAATGTTGCCTCTTTCCTACATCTTAAATTTCAAAGATTGAAAACAAACCGGTGGCATTTATAATCATTTCGACACTTACGCAGTTTGGTAACAACTACGACAACTGGCCTTCGGAACTGTCTTTGAAAAATGATTGAAACAAACAATTATACTCTGGCACTCGACAAAAAGATTCATTAATCACCATTGAATACATATCCAGAAGGACTCCACCAAATTTGTATGGTGTCAAATTTGCAGATTTATACTTGAAAACATTTCAAAAAACTTCAAACTTTTCCCAAAAAACCATAGCATATTCTGTGTTTTTCATGTTTCTGGGTTGTTCTTGAGTGCTGCTCATTAATGGAGCTGTTTGAGCATGAAAGAATAGCACCAATGGCCTCCATGGACCAAGGCACCCTCTGCTATGGAGTAATATCTGCAAATTTTCACTTTAAAACTTTCCAAAATCTCAAATTACTTCACCATTTTCTATCGCAGACTGCTGGAAGTAAACTGTTTTGCAATGTAATTTGGCTTAATATTTTAAAAGAATCTCCAATTTCCCCCCTTTGATACTGCTGGGCAGGATACTAAGTATGTCATGCATTTCCCAATTAGCAAATTCATTTTCCATGTTTTAAATATCCAATATTACATCTCTTGCTCTGGCATTCTGGGATTTCAGTTTTTAAACATTTTCAAAATCTAAAATCTCATGCACATGGTCTGGTACTTACTATATTTCACTATGCTACCCAAATTACTCCTTTACGTAAGCTTGATGAACAATTTCAAATTTGTAATGTTTGATTTTAAAACATATTTGAAAATGTCCCCAAATGTTGCGTGGATAACGTTGGCAATGGTTGCGGAATTTGGCTTTACACCAGCCAATGGCGTTAGCTTGGAAGTTTCTACAGTTCTTTGCAAATGCAACTTGAGCACATCCTATCAAATAGCCATCATACCTTGTCTCTGCTTCCAATCACCCAGCGTAGATTACCTCTGTATGCTTGGCATTGGAAAGTCTTCTTCTTTTTTAAATATCACAGTCTATAAAATAGCGCAGCCTCCTCCAATTTATAATACATTGTTTTTTTTTCAAACTTGTCTGAATATTACTTTAATGCGTGGGCCTCTCAACCAATTTTCAGCACACTTTTATTAACAAAGCCCTCAAGTTTCCAAGCATGTGGAGTCTTCATTGTCTTTGCTGTTTTTGTTTTTTTAAAAATCTCGCTTGCCTCCCAAGAATGCATGGGATATAGTTTATATTTGCTAATCATTGTTTTAATGTTCCTTGAAACATAAAACATCCTCCACTAGTCACTTCTTGACGGAGCAAGACACCATGTTGGGCTTCTTCATTTTCAAATTCAAACGTATCACTTTGACATTGTAGTTGTAAGCGATCCCCAATGAGAATGCAACTAGCATTAAAATATAATTCGGACATGCGGACTTTCCGACAAAATGTAGAATAGAAGATATCCGGATGGACTGGAATGATCGTCACTTTGCATAATTTGAAAACCCTCTTGCAATGTTGCCTCTTGCCTACATCTTAAATTTCAAAGATTGAAAAAAAACCGGTGGCATTTATAATCATTTCGACACTTACGCAGTTTGATCACAACTACGACAATTGGCCTTTGGAACTGTCTTTGAAAACTGATTGAAACAAACAATTAGACTCTGGCACTCGGAAAAAAGATTCATTAATCACCATTGAATACATATCCAGAAGGACTCCACCAAATTCGTCTTCAGGCACTAGATATTACAGTGCAAACTTAGCCTCCCAGAAGACTACATAGGTACAACTGCGAAATCACCATAAACCCCCTTCTTATCGACCATTGCAAAATGACAAAAACACATTCGGGAACGTTGCCATCAAGTCAGAGAGTACACTCATATGTAATGATGATGGTCCCATGATCAGATCCTAAAAACATCTGTCAGACAGAAAGTAATCATTTATGCAAAATGGCCGCTCTGACACTTAACACTTTTCCGCACTACAAACTGAACAAACTACCTCTGAAATTGAATTCATAGGGTCATCAAAAAGATCTTTCATAAACTCAACCTCTGGATCCTGATTGAATGTTGTATATAGAACATGAATCCCCAATTATCTTATTCTGAAAACAAACCATTGAACTGATACCAATCTGCAAAGATAGCACCTTAACACTTTCTGAACCAAAACATAGTAAATATGCAGAAATCAGGTTCGGAATCGGCAAAGAAAAGTGATCAACCGAATTGGTCAAGGCTTGGGAATCTTCAGAGGAGTTCATTCCTAGGTCTATAATACAAATCCATATTCAATTATGCTTGACCTCGAACCGGGTACAAATGGGGAAAGGACAAAGTATGCCATTTAATTCTGAATTCAGCAGTTCAGAGAAACTTTTAATAAATTAGGAATGGAAAGGCTCTGGCAAAGTAGACAAATGAATTGGTAGGAGTCTATAAATATTCAGGTAGGTACACTCCTATATTTTCAATACAAGGGAAAAGCCAATTATCCAAAATGTTCACCCGGGTATAGATTTTGAAAAGCTCAAAGTAGGTCACTTACCAATTCTACACTTGAAAACACAGGAAATCAGAATTATTCACCACTGGAATAGTTCTTGAAAACTTGTCATTTGATTTCACAAAGATCTGCAGACTGGGAAGTATGGAGTGTGTGACCAATGGAACATAGTACAAAAGGAATTTTCTCAATTGGATGAGCTGGTCAAAAGTTATAACATGTCAAAATGGGCTATTCAGATTTCTAGGCAGGACAAAAATGCAGACAGTTCATGAACAACCAACTTTGGGAAGTATGAAAACTTATCCAACGGATTCAGAATGACCTGAGATATAAAACATAAGTTCTTTGATATGCATGGAACACATTCCCAAAGTGATGGCTCAAGAAACTCAATTGGGTGCAAGATACTCAGCAGAAAAGTGGGCTCCAGACAGCGAATTGACAATTAGCAAGGATGCAGAATTAGGTGACCCCTTCAAAATGACTACTCCATAAACATGTCAGAACTGGAAATCAGGAGCTGGGACCCATTGCATATGTCAAATGGAAGGCATTAAAGCCTCTTCCAAATTTGTATCTCATAAAAATCATCCGGACACCTTTTACAAGCACTCTAACTGAGTCTTCTCACAAAATTTTCAAGGGTACTTACTTTGCTTGTTTGAAAATTTAACATGGTCACTCCAAATTTGTTCCAAATTTAGGAGTACCAACAGTGGCTCTGACTGAGATCGGTTAAACACAAGTTTATACCGAGAACCACAGATCTCTGGAGTAGCAGACCACTCCAAAATTTCAGAATCAGAATTTATCTTTTCTCTTTCTCCTCTTCTCTTTCCTTTCACCTCTCAAAACTTTCTCTCTTCTCAAAAATGGGGAAACCTCTAACTGAAAGAAAACACACAAATGAAAGGGAAAGCCACTGTACAATATGTATATTATCTACAAGAGGCCCAAAACCCCACAACTCGAGATTAATTCTTACCTCTGTCAAACACAAAGCTCTCTGCCCCGTGTTTCAAAAATATGATAACATTGCTACTCTCAACTGTCGGATTCAAGCAACTATCATCATGTATCAACTTATCATATGACAAAAAATCTACATATTATTCATATGAGCTTCTATAAACATTAGGAAAATTGTCATCATAAAAATTTTGTGGCATATATATGTCACATTCATTAGATAAGAACATGCTTAGATATCTGTGACATTTATCATTTTTCAGTTGTAAACCACAACTGAAAAACTCACCATTCAACTGAAAGGGGGGACTTTCAACTTCCATCATACTGCTTGGGCAAGCATCATTAGGTTCATTCACATCCATCAATTGCGTCTCAAGAGAAAACATACCTTGATCTTTATGCAAAATTTCAAAGGCCTCACCATTTGGAACATGATTATCAAACTTAGGAAATTCATCAGAAATAACATGATAATTCATCTTAGGATATGGAGCAACAATCTCAGCATCAAAAATAGGAGGATCTTGCAGCTTATCATCATTAAACAAGCTCAAAGAAAAGTGGTGGGTGGGAGGGAAAATACCGACACATTGAATTTCTTCTTTTGAAACTTGAGCCACTGATTGACCACTATTTAATAGTTCAAAGGAAGACTTAGAATCAAGACAAGATTCAAAATCCACACTATTCTCTAAATCAATACTCAACTCCATACTTAGATTTTCCACATTTACTAAATCTGAAACCACACTGAAAACCTCATCATCTGATAAATCAAACTGAATTTTATTATAGCTGAATGAAGGAGTGCAAGAAGAAACAGTATCACATATGTCAAAATTAGAATGTTGTGATTCATTTTCTCTGTCAAAATCAATATGTGCTGGACATGAAACTTCAAAGCTTTTATTTCCTGAATATCTGAGATACTCAAAAGATAAAACTTCTGCAATTTGTTCACTGTGAAGGGAACAACAGTCATCTTCTTTATTTATCTCCTTACTGTCTTCTTGCATGATGCTGCAAATTTATTCTTTGTTGGAGCCTCGTAGTGAAACCTCTGAAAATATATCACTTTGTGTAATGATCTCACTACAAACACTTATGTCTGCATCATATCTGTTATCTTGTTGGCCGCATATATCTTTTTCATCTTCTTGCTGTTCATAAAGCTTTATATCAATATCATAATCAACAATATCTTCACCAACAGTAGATTTTTCATCATCACTAAACATATACTCATCTTCATCACTTTGAACATCATTAACTTTAGATTCACTGTCAGATTTATCATCAACATCTTCAACAATCTCAGACTCAAAATCAGTAGATTCATCATCACTTATTGCTATTTGATTCAGCAATTCCAATTTTAATTGGTCAATTCTAATTTGAGCTTGTCTATTGGCCTCTTCTCTTTTCATTTGCTTTTGGATAGCCAATAGTTTCTTAATAAGTTCCTCCTCAAGATCCTCTTTATCGTGATCTGAATGTGACATAGATTCTTCAACATAGGATATAGCATGAGAAACACTATTGTCCTCTGTGTTACCATAATGTTCAACAAAACATTTTTCCATTTCAGCCATAGATCCAATTTAATCATGAGGTAAATCCTTGAACCACTCCCTAGCATTATCGACTAGAGATATTGCAAATAGACTCATTAGTACATCCTCATGTGTTATGTCATGATCATCAATCAAATATGCAAACTTTACTAAATGATCTTCAGCTGATTGTTCTCCAAAACCAGTGAACTTTGGCAAATGCTCCTTAACCTTTGATGGGATATGATTCAGATATCCAGGGATACCCACAAAACTAATTGCCCCATACAAATTACCACCCCTCCAATTTAAAGATTGTGACATCTCAGCAGTTAAAAATATTACAAACTGCCACTCTTACACATTTCCTTCAAATTTTGCATAGATGCAAGTAAAACTTGAAACATGTAAACCTCTTTTTAACTGATTCCTTTTTTCTTTAGTGCTGTAATCACTTGATAAGGAAAACTATAAAAACTTTGTAAAATACCTGGATGTATTTGAGCTGTTGCTGCCAGTATGTGTTTTTGAGAACACCTTTAAATCAGCCTCAAAATATGTAAAACATCCTCTATCACTGTCGCTGTAAGCTTACCTTCTTTGTAATCTTTATTTCACATGCACACAGGTGCAAATCAGAGCTCAGAGTCACCACTCACTATTAGTGAGATTCTTTTGATACTATCTTGGAGAAACTTGCAACTTTCAGACACTTTGCAGCAACAAATGGACAGACTTGACTTACTTTGTAAAACTTGAGGAATATGTCTTTTTGTAGAATATGAATCTATGACTGTCCCTCTTAACCAGACTCCAGGAAGATCCTTAGATATGATTTATGATCTCAATGATCCCCAGTAGAGTCACAATTTTGTTAGGGATTTTTCTTGTATGAATCACAGTGCTTGAAATGACTACTTGAACACCATGCCTTCTAATACTGATTCAGAGATAAGAAAAACCTAATTGCTAAGGACTAGATAAGGTCCTTCTTCATTTTTGAGCTCCACATATACTCAGGCAGGTTTTACCTTTTATGATTGCTATTTACACAGTATGTATTAACGTGGACACTGATTTGTTATGTACCTTTGTTAAACCAACTGATAAATCACCTTGCAAATGACCAAGCATAACCAGATGCAAGATTTAACCATACAAACCATGGTTGTAAATATAGAAAAAACCAGTGATGAAAGGATTTTCATCCTTCTTCCTTTTATTATAGGAGGGATAACCTAATGATCCACTCTTCAAGGGATTAACAAACTGAATAGTATCTTTCTAATACAAATCCTTATGAGTTCAGCTCATTTGTTCTCAGTAACAAAAGTATTTTGATTAAATTTGTTTTTGATATTGGATAAGGAACAGACTGCAAACTATACTCTAAACCAGTGCCTATCCCTTGGGAAAAGAGTCAATGAAAACATGAATCAATAGAGATAAAATAATAGAGATACTGTAGAGTGCCTTACAAACTACATGCAGCTGAGATAGAATGCCTTACAAACTATCCTCTCATATACATACATATGCATCAAATCCTTATCACAATGCTTTGCTCTCTGAAATCATCTATGAAATTTAGTCCTCTCCTTGAAAGGAACTCATAAATAATTAGACAAACTACCTTGTAGCTGGTGTATTTCAAATGCCTTACAGGTGAAACACACTAGAGCACAAACAGAATGCAAAGAGACAAGATAATATGAAAGAGGGAGAACCACACTGTATTATGCTTCAACACATCCAGACAATAAGCCTTCATGAATATACAAAGACATAGAAGTATAACTTACAATAAAATTTCCACAAGACCAACAGGGACCTGCTCTGGGCATCTGCAGGAAAAAAACCAGAACAGAGCAGAGGAAAGGAACCCTTACAACTGAGAAAAGAAAGAAAGAAATAGGAGAGAAGAAACCCTAAAACTTTGTCTAGCAAACACCTGTCCTCTCAAATTTGATTTGCACCAATTCCTTCTTTTCAAAATATCTGATATATTCTATTAATAATTGAGTTCATCTGTCTGAAAATATCTGATTTTATCCCTTTGCAAATCTCCTTCCTTTTCCCACTGAAAAGTTTTCAATCTGATTTCATCTATTGAAAATATCTTTGAAATCTATCACATTTTCCCTTTGAAAATATTTGATTTATCCTCTGATAAATATCTCCCCACAAACTCATCTGTCAATTCTTTTAAAAACAAATAAACATATTTGTTTCCAGTTATGCAAATTTCACCTTTATTTCTCATTCCAAATCTGATCTCACTGGCAAAAATCTGATTTCCAGTGTCTTTAAAAAACCTCCGGGAATAAATATAAAATTTACAATAAAGCTATTAAATTCCCTGTTAAAATTAACCCTGTGCACATTTAAAGTCTTTGAAAATCCCAGACTCATGCATATTTTACCCAGAAATCGCCAGATTTTGACACGTGGCATGCTCCTATTCATTGTCAAAAATTGTGCCTTTAACTCACTTTTAACCTCAGTCCCATCCGGCAACCATGTGACAACTAAGAAATCAAAGTCGCAAGCAATTTTTAACTCATCCATCATTTCTGGGCTACCTGGCGACTAACATCCGTCTGTTAACTCCATCTGGCAACCTGGCGACCAGCATCCATCTTCTTATCGCGACAGTCATCTTCCTCCTCTGGCTACTTCACAACTAACCGCTAGCAGTTAGTCGCCAAGTCTCAGCAATCTGGCGATTATCCTCAAACTATCTCCCGACTGGGCGACCAGAGCTTCTAGCGACTGGGTGACCATGCACATCTCGCGACTTCACGACCAACAACATTGTTCATTTTCATCAAAATTTCATCTCTTTCATTTTTGGGCATGAAAACCGAGGCAATCAGATGAGGGTGCGCACATGGATAGCCTCCTCTTCAACTTCAAACTCATATGTTTGTGCTTTAGCATATATGGACTTCAATTTGCCTTTGTGGGATGAATGTGGGATATATCATCTTACAGTTTTAAGTGATTTTCGGATTTCATGTCAAAACACTGTGCAGAGCCTCTCAAATTTGACCCCCAGCCCTTAGGAGCTCACCAAGAGCCTCTGGGCTCTCATTCTTACCTTGGATGTATGCCTTTTGGTATATAAATACCAAAAACTCCCTTTTCACAGTGAATGTGGGATATTGAAAATACAGTCTCCCATTTTTGCTGAAAGTGTGAAGAGAGCTGCTCATTAATGGAGTTATTTCTCTGCAAATGAACACCATGGTTGTGTTTTAATGCCTTGGGTGCCCCTTTGTATGGTGTCACATTTGCAGATTTATACTTGAAAACATTTCAAAAAACTTCAAACTTTTCCCAAAAAACCATAGCATATTCTGTGTTTTTCATGTTTCTGGGTTGTTCTTGAGTGCTGCTCATTAATGGAGCTGTTTGAGTGTGAAAGAACAACACCAATGGCCTCCATGGACCAAGGCGCCCTCTGCTATGGAGTAATATCTGCAAATTTGCACTTTAAAACTTTCCAAAATCTCAAATTACTTCACCATTTTCTATCGCAGACTACTGGAAGTAAACTATTTTGCAATGTAATTTGGCTTAATATTTTAAAAGAATCTCCAATTTCCCCCCTTTGATACTGCTCGGCAGGATACTAAGTATTTCATGCATTTCCCAATTAGCAAATTCATTTTCCATGTTTTAAATATCCAATATTACATCTCTTGCTCTGGCATTCTGGGATTTCAGTTTTTAAACATTTTCAAAATCTAAAATCTCCTGCACATGGTCTGGTACTTACTATATTTCACTATGCTACCCAAATTCCTCCTTTATGTAAGCTTGATGAACAATTTCAAATTTTCAATGTTTGATTTTAAAACATATTTGAAAATGTCCCCAAATGTTGCGTGGATAATGTTGGCAATGGTTGCGGAATTTGGCTTTACACCAGCCAATGGCATTAGCTTGGAAGTTTCTACAGTTCTTTGCAAATGCAACTTGAGCACATCCTATAAAATAGCCATCATACCTTGTCTCTACTTCCAATCACCCAGCATAGATTACCTCTGTATGCTTGGCATTGGAAAGTCTTCTTCATTTTTAAATATCACAGTCTATAAAATAGTGCAACCTCCTCCAATTTATAATACATTGTTTTGTTTTAAAACTTGTCTGAATATTACTTTAATGCGTGGGCCTCTCAACCAATTTTCAGCACACTTTTATTAACAAAGCCCTCAAGTTGCCAAGCATGTGGAGTCTTTATTGTCTTTGCTATTTTTTTTTTTTTTAAAATCTCGCTTGCCTCCCAAGAATGCATGGGATATAGTTTGTATTTGCTATTCATTGTTTTAATGTTCCTTGAAACATAAAACATTCTCCACTATTCACTTCTTGACGGTGCAAGACACCATGCTGGGCTTCTTCATTTTCAAATTCAAACGTATCACTTTGACATTGTAGTTGTAAGTGATCCCCAATGAGAATGCAACTGGCATTAAAATATAATTTGGACATGCGGACTTTCCGACAAAATGTAGAATAGAAGATATCCGGATGGACTGGAATGATCGTCACTTTGCATAATTTGAAAACCCTCTTGCAATTTTTCCTCTTGCCTACATCTTAAATTTCAAAGATTGAAAACAAACCGGTGGCATTTATAATCATTTCAACACTTACGCAGTTTGATCACAACTACGGCAACTGGCCTTCGGAACTGTCTTTGAAAACTGATTGAAACAAACAATTAGACTCTGGCACTTGGAAAAAAGATTCATTAATCACCATTGAATACATATCCAGAAGGACTCCACCAAATTCGTCTTCAGGCACTAGATATTACAGTGCAAACTTAGCCTCCCAGAAGACTACATAGGTACAACTGCGGAATCACCATAAATCCCCTTCTTATCGACCATTGCAAAATGACAAAAACACATTCGGGAACGTTACCATCAAGTCAGAGAGTACACTCATATGTAATGACGATGGTCCCACGATTGGATCCTAAAAACATCTATCAGATAGAAAGTAATCATTTATGCAAAATGGCCACTCTGAAACTTAACACTTTTCCGCACTACAAACTGAACAAACTGCCTCTGAAATTGAATTCATAGGGTCATCAAAAAGATCTTTCATAAACTCAACCTCTGGATCCTGATTGAATGTCGTATATAGAACATGAATCCCCAATTATCTTGTTCTGAAAACAAACCATTGAACTGATACCAATCTGCAAAGATATCACCTTAACACTTTCTGAACCAAAACACAGTAAATATGCAGAAATCGGGTTCAGAATCGGAAAAGAAAAGTGATCAATCAGATTGGTCAAGGCTTGGGAATATTCAGAGGAGTTCATTCCTAGGTCTATAATACAAATCCATATTCAATTATGCTTGACCTCGAACCGGGTACAAATGGGGAAAGGACAAAGTATGCCATTTAATTCTGAATTCAGCAGTTCAGAGAAACTTTTAATAAATTAGGAATGGAAAGGCTCTGGAAAAGTGGAAAAATGAATTGGTAGGAGTCTATAAATATTTAGGTAGGTACACTCCTATGTTTTCAATACAAGGGACAAGCCAATTATCCAAAATGTTCACCCGGGTATAGATTTTGAAAAGCTCAAAGTAGGTCACTTACCAATTCTGCACTTAAACACAGGAAATCAGAATTATTCACCACTAGAATAGTTCTTGAAAACTTGTCATCTGATTTCACAAAGATCTGCAGACTGGGAAGTATGGAGTGTGTGACCAATGGAACACAGTACAAATGGAATTTTATCAATTGGATGAGCTGTTCAAAAGTTATAACATGTCAAAATGGGCTATTCAGATTTCTAGGCAGGACAAAAATGCAGACAGTTCATGAACAACCAACTTTGGGAAGTATGAAAACTTATCCAACGGATTCGGAATGACCTGAGATCTAAAACATAAGTTCTCTGATATGCATGGAACACATTCCCAAAGTGATGGCTCAAGAAACTCAATTGGGTGCAAGATACTCAGAAGCAAAGTAGGCTCCGGACAACGAATTGACAATTAGCAAGGATGCAGAATTAGGTGACCCCTTCAAAATGACTACTCCATAAACATTTTAGAACTAGAAATCAGGAGCTAGGACCCACTGCATATGTCAAATGGAAGGCATTAAAGCCTCTTCCAAATTTGTATCTCATAAAAATCATCCGGACACCTTTTACAAGCACTCTAACTGAGTCTTCTCACACAAAATTTTCAAGGGTAC
>MU225465.1:666676-681414 GCA_018584345.1 Thuja plicata
TTTTTTACTCTTAACTAATCAAAGATTACCATTCATAAAGATTGATAAATAGTAAGTCTTTTATTTGATTCAGGTACTTATAATATTAACATAAACTAACTCACAATTAACCTAAAGGAACAAGTCTAGCATTTGTGTCAACATCATTGCTGCATAGCCATTTTTTTCTTAATTCTATCTTGAATCCGTCGCCATTGTGACATTTACCTCAAGAATTACGACGGGGTCGCTGTATTGGCGATGCCCAAATACCGTCGTAGTTGCTTGGGTGTTCGTCGCCATTGCGACGTTTACCTCCAGAATTATGACAGGGTCACTGTATTGGCGACGCCCAAATACCGTTGCAGTTGCTTGGGTGTTCGTCGCCATTGCGAAAAATACGCATAGAATTACGACGGATTTCCTGTATTGGCGACACCCAAATGCTATTGCAGTTTCTTTGGGTATACATCGCAATTGCAATGTATACATAGAATTACGATGGATTTCCTGTATTGGCGATGCCCCAAATGCCGGGGTTGATGTCACAATGAAGGGGCTACATAGCGACGGATTGAAGTCGTAATTGCGAAGGAAAAGGAAAGACGTCGTATTTTGTGACTAAAAAACAACGACGTCTATTACTATCACTATTGCGACACATGGCTGTCCCAATTGTGACACATAGCCATCGCAAATCGACCCCAAATGTATTAGTGTACCTTTCTTTAGCTGAACTCGGTTCAAGGTGAACACTATAGTGTTGATGGCCTCCTTCCAGTATTTGGTAGCAACATTCTTTTCAATCATTAGGGTTCTAGCACAATCCATACTGGATCTGTTTCTTCTTTTTGCTATTCCATTTTGCTGTGGTGTACCAAGGGATGATACCTATCTTTTGATTCCTCTTTCATTACAGAATTCATTGAACTCATTAGAAATGAGTTTTCCTCCTCTGTCAGATCTTAGACATTTTAGTTTCTTTCCTGTTTCCTTTACAACTCTTGCAAGATACCATTTGAATTTCTAAAAAGCTTCTGATTTTTCTATGAGAAACATGATAGTCATCATTATGGAATGATCATAAACAAATAGAATAAAATACTTTTCTCTAGTATATCTTGTTGTTACAATTGGTCCACAAAGTTTAGTATGTACAAATTCCAAGATTTCATTAGTATTGTAATTCTTTCTCTTGAAACTTGTCTTTCTCATCTTTCCAATTTGACATTGTTTGCATATTGCTAATTCGGGTTTATTCAAAATAGGAATACCTCTAACTCTCTTGTTCTTGCTTATGTTTACTAGATTATCAAAATTTACATGACACAACCTTTTATGCCATAGCCAAATTTCTTCTAGTTGTGCAATAAATCATGAATTTTTAGTGAGATCAAGGTAGAATAGATTACCTTTTGTTTTCCTGCCAGTTCCAACTAGGTTCTCTTTACCATCTAGGAGCTTTGCCTTACCATTCATGAATTCTACCCTGAAGCCAATGTTGTTCAGTTGTGCTACACTGAGTAGATTTATCCTTAGTCCTTCAACCCAATAAGAATTATCATATTTGATTCCTTCTGTCAGAGTAATGAAACCTTTTCCTTTCACATAGTAGGGTTCATCATTCCCAAAATTGACACTCCCACCATCATAGTGCTCAAGATGTTCAAATTTTGTCTTATCACTAGTCATGTGATAAGAACAAACACTATTAATTATCCATGTGTCATTTTTACTAATATGTGAGAAAAGTGATATATTTTCATCTTCTTCATCTGGCTCATCCTTAATAGAAATATAAACCATTTCATCTTCTTCTTCATCACTATTAGAATCTTTAGCAATATAAAAATATTTCTTAACTTTTTCCTTGTAGCTCTTGTATTTCTTGAAATATTTCTTGCCTTTGTACTTGTTGAACTTTTTCTCATCTTTGTCTTCTTTGTTTAGACACTTGGCAGCAACGTGACCAACCTCATTGCATGAAAAAAAATCAATGGAATTTTTCCTTTGGCATCTCTCCTTGCAAGTAATGCTTCAATGATATCTAGATCATCATCATTAGATTCATCATCACTATCACTTTCAATCTGCTTCCATTTTGAGTATCTATCCTTTTTACCAAGGTTTAATTTAGCTTTGAATGCAGACTCAAAATTGCTAGAGCTTGTCAAAGTTGTCCAGCTCAAAAGTTGCAAGCCTTCCAACTAATGTATCCAAACTTATATCCTTATTGCATCTCATCTCTTGAATAGATGAAACTCTAATAGCATAGATAGGAAGTAAAGTTCTTAATACCTTACTGACCACTATTGTATCTTCAATTATTCCTCCTATAGCTCTGATGGCACTCACAATCTTCTTGATTCTTTCACTGTATCTTGTAATGTCTTCTCCTTCTTTCATTTTCATTTGATCAAATTGTCCTCTAAGACTTTTTTCTTTGGCTCTCTTTACATTTGCATCTCCTCCATGAATGTCCTATAATTTCTTCCACATATCATAGGCTGTAGGGTAGTCCTTGACTTCATCAAATTTTGAGTAGCTGAGTGAAGATGCTATATCAATCATCATTATGTTATGAAGATTCCGTTCCATCATCTGTTCCATAGTCATAGTTGTTGTTGGTTCCTGCATATTTTCTATCCAAAAATTGCAAATGAGCATCTCCAATAGTAGATAAATGTAGCTTCATCAGCTCTTTCCATGCAAGGAAGTTGTCTTTTTTTAGCTTTGGGATCTCCCTTCTGTAAGACATATCTGATCTTTAGCTTAGGCCTTGAAACCCTCTCTGAATGCACTTGAAGCTTTGATACCAATTGTTGGAAATGAGATACCTAATTGAGAGGGGATGGGTGAATCAATTACTCCAAAACAAATCCCTTGTCCCTTAGATGTCTTAAATAATATAACACTGTTACTCAGTCAATTAAGATATTCTTTTGTAACTCGGGTGTCAAAGAAATCTTTATGATATCCAATGCAATTATACTTTAGTCATTAGGTGTAGAAACATAAAGCACAAAACAAATAACATATACATAGGTGACACCAAGATTTAATGTGGAAACCCAATATGGGAAAAACCACCAATGTAACTAGTTACTTTTTTCACTCTTCTGAAGTGAGCCTTGTTAGGAGCCAACCCTGTTAAAGGTTACAAAAACATACTGTTAGGTGTGACCCTGTCAGAGGATTTAAATCACCTTCTGAGGAGTGGCCTTGTTAGAGGTCTTCAATGCTTCAACATATAAATGCTACCTTGTGAGAGGATTTACAAAAAGACTATTAAGTCTAAACTGTTAAGAGATTTGAGATCACTATTACAATTGTTAGAAAGTAACAATGAATTGAATTGTATGTGTAAGAAACTGTCTTTGCTAATTCAGATCTCTATTCTGATTATAACTGGATCCTTTCTGATCAAATATTCTATTGCATCTCTGAGTGTTTCTAGTACTCAATCAGAATCCCATCTGATTTTTTCTTCACTCTTCATATCACAGAATTCCACACTTCTACTTGTCTTCAACTTTTCACACTCTCATTCAATCCAAACTTGACCTTTCATATATATGATAAGCCCTGTCAAGTCATCTTGAATATACTTCTAAATAAGTAATAAATCATGATTCAGTTGGCCTCATATAACCAATTAATTATAGAATATAAACCACTGTTAGTCAGCTAACACTGAATAATCAACTTGGTTAACACCAAGTTTCTTTAATGCCCAACCATGATTGAAATGCCCGAGTGACTTGGTCAACACTGAACATCTTCAATATCTGACTGTTCTCAGTCACCACTAAAAACTCGTTCCATTCACCAACTGTGCTCAGTCTGGATGTAGACATTTGTGTAACATCACTACATAAGTGTATATACATGTGTAACATCAATGACAGTACACAGTTGAATAATTGTCTTCAACACTATTAACCACCTCAATTTTACCATCTTCCTAAGGGTGATATGCAGACCCAAAAGATAGATTGGTTGCTAGCTTTTTCCAGAGTGTCTTCCAAAAATAGCTCATGAACTTTGTATCTCTGTCTGACACTATGCTCATTAGTAAGCCATGAATTATTACAACCTCTTTGAAGAATAGGTGAGCTATTTGACAAGCATAATGGACTATCTTGCAAGGAAAAAAATGGGCCATCTTGCTAAAACTGTCTACTATGACATATATAATTTCAAATCCCTGTTTGGTCCATGGTAACCCTATAAAAAAATGTATACTTAAGCATTCTCATGGTCTACTTGGGATGGTAAGGGGTTGATAAAGACCTGCATAGGAGGATGTACCTTTGGATTTTTGACACACACAACACTCCACATACCTCTTGATATCCAAGTTCATCTTTGGCCAAAATTAAAACCTTTGCACTAACTCTTGGGTCTTATTGACTCCAAAATGACCACTAAGTGCACCATTGTGCTTCTCTTGAATCAGATTTTCTCTAATTGATCGCCTAGGGACACATAAATGACTCCCTTTAAACAATAATTCACTTTGCAGAGTGTAATCATAAAACTCACCATGGAAGTGGTTCTTATGCTCCTTACATACCTTGTAGATCTCTACAAAGTCTTTATCCTCAGCATATAGGTCCTTAAAACTTTCAATACCCATGCTCTGCAATTACACTTCTTGTATTGTCAGTAGTCTTCTACTTAAATCATTTGCTACTTTGTTTTGTAGTCCTTTCTTGTGCTTGATATTGAAGGTGTAAGCTTGGAAGTACTCCACCCATTTCATGTGATTGTGACTACGCTTGTCTTGGGAGTTTAAGAAACTAAGAGCCTGGTTGTCTGAATACACCACAAACTCCTTAGGAAGCAAGTAGTCCTTAATGCTTGGACTAGAGCATACATCTCTAAGTTGTAAGAAGAGTTCTTCTTCTTATCATCACTAAGATTCTCACTATGAAAAGCCACTGGTCTTCCCTCTTAGCTCAAAACAACTCCAATGGAAACATTACTAGCATCAAAGTCAACTGTGAATATCCTCTCAAAACTTGGTAGTGTTAGGATTGGTTGAGTGGAAATCTTCTTCTTCAATAGTTCAAATCCATGGTTAGGTTTCTCATTCCAAACAAATTTGGTTTTCATCCCTCCTTTAATGATGTCTAACATAGGAGCACAAATAGCATTGAATTTCTTAATGAATTTCCTATAGTATTATGCTAAACTATGAAAAATTATCACCTCTATTGCAATCCTTGGAGTAGGCTAGTTAAGAATGGCTTCTACCTTTCTTGGATCCATTTTTAGGTTGTCTTGAGACAATACAAACCCAAGTTACACCAACTCCTGCTTCATGAATTCACACTTTTCCAAATTTATCATCAACTCCTCTTCATAGTAGTTCTTGAAAACAATCTGCACATGTGTGAGATGCTCCTCTTTAGTCTTTCTATAGATTAGTATATCATCTAGATACACTACCAAAAATTTTCCAATGTAGCATTTTAGGACTTCATTCATAAGTATCATGAATGTAGATGGGGCATTAGATATCCCAAATGGCATCACAAGCCATTCATATAAACCTTCTATAGTTTTGAAGGTTGTCTTCCATTCATCCCCTTCATTAACCCTAATTTGATGATACCCACTCTTTAGGTCAATCTTGGTAAAATAATTTTCTTCTCCTAAATAATCCATTAGGTCTTCTATCCTAGGGATAGGGAACCTATACCTAATGGTAATTCAATTTATGGCCCTTGAATTAGTGTAGAGCCTCCAAGTTCCTCCCTTTTTTGGTACTAATATAGTGAGGACTACACAAGGACTAATTCTTTTCCTAATGAGACCTTGGTTTAGGAGTTCTTGAATTTGCTTCACAATTTCCTCATTTTTTTGAGGGGTCATCTTATAGGCTGCTTTATTTGGAAGAGTAGCTCCTGGGATAAAGTCAATTTGATGACTAAAAACTCTCTTAGGGGGTAGGTTACATGGTTGTCCATCATTTACAATGCTCTTGTATTCCTGCAACAACTCTTGCACTTATTTTGGTACCTTTGTCTTCTTCACTGTCTTGTCTACATGTTTTTTTAAGGTTTCAACACTAGTGCCAAACCCACTCCATCTCCTTCCTCTAAGGCTTCTATGAACTCCTTTTCATTGACCATAAGGACAATGGGAACTAAGGACTTCATTTCCCCTTCCTCTAACAATGAATGTATTTTTGAAGTCACACAATCCTTCTTGAAATAATATGCATTCTTTGCTCCATTACGCATGGCCTGTCTATCAAATTTCCATGGTCTACCAAGTAGAAGGTGACATGCATCCATAGGTAGGACTTCACACAACACCTTGTCTTTGTTTCTTCCAATAGAGAAGTCCACCTATGCTTGTTCATTCACAAGGACATGTTTCCCTTTGTTCAACCAAGTAACCTTGTATGGGTTACTATGTGAGATCCTTTTCATCTTTAACTTGCTAAATTCTCCTCTGACACTATGTTGTCAATAGACCTTGAGTCTATGATGAATCTACACACCTTGCCCATAATTTTACATTTAAAACTAAATAGTGACCTCCTTTGATTGGGTTCCTCCTTCACTAGTTCTTTAATCAGTGTCCTTCTCACCATTACATTCTCTCCCTCTTCTGACTCCAAGGGTACCTCAGGGTGTTTTCTTCCACCACTAGTATCCTCTTGAACCATGTTGACTCTCTTGTCATTTCCTTGGGAAGTAGAACATTTCTCTAGACACGTATATGCAGTGTGTCCCATTTGGCTATAGTGATAACATTTCATGTTTGTAAAGTAGGAACCTCTTCCTTTACTATTGTTCCTCCCTCTCCAATTTTTATTAGAGCCTCTTCCTCTATTGAAGTTTCCTCTTCTTGGACTCCCTTCTTGTTGCTCAGTTAATTTGGTCTCTCCTTGGTTCTTGGACTCTGAACTTCTACCACCATATCCACTTCTTTGTCCTCTATTATCTCTTCCTCTACCCCTGCCTCTTGTATTTCTTGAGTCTTTCTTATTTCTCAACTTCTCTTCCACCTTTATGGAAATTTGGTGGAATTTATGAACATTGGTAGGAGTAAGAAAACTTAATTAATCTTGTATATTCCACTTTAGACCATTAAGGTTTTTGGCTAGCTTCACACTTTCTTCTTCTGTAACCCTTGATGTCATGCACAGCCTTTGAAACTCTTCAGTGTAAGAGTTAACATCCAAGTATTTTTTCCTAAGACTTTGTATCCTTTTATGCAACTGAATCTCATAATCTTCAGGTACATATGATTCTTTGATTTTGGTTACCATAGATTTCCAAGTGGCTATAGGTTTCTTTCCTTCCTTCTCTCTCTTGTCTTGGATGAATTTCCACCAAGTGAGTACAGACCCTCTTAGTCTAGCCTTTTCCACTTTCACTTTCTGTGCCTTAGTTATATTATCACATTCAAAGTGATTTTCTAGCCCTTCAATCCAATCTAGGACTATCTCTAGTTCCATCTTTCTAGTGAAGATAGGAACTCCTTCCAATGCCTTACCACTCAAAGCCTTTAATTCTTTTAAGAATGGTTCTTCAGTGAGGATAGGTCAGCTTCATGGACCTCATCATCTAAGGAAATCTCCTTACTCTTTCCTTCAACTTTATCCTTCACTTCCTCAGTATTTTCTTCTAGTTGGTCCACTTTGTGTTCCAATTGTGCTAATTTTCTCTGAGAAATATTTTATCTTCTTCTTTCCCATCCAATTTATTTTCCAACTCTTCATTTGTCACCATTTTAGACTCTCCTACTGACTCTACTGGTTGGAACATTCACCATGAACCAAATCTTATGGTTATGATACCAATTTGATAGATGTGACCAAGTGTGCTTGCACAAGCTTGCTAGGACCTCCAATATTACTAGCCTTCTCAAAAACCTATGCTTCCTCTTAGGGAATTTTTAGTCCTTAATTAACTAGTTTAGGACTAATCCAATACCACTCTTAGAGTAGGTAAGTATTGTGATTCACAAGGAGACAAATATTACCAAATTATACTATACTCTTTCACTCCTTGGATGGTTCCAAGTACATTTTCAACTTCTCAACTCCATAAGTGTCTGCAAGAATACTTCTCATGTTTAACATATTCCTAGGCTCCATATGATCCCATTGGTGACTGGGTAACATAAATTTTCCAAATGATCTCCCAATTTACCTCAATATTGGCTTTTAGGCCTAATGCCTCTACTAGCCCTATCTGACACATTTTTCCCAATTCTTGCAAAATAACCCAAAACAACCCCAAAAAAAAAGTTGGGATTTGGATACCCTTTTCCAAGACTTAAATGATTTTGAAGGTCTTAGTTTCCTAGGGTGTTCGTACAATAGATTCCTAGAATTAAGGACAACTAGAGCTAATTGGGCTAAATAAGTGCAGTTAGATGATTTATGATTGGAAATGTATGAAGATGGATTTATGAATCCTTCTCCTTCCTAGGAGGGGTCTATATGACCTATAGGTTTACAAAACCTTTCTTGGTTTGTTTCTCCCAATGGTATCCCTGCAATCAAACATCACAAATCAATAGTAATATCCTAGTCAGGCACTCTAATCTCACCTAGGGCTTGCCCTAAAAATTAGATAAAAAAATTTCTAAACCTCTCCTACTATATATACACTATATAGAGGCTTCCCTTCCATTTTCCTCCATTCCATGATGAAATTCACAATGGAGATTTATGGGGGAGCTATTTTGCTCAAAATTGCCTTAACAACACCAACAGACTGTACACAAACAAAATAATTTCCTAACCTATGAAAATTAACACTTAGCAACCTAAAAAAAAATAAAAATATACTAAAACTATCCTATCTACAATAATCCAACACAAAACTTTATGATTCAATCCATCAACTAGTACTTGAAAGCAAAAACATTCACTGTATATTGAACACAGAGTTACAAAGAAAAATCAGACAACTTCAATTCTTCTTCACACCACCTAGCCTCAAGAAATGGGCCTCCTCATGGTTTGATATGCATTTTCCATTCTTTTAGAATAGTTACACTAACTAAATTTTCCATTCACTGAATGGAATCAAACTTGACAATGTTTTCGAGTAGCATTGCAAAGTTGCAAAATGTTGTCAAGCAACATTTTAGCAACTTTTACATCTTTGCATAAAACTTAGATTAATGACCTCCAATCATTATAACATGATGTAAAAAATCCATAAAGGCCTTATTAGGGAAAAATCTAAGCCATGTCAAGCCTTCTAGGCTTCTTGATCCCGAATTCCCATTTTAGGCTAAATTACACTAAATACACTCAAAACCTTAAACATCTAGTTGGATTGATCCTAGTCTAATCCAACTAGGTACAAACATGCAAGACCTTCTAAGGTAAAAAAAAAAAATTGACTTGGCTAGGGTTAGTACAAGCCACAAAAAACATAGTGATAGGATTTAGCCTAGGTGCTCCTACAACAAAGTGAAATGGGTTGAACTTGTGAAATACACCAAATTTAAGAGGAAGACCCACAATAATCCAAAATATAGGCTATCTACACAAGGAGAATCTAAAAGAAACCTTTGAGATACAAAAAAATCAACCCAATCTAGGGTGTGAAGTATTTGATCCCATAAATTAGGACCTGGTGGGTAAATAACATTCGTGCTGGCTTGGTAAGTGAATAATTTCATCTATAATATTTTCTATTTCATAAAACAATTCATGAATAACTTGTGAGTCAGTTGTATCTTATGAGTCATTATACCTTATAAATTTAGTTATATTTGTTTATTTAGGTTCACCAATGTCAAAAGGAATCTTCAAAGGAGGACCTAAAATATTGTTTACTACATGGTTACCAAGGCCTTCGACAACATATGCTAGATCGAGGGGAGAAATTTTTTACTATTCATGAATTTGAGGTAAATTATTTATAATACTCTATGAGTTATGAAATAATTAATTAGAGGAACTATGTATTTTAATAAGATAAATTGTGTTGTGTATAGGAATCCAAAAAATCAAACTCATCAAGTAGTGAGCATGAAGAGGAGCTATAGGAACATGATGAATTTTTTATTTGACATAATGATTCAATTATCATTCCTGAACCTCAACAAGAAACCATCCCTTACTTTCAGTAAGTGGGAGACAATAATAATGAGGAGGGTGTTCAATGCAATGAACAATCCACACCCACAATTAGAATAGTGCCTCATAGAAAGAGGACAAAAATGGATAGAGGACACAAAGACTGATAACACTTGATGACTATTAAAATGGTATGATTGTTTGTTTCATGTTGTCTTTTCATGGTATGACTACAAATTTTCATTCTATATGTTGTGTCTAATTGGAAGAATAAGTCATTTTGATCTTAGAATGTGGCATATTGCATGCAATTTTAAAGAATAATGGACCTCTTCCAAATTTTTAATTTCCATTGAATTTGTTTGCAAAAAAAAAACCAAATATCCTATGGCACATGATCTGATTTCACTATGAAATTGCATAATTTTAAAAATTACTCCATCCATGAGAATAAACCCCAAAAAGTAAGCCTCCAATTTCAAAGATGAATTCTCGTTCAACATAAAACTTCATGTCTGTAAATAATATAAAATAAATGTTTGTTCAACTAAACACCACATGTCTGTTTACTAAATGATTGATAGGTTTATGGAATTTACCTGACAAAATAGGATGGAATTTTTCTTCTAGTTCACGTATTTGAATTTCCTCGGCCAACAAAAAACATATTATTTGGCACAATGCTGCAAATTTGTAAACATTCACTAGTATAAATTGGGTTTTCACAGGGAGGCTTCTTTATTTTATCCATTTATTGAAGAGAAGGCCCTATCTTGCAGGCCAATCTCTCTTGCCAAGTACATAGAGATGATATTTGTAGGCTTTTATGTAATGGTCCTAGGCATAGGGGCTTCCTAAATCTTCTCAGTGTTTATTTCTCACAATATTTTTGAGCTATTTGCACCAAAATGGTCCAATAAAAGACTCTAAACCATCTAGATTGCAGAGTTATCTTTGCTGAGCAGTTTTTAGAGTTATACTTTTATCAGATAGTAAGGAGTGAGTGATTGGAAGACATTTATTTTAGATGATTAAAATTTGTGACAAGGATACTCAAGAGCAACAACCATTGAACTAATAAAATTTGGTACCCAAATTTGAAACTAGCTAGGACTCCATATATCATGCATAAGCCAATGTAATCAAATAGATAAAAAAATGTTAAGTTTTCTGTTATGAGGTATGAAAATTAGAAACAATTAGTCATTGATATCATTTCCATCATAATGCTCCTGCTGTAAACATACTATCCTTCTACCTCAGCCATATTTATCATTTTTACTGGTAATAATTAATAAATGTATGCATATTGAGTATCTTTATGAATTCATTTCTACCTTCTGGTCATAAATTTAACTTCCCAGAAATATTCTTGATTTGTGCAAAAAAAACTTGGGCAGTTCACTCGTGATTTTACTTGCTGTCGATTTTCACAGAAACTCTAGCTAATAAATTGCCTATAGATGTATAAGATACATTCCACATCTAGAAAAGTGTTAAAATATTAATTTTTTTACATGTTCTTTGTCACGATGACGACATTCATTGTATTTGGAATTTATTTTGTATAATTGTGGACTCATTTTTTATAGCATTGGTAAGGAATATGTAACAATGTAACCTATGAATTAACAATATCATTGTTGTGTATTTTATTTACAGAATTTTGTTTTGTCTTCCCTCTCATTCTATTATTTTCTTATCCTTCATATTTTTTGCCCGTATTATTTACCAAGTATCTAGCTGGTAGTTCTTACATTCTATGGTTTTAAATTTATAGACATTCTTATTCCTTTTCTCCAAGTTGGATAAAGGACTATCTCTACTTAAGCTACTCATGCATTCTGAAGCATACTTGATCATTTAATTTGATGAGTTTTGAATATATGAGCAACATCATTTGATTAGTTATGTTATATACTTACAATTCTTTTCTATGTTTCAAGCTACAAGAGAAACATGAAGAATATGCGATGCTTCTTGTTTGGTTGAATCTTTTCTATCTTTCTAGCTACAAGAGAAACATGAAGAATATAAGACGCTTCTTGTTTAGTTGAAAAACATTGTTGGATAATTGTATATTCTAGATATGGCAAGCTTAAAATAATATAGAACCAACATGTTCAAAAATAAATATTTCCTTCTAGTTTTCTTCATAAAAATATGTAGCTAAATAAAAGAGCTTTTGTGCTACACCATTAAACTTGGTGGACATGTTAGTGTGGAGGAGTTTGGGCCAATTTAAGTATTTAACTATGAGGATGTAGTGTTTGGAAAATTAATGCGAGTATTCAAATAATCATTATATATTGTATACATGGCATTTGTTTTGGTTGTGGAGCAACTCCCACATCATTTTGTAAGATAGAGAACATTGGAAATAATTACATTAAATATGACATTTCTTATCAAGTTAGTTTCTTATGCTACTTTGTTCATTATTTTGTAAGAAACAAAATTTTGGAAATAATTATAGTGAATATTGTATTATTACTATTTGGGAACATTGAATGTTGAAAATCACAGTTAAAAAAATTTAAAATCAATTATGTATTTTTTAAATACATTTTCTATATTGTCTCTACAAAGACAATATCTGGGATTTAAAGATAAATTATCTCTATAGAGACAACAGTTGGAGTTAAAGGCATATTTTCTTGAGACAAACAATATGTCTTTACATCCCAACTATTGTCTCTAAAGAGAGAAAAGTCAAATTCTCTAAAGAGACAAAAATACTTCTGCTTCATATTGTCTCATAGAGACAATTTTTTAAGACAACAAATCAAGGTAGTCATTTAAAGACAATACTTAAGACAATACATAAGTTTTTCTTTGTCTTAAGTTAAGACAATTTATTCTAAAATTATCTCAAATATTGTCTTAAAACCCCATTCTTTGTAGTAGTTTATGTATGTGTGTGTGTGTGTGTGTATATCATCCTAAAAAATAAGCACCCTTAATTAGGTTCTCATTTTAGCCCCATTTTAGTATATATGGGCTCCCACATTGATTTTACATTCTCCTAATGCTTATTGGGCCCTCAAATTAACATTGTAGGTCTTATATTGAAAAATTCATTTTATCTCCTAGGCCCTCTTTGACTTTTTATGGCCTCAAAATACTTTTTCGACACCATAATGAGCTATCTGTACTTATCTTGCATTTACTGACTGAGCGGGAACCCCAGACCTAATTTTGGATCATTCAGAGTGGAACACATCACCATTATAAATTTTTCCCTAGGAAAGATCACCATTGGTGATGTGTCCCTAGAGTTTTGAGCCCATATTCAGGGCAGGGTTCTGTCTCGATGTATTTATGAGAAATTAGGACCCGTGGTCAGCCTGCCTGAGTTTTAACCCTTGAAATAATAGATTTAGTATATAAAAACCCTATCCCTCTCTATTTTGGTATCTATTATCAAGTTCTAGAATTCCATATCAATTTTCTAGCATTCATGATCAAGAAAACAAATTGGAGTTCAAGAATTCTTCTACAATCAAGCATCCAAGTCTTCAATCCTTCAAAGAATTCTTCTTCTTCACGCATTGTGGAAAACTAAAAAATCCATCATTAAAGGCATTGGTTTCATAATTTTCTATTAGATTTTTATGGAGTTCAATCTCTTGCATCAACACTTGTGATCACATCCAAAGAAGCATTGCGTCATTAAGGTATAAGTTGATTTATATTTCAGATCTATCTTCCATTTCATCTTTTCTTATGCAATTTCAATTAATTTTTGAAGTTAATTCCTAAACAGGGGTTTGACCAAGGAAAACCCCTTTATCCATACCTTTTCCCCCATTTTGTGTGTGTACATAAATAGGTTACAGAGCTTTTGAATATTTTTTGGGAAGTATAGGAACAGTATGAGAAAACCCAAAAAAATAAAGAAAATTGCCAAGTACATATCACCTTTGGTGATCTGTCCTTTGATACATGTCACATTTTTCTCTCTCTCTACCATTTTGAATAAAATTTGGTAGGGAGACATTTCACAACCTTCAGATCTCAAATCTAGAATTACAACTTATTATGAGACTCCGACAGTCAGAAATTCAGGTATGAAAGTACACTTTTTCTATTCCATTTCCAGGTGCATTCAAATCCTCTTCCATCCTCTTTCACATCAGTTTTATCAATTGATTTAGATCAAATCTATAATTACTTAGTATCTTGTATACCAATAACATCCCTTTACCTCTCAATCATAAGAAAAAAAAGGAATCAAAACCCCTCAAGCACAAATATTGCATTGACATTTTCCAAGAGGTGTTGATCATACTTTTCTTTAGGTGGTTTTGCATTCTAATGTATCTTATGAAGTGGGGAAAATATCCCTTTTATATGATATCCATTTTATATCACACACACACAAACACTCATACATACAGACATACATTCACACACACACACACACACACACACACACACACACACACACACACTCACTCTAGTTGTTTCCATAGAATTTTTAGGGATAAGAGTATTCGATCATGGGTTGGAGGCAAGAGTAAGTTATGTTTTCAATAATAATAATAGGGGCATCCCTATGCATGCATAGTGGGGGGTAAAGAGGTCTATTAATTTTTGTTAATCAACCTGCTAGAATAATGACATCAGCCTACTAGCCCTAGTATTCTCCAAGGGATTTTTCCATACTATACCCACCCCATATATATATACACAC
>MU225465.1:689439-741176 GCA_018584345.1 Thuja plicata
GGGAGGGGGGGGGGGGTGAATCAGTTATCCACAGGTCTAGATGTGCCCATTTAAACTTTATACCAAATTAAACAACTCAGACATGCTCAGCAGTGATATCATAAGTCAACAATATAAGTATGCAGTGTACTGTTCAAATGAAATAAGCTTGCAGACACTTAACAATAAAAAACAATATAAACATTCACACAAGTTGACACCAACATTTAACGTGGAAACCTAATTTGGTAAAAACCACCAATAACATGCTATCAAGTTTTCACTCTTCTGAAGTGATGCCATGTCAAGAGCCAACCCTATTAAAGGTTACAAAATACATTGCTAAATGTGACCTGGTTAAAGGATTTAATCACCCTGTCAGGAGTGGCCTTGTTAGAGGACTTAGAACATTCCAATCTGAATGTCACCTTGCTCAAAGGATTTATACAATGACTGTTAGGTCAAAATGGTTAAAGGATTTCAACTGATACAATGGTTAGAAAGTAATCAACAGGTTTGATCTAATTCATATAACTTACTTTGCAATTCAGATCCAATTTAGCTCTTATGCTAATTCACTGAGTGGCCTCCATTCTCATTTCAAACTCCAGATCTACTTGGGAATTCATTAAGCAATATTTCTCTGCTTCTCTACTCAACCTTCTTTGCTTAGATCTTGCCAATTAGTCAATTAACCATGCAATCTTCTTGCATACTCTGCATACATAGCTATCTTTGCTACTACCATGAATAACCCCTTAGGTTATCATATAGCTATCCATCTAGGTCAGATACATATTTTCTACTTAATCAAGACCGTAGATCTTAGGTTAGGTCAGATCCAACAGATATTTCAATCATTACATTTAATTTATTTCTCCAATACAATCACCAATTAAATCTTTGATCCATTTATTAATTACGGTTACCTGTGCATTTACATAGTGTCGATCAAACATGCTTATCCTTAATTAACTTTACATATCCCAATAAAATCAACTATGTCGGCTAGAGATCTTAAATCTCATCGATTATAAAAATACTGATGCTCTACCAACCCCATGTTCCTCGATAATTTACTGACGCTTGACACATACAAGAAAATATGCTTGGCACACATTGGTGCTCGACCGACACAAAACTTGCTTGGCATAAAATTTTCTTAGTAAACTGTCAGTGAAAGATAAACAACATATCACTTTGGCAATGTGCCAACTGATAAAGTACCCGTTTTAATTCCTCATAACTCAACCATTCTTCTTGGTCTTCTTGTTAAATCTCCTCCATCAATTAATAGATATGGTACTCAAATAGATAGAAATAGTATCACTAGTTAAGGTTTGACATCAATGACAAAACAATAATTGTTTCCATTGTAGCTTTCCAAACAATATTTCCAATAATCTCCCTCTTTGGCATTGATGGCAACACAAAACAATAAAATAATAATAGTACAAACATAGTTACCATACAATCCAAAAATTCTGCCTATGTTCCTTGGTATGAACAAATTTTCATTAATGTCTATAGCTTCATTCCGATTCTCATCTTGTAAAAATTTTCTCCCTCTGTGTTTCTATTTCTTTTCATCAATCTCTTTTCCTCTAAGTAGTAAACTCTCCCTATATCTTTCTCAGTATAATTATCCCTCTTTCAGTAAACTTCTCCCTCTTTGACAACAATGCCAAAGACATTGACATCTTCATCATGCAGATTCTTCTATTCTAAACTCTATATCATGCTATTCCTATCATCTTGCTTATGACTGATCCAGTTTTTTGTCTTAGTCTATATTTCACAAATTTAGGCAGCATCCTAAAGTGTGACTGTCTGTGCATCAATGTGAAAAATATTCTGAATATAATATTTGATGCAACAGTACCATTCTGAACTAATTAGGTTTAGTTAGGGGAATCACCCCCAATTTACCTCACAGATACTCATGAGCATCCTTGGGTAGTGCCTTTGTAAATATGTCTACGAACTGTTCCTTAGTGTTCACATATTCTAGTCTCATTTCCTTCTTCTGAACTAGCTCCCTCAAGTAATGATACTTGATAGCTATATTCTTTGTCTTAGAGTGCATTACAGGGTTCTTTGAAATATTAATGGCACTCATGTTATCACAATATATGACAGCTAGTTCTGTGATCTCTTCTTTCATACCTTTCAATAGTATCTTCAACACAAAAATATTAGAGCAATTAACTGTTGCTGCCACATACTCGGCTTCAGCTATAGATTGTGAGGTATGGTTCTATTTCTTTCTTTTCCATGAAACTAATCTTTTTCCCAAAAGAAATGCTCCTCCTATGGTGCTTTTTCTATCATATACTTTTCCAGCCCAATCAGAATCAGTATAAACTCTAAGTTCAAATTTTTCATTCCTTCTATAATATAGACCATATTCATCTGTTCCTTTCAAATATCTCAGAATCCTTTTTACTTCCATCATATGAGTTTCCTTTGGATTAGTAGAAAATCCAGAAACAATACCAACAACTAATGTAATATCAGGTCTACTGTGTACAACATATTGTAGTTTTCCAATCATTGATATGTGCATTGTTTGATTTACTTCTTTTGTCTCCTCATTTTTGGTTAACTTCTATCTAGTAGCCATGGGAGTACTCACTAGTTTTAAATCTTCCATTCCAAAATTTTTTAGTATCTCTTTGACATATTTTGATTGAGTAATATAGATACCATTCTTCATCTGATATATTTGTAAGCCAACAATTTTTTTTATCTCACCAAACATAGACATCTCAAATTCAGTTTGCATCTCCTTTGCAAATGCTTGGAATAACATATCTTTTCCACAAAAGATAATGTCATCAACAAAAATTTCAGCTAATAATGTACCTTTACTTTACTCTATCTTCAAATACAAATTGTTGTTGTCATTTTTTCTTGCAAATCCAATCTTCATTAGATAGTCGTGCAATCTTTCATACCATGCTCTGGGTGCTTGCTTCAGTCTATATAGTGCTTTGTGTATCTTGCAAACCATATTCCTTTTGCTTGGGTCTATAAATCCATTAGCTTGTTCAATGTAGAATTCTTCTAATATTCCATTTAGAAATGTAGACTTTAAATCCTTTGTAGGCTACATATGCAAGTAAGGTTTTGACACCTTCCAATCTTGCAAATGGGGTGAATGTTTCTCCATAATCAATTCCTTCCTCTTGTGCATAACCCTTGCATACCAGTCTAGCTTTGTTTCTTGTTACCTGTCCATGTTCGTTCAACTTGTTTCTGAACACCCACTTAGTACCAATTACATTTTTATCGTTCGGCCTAGGTACAAGTGTCCAAGTATTGTTCTTTTCAATCTATTCAATCTCTTCGTTCATGGCTTGAATCTAGTTTTCATTGTCTAAAGCATCTTTTACTATTTTAGGCTCAAAATCACATAACAAGTAGGTGTCTTCTCTCAATTTTCCTCTTGTCATGACTGTAGAATCTTTTGCTCCTATGATTTGATCAGGTTTATGGTGCCTTCTTACATATTTTTCCAAAGTAGGTTCTTTCTTTGTTTTAGATTGATCATTTATGTTCAATTCAGGTTGAAAGTGTGACTCGGCATCTCCATTAGATATCTTGACAGTCACCTCCTATTGCCTGACAATTTTTTTCTGTGAATTGGCAGGTGCAGACTGTTGCTCGGCAACTTCTGTTTCTATTTCAGGTAATTTGTTAGAATCTACCTCATCATGATAGGTGAATGATTTGTAACTCTCAGGCTTATTCATGCTTTCTTCTTCATTTCTTTTTGCATATTCATCAATTCTAACATTTGCGATTTCCATAATTTTTTTAGTGTTAGAATTCAAACACTTATATGCCTTACTCTTAATTGAATATCCAAGAAATATGCCTTCCTCACCTTTAGCATCAAGTTTTCCATTTTTGTTATTCTTCAGTATGAAACATCTACTTCCAAAAAATTTAAAATAGCTTACACTAGGTGCATATCCATACCATAGCTCATAAGGTGTAGTATTTGTACCTTTCTTGACTTGTACTCTGTTCAAGTATAAACTGCTATACTTACAACTTCTCTCCAATATTTCTATGCAACATTTTTCTCCATCATTAGTGTTCTGGTACAATCCATGATAGATCTATTTCTTCTTTTAGCTATACCATTATGTGGTGGTGTCCTAGGTGCGGACATCTATCCTTTTATCCCTTTTTCATTGCAAAACTTGTTAAAATCATTAGAAATAAACTCTCCTCCTCTATCAGATCTTAGACATTTCAGATTTTCACCTGTCTCCTTTTCAACTTTTTCCAAGTACCACTTAAACAACTGGAATGCATCAGATTTTTCTTTAAGAAACATAAAATTCATCATTCTACAGTAATCATCAACAAATAAGATAAAATATTTGTCTCCATAGTAACTTTTCTCACCAATAGGTCCAGAAAGGTCAGTATGAACCAATTCTAGAATATTCTCAGAAGTATGAGTTTTTCTTTTGAAACTAGATTTAGTCATCTTGCCTAATTGACATTGCTTTCACATTACATTTTTAGGTTTCTTTAACTTAGGCAGCCCTCTAACCTTTTTCAATTTTATTATGCTTACCAAGTTATCAAAGTTTACATGATGCAACCTTTTATGCCATAACCAAACATCATTATATTGTGCAAACAAACATGTCTCATCAGCTAAATCCAGATAGAACAAGTTACCTTTTTTTTTTCTCACCACCTCCAACTAATTCTCCATTGGCATCATAGATCTTTTCTTTCCTGTGATGGAATTCAACTCTATAACTAGAAGTATTCAGCTGTGAAACACTCAATAGGTTATATTTAAGATCATCAACCCAATATACATCATCACATCTGATTTTGTCAGTCAATTGAATTGATCCTTTCCCTTTAACATGACATGGTGTATCATTTCCAAATTTAACATAACCACCTTTACACTAATCTAAGGTTTCAAATTTGTCTTTATCACTGGTCATGTGATGTGAACAACCACTTTCAATAATCCAACGATCATCTTTACTCATATAAGAAATTAGTGCATTTTTCTCATCATCATCATCATCATCATCATCATCATCATCTTTCATTGCAACATACACAACTTCTATATCATTTTCATTAGATTTGTTAGAATCATTGTCAGAAGCTTCTTCAGCTATATAGCAAGACTTCTTACCTTTATCTTTGTAATCCTTGTACTTCCTGAAGTCTCGGTCATCCTTTCTGTCTTTATACTTACTGTCTCTTCTCTCATCTTTGTCAATTTTATCAGGACATCTTGCAGAAATATGACCAACTTTGTTACATGAAAAAAAAATAATAGGAAGTTTACCTTTGAATTTTCCTTTTCCTCTTGATAGTCTTCTTTCCATAAGTGCCTCAAGTTCTTCTATATCATCATCAAAAGTGTCATTGTCACTATCCACACATTTCTTTCTTTTGTTTGATTTATTGAGGACCATATGAGATTTGAATGAAGATTCAATGGCTTGTGGAGTATAGTTATCAAAATTTGACATCTCAAATGCAGTAAGTCTACCTACCAAACTTTCCAAAGTCAAATTGTTGTTAGGAGTACATCTCAATTCTTGAATTGCACATACTCTAATAGTATAAATAAGAAGAAGTTTTCTCAGTACCTTTCTCATGATAGTGTTATCATCAATGGTTCCTTTAGCTCCTCTAATAGAATTTACAACTTCCTTTATCCTACCATAATATCAAACTATATTTTCTCCTTCTTGCATTTTCATTTCATCAAACTTACCTCTCAATCTTTTAGATTTGGCTCTTAGAACATTTGTGTCACCTCCATAGATGGTTTCAAGGGTATCCCACATTTGATTTGTGCTTGTACAATCCTTTATGTCTTTAAACTCATGATAGTTCAGGGATGATGCAATCTCCAACATTGCTTGATTATGTTCTTGCTTTTCTCTTAATTGTGCAACATTGAGAGCTCCTGTAGGGCCTACATATTCTTGATCAACAAGATGTTTAGCAGAATCACCAACACTAGCCAAATGAAATTTCATCAAAATTTTCCATGTTGGAAAGTTGCCCTTGTTCAACTTTGGTACCTCCCTTTTATACATCTTGATCTTTCGCTCCAAGTACCTTCAAACCTTTTTTTAAGAGACCAAAGCTCTGATACCAATTGTTAGAATGAATTTAGAATAGCTGAGAGGGGGGGTGAATTAGTTATCCACAGGTCTAGATGTGCCCGTTTAAACTTTATACCAAATTAAACAATTCAGATATGCTCGACAGTGATAGCATAAGTCAACAATATAAGTATGCAATTTATTGTTGAAATGAAATAAGCTTGTAGACACTTAACAGTAAAACACAATATAAACATTCACACTGTATGTGGTAGATTTTTCCTTGTTAATAAACCATACACTTCAACATAGTCCTTATTCATCAAATACACACAAGAATGAATATGAGATTATTCATCTTGCCTGTCTGTATGATTCAACCTGTTGCCTTCTATCCAGACGGGGTTTTGAAATAGCTCTCAGAACGAGAGTCTCACAACTATAGACCAATCTACAACGAAGGATTTGTGCTTCCATGAATGCAATTCAATGATTAATATAGAAATGAAACATGCAAGATTAATCTAAATGATCCATTTAAACTAGAAATGAGATTAAAACTATGCCATGATCTCAATGAGATTATTCTAGAAATTTAAATTAATCTATTGCAAAATGAGATTATTCTATATGAGATCATGAACTAAAAATGTAGCAACAATTTAGTATTCTAACAATGCATATGAGTAGAAATTCAGGAAGGGGTTTGAATGAGGAATGGGAGTTCTTTTATGGACTTAGAGGTGATCAGAATAGAAAGTTTCCTTTTTGAAATAAAATAGATAGAAAAGCCAGTTCAAATTAGAAAGCTTTCTTTAAAAGAAAACAATAAATTATTTTCCCTTTGACTTTAACTATTTTATTTTTGATTTTAACTGTTTTATTTATGATTTAACTATTTTATTTATGATTTTAACTGTTTTCTTTCTCTTTAAAGCACAGTTAATTCAAAACTTCTATTTCTGAACTTAAGAGAAGAGTTTTGAGAGAATATTTAATTAAATAAATAAAGTATGACCTCATAAATGTGTTTTTCTCAATTATTTGAATATTTAAATTCAATTATTGAAATGAGGATATTTATTTAATAATTAAATATTATTTAATTCATTTTTATGTGTTTTAGCTAAAAGGGGTGAATTTAATTTAATTAAAGTGCTAGGACTTTATAATTAAATTAATTCAATCATAGGGTTTGTTTAGCCAATTGATATTTAGGAATTAAATATAATGTATGATTAATGTTGATTTAGGATTTTTTGCATTTGACACTCAGGTCGAGTAGAGTCAGTCAAAACTTAGAATTGCCTAGTACAATAGGACTTTGATGGTTCAGAAGAATGACAAATGCAACAAAATTGGTTAGGGTTGCAAGATGCCAATTTTGGGGTGTTACATTTTGACCCTCTTTGAATTGATGTGCGAGCAACACATTAATTCAAAGAACAGTCTGATGCTTGAAGCACAAAAAAATAGATTTTGAAAATTGGTGATGCAAAGATTGATTGATGAGGATTTCAGAGCTGTCTTTAGGATAGAACTTGACTCTCCAAAGTCTAGGTTAGGTTGCCGATACACCGGTCAAGTAGAGTTTTCGAGGGTCATCTGAAGAACGAAGCTTGATCCTCAGGGATCCGGGTTAGATTGCCCTGATACCTAATAGATTAAGATTTCAAGAATCATCTCTAGAATGAAGCTTGATCCTCAGGGATCCGGATTAGATTTCCCTCATACCTAATAGATTTGATATCTTTCACAAGACTGTCCCTAGAATGAGGCTCAACCTTTAGGAGTCAGGGTTAGATTGCCCTGATACCAGTCCAAAAAGATAATCAATAGAGATTTTAGGACTATCTCCAGAATGAAGCTTAGTCCCCCAATATCTAGGTTAGATTTCCCAGACACTGGTTAGATTGATATCTTTCATAAGGCTATCCCCAGAATGAGGCTTAAACTTTAGGAGTCAGGGTTAGATTTCCCCGATACCTGTCTCAAAAGATAGTAAATAGAGGTTTTTAGGACTATCTCGAGAATAGAGCTTAGTCCTCCAATATCTAGGTTAGATTGTCCAGACACTGGTCAGATTGATTTTTCAAGAATCATCTCCAGAACGAAGCTTGATCCTCAGGAGTCAGGGTTAGATTGCCCCAATTCCCAATAGATGAGTTGTTGAGAATCATCTCTAGAACGAAGCTTGATCCTCAAGAATCTGAGTTAGATTGCTCAGATACTTAAAAGATGATGAGATGTAGGGAACATAGATGCCCCTATTGATTGTGGAGTATCCAGTTTTGACTATGAGGTACGAAAAACTAAACATGCCACAAGTGATGAGATTCCCCTAGCAATGAGGACTTTTGAAAATCAGATCAGATTGATTAGAATAGATTCAATGATGTAATCATCCTGCCCCCTCGGGAGCGAAATGGAAATATGACACGTCATAATGATTATGGAGAGTGAAAAATCACAGATAGATGTTGAATTAGAGATCAAGAAGAACTCAGAATAGATTATGGAAGAATTTGAAAGATTCAGAATCAATTTCAAGGTTTGGTTGACCAAGTTTGACTAGGGTTGACCATAGTTGACTTTTGAGAGAAAAAGTCAAAGATTTGAGGGAATTGATTAGATATGATTTTGATAAGAAAGCAATGTCAGAAAGTCGACTGCAAAAGCGTCCGATCATGTCGGTTCCAAAAAATTTAAAATGCAATTTTGAGCTATATAGGAGTGTCATATTTTGATTTTGATCCTGAAAATGGATTGAGCATATAGCTAAAGATAGAGAGTGAGGATCGAACACTTGTGTATTCATGATGAAACTAGGATGTTGAAGAACCCCTCAATGTAAAAATCTAGGAGAACGCAATGAAGTGAGCATCGAATTGCTGCCACAATGCAAGTCTAGAATGAAAATGCAGTCCTAAGCTAGATGTAATTCCTAGGACATGGTTGTGAGACCCATCATATAATCATCATCATTGAGCATGTTTTGAAACATCAGAGTCGATACAACCCTTACTGGTGCCATAATGCAACCATAAGGATATGAATATGACTTTCATCAGATAAAATGTAGGAAATGAACATAAGCACCAGGGCACAAAAGCTAAGATGACCTAAAAATTGTTTCCAGTTGATATTCCAAGAGTATACCAGTATCAAGGCATTCAAAGCCAAGATAAAAATGAGTGCGATCATGCGTAAACAAACAGAGTAATAATAGTCAAGGAGATAGTACCAACCTCACCAAGGTGTGCAAATAAACAAGATCGAGGGATGTGAGGTTGTTCCACCTTAGTGCGGGAGCTCTTATCACATACACCCTATTTATTTGACGTTGTCGGATCATCGGGACCACACCAACAAGCAGTAGACAAAGAAAATATCAATGAAATCCATGAGAATAGACAACATACAAAGAAAAATTCAATTATAGCTTAGCATGTTTCAAAGTTTTTGAATATGTATGTGTATGAAGTGTTGAAAAACACTGTTGTTCTTGTGAGTGCATTGTGTTTGATTGTTATCGATAGATGTTTATGTTTGATATCCAATGTGTGTTGAAAAACACAAATGTGTCCAAAGATAGTGTTAAGAAAAACTATTTTAAATGGGGTGTTGAGAAACACTAGTTTGTGTGAGTAGCAAGTTGTCCTGTAGAAGTGACAAGATTATTGACTCGGGTGTAAACCAAAGATTTGATCAAATGGGGGACCCATGCCCCCAAGTAATGATGACTGACTTGACGTATGCTGTGAGGAAAAACTAGATTTGGTTTCCCCCATGCATATGACATTGACTCAATGTCAAGTGAGGAGGGTTTGCAAAGGAACCAGAATGTCATGAAAGTGACCAAAGGCTATGTACAAACTAAAGCAAAGAATCGTCAAGACCGAGTATCGATAGATAGAGCATTTGAGTATAACTCCAACTGGAATAGATGTGAGAAATCTCAATAGTACAATGATAGTAGGCAAACACAGTGAGAATCACTGGTGACTGACGCAAGAGAGATTCTCAAGTGAAGAGATTATAGGACTAGCTAGACATCAGTAGGTAGACGTAGTGAGAACCAATGGTGACTGATGTTAGGGATATTTTCAACGAGAGACAACTCACTATAAGCGAGGCAACAGTAGGCACACGTAGTGAGAACCACTGGTGACTATCACAAAGTAGATCCCAAAAATTAATAGGACAGTGCTCCCTAGACTAGGAGGGTTGCCTTGAGAGTATGACCAGTTTCAATCTATGTAAGTTGGTGTCTTGACAGGAATTAAAAGCATGTGGAAAAGCAAATGCAAGTAGGAAAGAAGCAAAGCAGGAAAGCAAATGCATAAAGCCAAGTGGTGCTGCGATAGATATAAAAATGTCAAACAAGAGGTGCATGTTTACCAGGTTTTCACCTTCTTGGCAGAAATTCTTTTTTTTTTTCTACCATGACACCTGTTTGCAAGGTTTTCATCAATGACACCTTTTTTTCTTTTTCTCTTTTTTTTTTTTGTATTTTTCAATTTTTTAATTTTTTTGTACTTTTTGGAATATATGATTTTTTTGGAGATGCATCAAAGCGCCTATTGCTAGGTTTTCACTAAGATGATCATTTTATTCAGGACTTTTTCTGATTTTTTAGAATTTTTTACAGATTTTTCAATTTTTAGATTTTTAGAAATTACTCGATCTCAAGAAAGATCACAATGGTTTTCCCCAATGTCTAGCAAGGTGTAGGACATGTTAGGAATAAGGTGTCTCAACCTTGGATAATTCCTATTCTTATTATTTGTTTTGTAAAATATATTTTCTTGCAAATAATGTAATTAAGTGTGAGTGTACATGTCTAGTTGGCATGTTGATGTGTCACTCCACTCGATATGTCAGCATCTTGAATTGTGTGTAAGGAGATCATGGCTGAAACGGTTATGACGGATTCCTATGACATGTAAGAGATATTTCTAGGAGATTTCAATGACAGGTGAAGACATGCAAGACATGTGGCAACTGATAAAGTTGAGTACTTTACACTCTTCCTCCTTTTGTTAAATTTTTTTAGGGTTCCTATTTTCTCGGAGAATGGTAAAACCCTAATATGACTATTCTTGGAAGTTGCCCTAAAAAGGAAAGCACATGATATATGTGTTTTTTAGGGTTACAGGAAAGGATATGAAAAGAGTGTATTGTTGGTATGATCTAGTGCTACTGGATTTGTCTTAGAGTGTCGATTGTCTCCTAAAAGAACTTGCATTGCAAGTGTGTTTTAACCGTTGTGTTGAAGATAATACATTGTGCAAGTTTTGGAGTGCTGGGGTTTTTTACCGAAAGGTTTTCCCCATGGTAAATCATTGTGTCATTCTCTATTTTCTGTATGCATGGTATGTGGCTGCAATATAATTTTTAAAGTAGTTAACGAATCTAAAATTGTAAGGATTTAAAAGAATTTGCACAATACTTTCCTATAGAGATTAGTGTAGGAAGCTGTTTCCACACCTAAGTTTCCTTACAGGACATTGCAGATGGATTAGAAAGCTGATGTATGAGATGAATAGCCAATGATGAATGCGACCCTCAAGGATAGTCTCTTCAAGATTACCCAAGCTAGGGAAAAAATAATATAGCAATGTAGACTCATAGAGCGATGTTGTATAGCATTTAGGGTAATGACCTGACGTCATGAAAAGTATGTGGTCCAAAAGAGTGGACATGTCAAGAGATGTCTAAGAACTTGGTTTTCAATTTTGATCAAGACCAAGGGGTCAATTAGATAGGATAGAGCTATGATGGTGCAATTAGGATAAGGAGTGATGAAAGTATAAGTACATGTTTTGAATTATGATAGGAATGCTCAGAGATGGGAATGATAGGCTTGGGATAAGCAATATCATGATAGGGTATCATGGATGAGACCAAGTGAATATGTTGATGGAAGGGATCATGAATGTCAGGATACATGATGCTCATGGATAGGCTCAACCTTGTCAAGATCAGTAGAAGGAACATGGATGTTCACAAGCTAGCTGGATGTAAGATATGATGGGAGAAGATGACATGGAAAAGTGAAGAGTGCAAGTAGGAGGAATTATGCATGACGCCTGTTTGCCAGGTTTTTATCATGGTACTTATCCAAGGTGCCACAAGAAGTGGTTTTCACCATAGGACGGATTGATTTATCTTTACTTTTTCTACCAAGGTGCCTGTTTACTAGGTTTTCACCAAGGCACTTTTTTTTTTTCATCTTTTTGATTTTATGGAGGAACTTAAGCTTCTTGCTCTTTGGGTAGTGCTCCTTTGAAGTATATATTATGATAGGCCAAGGCCACTAAAAGTATTCTCAAAGATGTTTATAGGGTGATGGTAGAGAAGATGATATGGAGGATAGGGAAGATTGTAGCCAATGATTTAGGCGGTGGATTGGATAAGAGGGATGGAAGGATATGAGAAGGATGGGTAAGAGGTAGGTGTAGGATATTGGATAGGGTATGGTGATAAGATCAACATTGACACACTCCTTGAAGGGTAGTAGATGAATGGAGGAAAAGTGGATGGAATAGCTTGAGACATTGATGGATGAGTGTATATGGATCTTGGTATGCGAGGACCCAAGATGGAGTTAGAAGATGGGACATGTTTAGATGGAGATGAAGTGGAAGACTTTGGAAGCTTGGATGCCAACTCTAATTTTTCCTTTTTGTTCAAGCCTTGTAAGATAGACTTGGGAATCCACATAACTTTTGATTTTGTTTTTGTATCCAAGTCTTTTTGAAGAGCCTTGGGAATCCACATAGCTTTTGATTTTCCTTTTCTTTTGGATGATTTAGAACACAATTCTTCCATAATGAATTTAGGAACCCATATTTTCTTTGATTTTATTCTTTGCTTGGACTTAGAACACAATTCTTCCATGATGGATTTAGGAACCCATATTTGCTTAGTGGACCCTTGTGGTCTCTTGGATATTTCCTTTTTCTTTTTAGTCACATGTTGATTAGATGGGACATAGTGATCTTCATATGTAAGTGGATTCTTGTATTTTTGAATTCTTTGTTGTACATCCAAATTGCTTCCAAAAGACTCGAGAATTGTGGATGAATAGGGCCGATATGACTGGTTCATATAGATTGGTTGATAGGGATAATTAAAGGATGTATGTCTTTGTTGATCTTGATAGGGGATAGTGGAAGTGGATGATAATCTAGCAGTGATAGGCATGGTGGATGGATGGACATAAGGACCCAATATAGATGGCAGGTTTGACGGTTTTAGCTTTGGAATATGAGGACCATGGATGGATTTGGAGGATAGTGAAGGATAATTCTTACGTTTGAACGGAGGGAGATAAGGTGTGGAAGGGATATCAACATCTTTAGAGTGAGTTGCATGACCAAGGCTCTTCTCTTTTGAATTCACCTTTATATCAATAGGTGCATGAGTAGCTTTGATAGGAGCAATTTTGGTAGGAGCAGCTGAAGCTTCAGGGGATTTATTTTTCTGCAAGGGATTTGGAGGAACAATGTTTTCTTGAGGTGGATATGGAGGAGCATGACAAGGAGATGAAGGGATGCTTTGATCTTGACAAGGATCTTTAGATGATGTACAAAGGGTACCTTTCTCTTGATTTTTAATAGGTTCAGTAGAGATGGTGGAAAGGATAACTTGATCTTTCTTGGGAGATGGATAAGATATAGGAGATGTAAGAGCTTATTCTAGGAAGAAATGGAAGGGGATGATAGAATCATCATGGGACTCTTGAGGTATGTGACTTTGGTCAACTGTTGGATAAAGATGGATGGTGTCTTGATCTTGATCATTACTGATATATGTTTCTTCACATTGTGGATTCTCCTCTTGACATGGAGCCACTTCTAAGGACAAGGTAGGAGTTTTGATATGCATATGGGATTCTTGACATGCTGATGGAGAGTCATTTGGAATAGGCATGATAAGTGTTGAAGCACATGGAAGCTTTGGGTCGATGATCTTTGAAGCCTGAGAAGGACTTGTTGTCATTTGCAGATTAGCTTGGATCTCTTTTAGAGGTAGTCCTTGAGGGTAGACATAGTTAGCATTAGGCTCATTTCTTGATAGATATGGTGTGTCTAATTGTGAAGCTTTAGGAGATGGAGGAATGGTGGAAGAAGTAGATGTGATATGGGAACCGTTGCTAGACATGGATTCCTGATATTGATCATGCTTGAGATTAGTATATTGTTCTTCTTTAGATAAATCATTAGGATTGTTCGGTTTAATTATGACATCATCAACAAGATCTCAAATTTTATGTTTCAACTCCATGCAAGATGAAGTTTTATGCTTGTTATGTCGATCATATGCACAATAGTTACTCAAGAATCTGAATCCACATGATGTGGCTGGAGGCAATGTGATGAGATTATGCTCAAGAAGTTCCTCCAATGCTGATTGATAAGATTGTCCCAAAGGAGTAAAGATTCTCTCTAAAGGATAAATAGATGCTTCTTGACCTGCAATATCCTTCTGTTGCAAATAGAAAAGGATTTAATCTAATATTGTCATAGCTTCCTCTACATGCTCTTGATCAAAGATAGGATGGTCATAAAACTGGTCTTGATCAAAGTTGGGATTGTCATACCAAGATTTATCCATGTTGGAAGAAAGTGGAGAGATGTGAGAATCATGATCAAATAGCAAAGGACATGTTGATCTTAAGGAGGATTCGTTGGATGGAGTATCTTTTTCCTTCTTTAATCATTGGAGTTCAGATTCCAAAGTTTGAAGTTGTTTTAATAAAGTTTCCCTAAGAATCTCTTCTTTGCTTTTAGACATTGTAAGATTGATTTGATGCGCTTGCTTAGAAGATTGAAGAGAAGGTATGATGAATCAATTGATTGACTGACAGGTGCTGAAGTGATATCTAAAGTATTGATTAAGTCCAACACCAAAGGACAAAGGAGATAATGTCCAACTGAGAGAGAAGCAAAGACTTTGATCTTGAGTCAAGGTTGATGAACCTGCTCTTGCAACTCAGGAAAAGGACAACATAGACAAAGATGATAAGATTGAAATAGATAATGGGTCACTTAGACTAGCACATCAAAGTCAAATTTGGAAATAACAACGAGTCAGACTATCAATAGATTGAAGTCAAAGATAGACTAGTGATGATGTTGATGAAAGTATAGATTTGTGAAGATTCAGACAGAACCTTCACAATAGAATACAGTATTGGATAGCAAGGTGATAGAACTCTAGAGTTCCTTAAAATGACTTCTAGTTCACACAAGCATAAATAAGTTGATTCACTTGATCGACACTGTGATGATACCTAAAGTGTTATCCAAGTCCAAGACCAAAGAGACCAAGAGATAAACATCCAACTAAGAAGGAGATAGACAAAGACTCCGATCTTGAGTCAAGGTTAACGAACCTGCTCTCACAACTCAGAACAAGGACAACACAGAAAAAGTTGATAAGATTGAACAAAGGACTCAATCAATTGGACAAGTGTAACAACATCAGATTTCAAGATAGCGATAGGTTAGACTAACAACAGATTGCAGTTGCATGTGAACTAGCAGAAGTGTTATGATAGTGCAAATTTTAGAATAGACTAAATGTTGTAGGATAGACCGATGAAAGACCAAGTTTTGACAAGTTTTTGAAACAAATTTGACAGATTTTCAATAGAGTTTTGATAGAGTTTTGGAAGAATTTTGACAGAGTTTCAGACAAGACAAAATATGCAAATATCCAAAGTTTACAGTTTTCCAGATTGTTTGATTGTTGTTCTTGTTGTTTCAGTAAACACTCACACAAAACACATCATGGAGATTGGTTGTTGTAATAGTACAGACACATCACAATCCTAGGATAGCCAAGGTAGTATCTGTTGAATCCCCACGTGAACCAAAGTTTATCTACGCTTACTCATAGTGGACAACTTAGAGGCTTGGAGGCACAGGCTCCTCCTTACATGTGCACTCACTTCTCAGGCACACCAAGCTTCGAACCCCAAAGGAATTGCTTCCCAAAGGGCTATTGTCTCTACTAAGAGCTGTAAAAGTGTGGGGCATCTTAGTTGGTCTCTGATCTTCCATGCCAATAGATAGAGGGTTTTTGGATACTATAATAACAGTGTGTAGTAAGGGCATCCGTTCAGGTGGTTGTGATCAAGTCATTTTCCCAATTAAGGGGGCTCTCCCAATCCTTTCAAAGAAAGGCTTCCACATTAATGATGTCAGGACTTTAACGTACCACTAGGGTACTAGAGGAGATTTTGGTTGCCACAACGAATTCACACCTGTCTGTTATGAGATTAATCACAATGACATTTTTTATATACCAGTTCGGAAGGGCTTGGCTTTAGCCTGTTACTGGTTGGGCAATCCACTCTCACTGGCTCTATTAAAGCACTCAGGAGGTAGCCACGCTAAAGGATTTGTATGGATTTCTCTTACACCCAAGATCCGCGAAGGCGAGGGGAGAGGATACGTCTATGCAATTCCTTGGGTTTACAAAACTGGAAGACACTTCAAGCAGAATAAGAAAATGACAATAATATTTCTGGATTTCCGATCATCCCAAAAGGGCGAGAGCATAGTTTCTTGACATTATTGTCATCCCCCAAACATCAAACAAATGTTCATTTTAAGAATTCTTGCATGTGGGTTTCTATTTTAAGAAATAAAAAACAAGATGCAAGCACAACATTTTGCATTCTATCGATCAAAGGAAACCTACAAAACCAATTCGCGAGTAGTTTGTGTTTTAGTCTTCTTGGATAACATTTTGAAAACCACTATTAGGCTGTACGCAAAAGATAATCACATGAAAATCAAAGCCAAAGATTAGTCCACATTATCAAAATCTAAAAATTAGAAAATAGATCACATATTCAGAAAGTAGACTGAAAATCATGCACTTTCAAAAAACATTGCACTCAAAAATATTACCATATGAGCCCGTACGAGGCTTTGGAAGCTGCAAAACAGAGGATTAGACAGGTACAGTGATGGAAACTTGCAATTTCTGATAAATCTGTGAGTAAAATTCAGAAAATAAGAAACACCCAAAAATCTTCAGACAAATCTATCGAAAAAAAAAAAAAATTGCACTCAATTTGGACTTAAAATGAGCAATATATGATCGTTTAAAGTTAGACTATAAATTCAAAAAGCTCAATGGTGAAGGCTAAAGATTTTTCAAACCCTACTGACGTCATCAACCTAAGAGTTTAAATTTAACAATTTCGTGGCTGTCACAGAAGGTCATGGGGAATGATGGTTTGACAGCCGTCAAATTTAAGATAGTGAAAACAAATATGATATATATATATATATATATATATATATATATTTATTTTAATTTTAATTTTTTGATTTTTTTGATATTTTTTTTTCATTTTTTTTTTGAAAATCTGCCTTGGGCTGTGTGCAGAAAAATTTGAAATCTGCCTCAATTTTTGTGCAACGGGTTGTATGGCTTCCTTGGGCAAAATATTTTTGCCATAGATTCAACTTTTGACAAGTATAGGCATGTTTATAGTCATTTTCAACCGAAATGATGTTTCGGATGCAATGGTGGAATCAGATTTGGCTCAAAATGAGAGCTTCAAAGACACTAAGAGAATAATAGATAGAAGATAGAAGAAATTTTTGAACCTGCTCCACGCTAAAACAAAGATGAAATGCGTTGTTTTACCTGCAAAATCAGACTACAAACATGATCCCAAGATTTTCAAAACTAATTCAAATGTGATGACAGAAATTGATGTTTTGCCCCACGGTGGGCGCTAGAAATGTATGTGATAGATTTGGCCTTGTTAATCAACCATACACTTCAAGATAGTCCTTATTCATCAGATACACACAAGAATGAATATTAGATTATTCATCTTGCCTATCTGTATGATTCGACCTGTTGCCTTCTATCCAGATGGGTTTTTGAAATAGCTCTCAGAACGAGAGTCTCACAACCATAGACCAATCTAGAATGAAGGATTTATGCTTCCATGAATGCAATGCAATGATAAATCTAGAAATGAAACATGCAAGATTAATCTAAATGATCCACTTAAACTAGAAATGAGATTAAAACTATGCCATGATTTCAATGAGATTATTCTAGAAATTGAAAATAATCTAGTATTGCAAAATGAGATTATTCTATATGAGATTATGAACTAAGAATGTAGCAACAATTTAGTATTCTAACAATGCATATGAGTAAAAATACAAGAAGGAGTTTGAATGAGGAATGGGAGTTCTTTTATAGACTCAGAGGTGATCAGAATAGAAAGTTTCCTTTTTGAAATAAAACAAATAGAAAAGCCAGTTCAAATTAGAAAGCTTTCTTTAAAAGAAAACAATAAATTATTTTCCCTTTGCTTTAACTGTTTTCTTTTTGATTTTATCTATTTTATTTATGATTTAACTATTTTATTATTGATTTTAACTGTTTTCTTTCTCTTTAAAGCACAGTTAATTCAAAACTTCTATTTCTGAACTGAAGAGAAGATTTTTGAGAGAATATTTAATTAAATAAATAAAGTATGACCTCATAAATGTGTTTTTTTCAATTATTTGAATATTTAAATTCAATTATTGAAATGAGGATATTTATTAAATAATTAAATATTATTTAATTCTTTTTTATGTGTTTTAGCTAAAAGGGGTGAATTTAATTTAATTAAAGTGCTAGGAATTTATAATTAAATTAATTCAATCATAGGGTTTGTTTAGCCAATTGATATTTAGGAATTAAATATAATATATGATTAATGTTGATTAAGGATTTTCTGCATTTGACACTTAGGTCGAGTAGAGTCAGTCAAAACTTAGAATTGCCTAGTACAATAGGACTTTGATGATTCAGAGGAATGACAAATGCAACAAAATTGGTTAGGGTTGCAAGGTGCCAATGTTGGGGTGTTACACACACAAGTTGACACCAGTATTTAACGTGGAAACCCAATTTGGGAAAAACCACCAATAACATGCTATCAATTTTTCACTCTTCTGAAGTGATGCCGTGTTAAGAGCCAACCCTGTTAAAGGTTACAAACCACATTGCTAAATGTGACTTGGTTAAAGGATTTAATCAACCTGTTAGAGGACTTAGAACATTCCAATCTGAATATCACCTTGCTCAAAGGATTTATACAATGGCTGTTAGGTCAACCTAGTCAAATGATTTTAGTTGATACAATGGTTAGAAAGTAATCAGTAGGTTTGATCTGATTCATACAACTTACTTTGCAATCTATATCCAATTCAACTCTTATGCTAATTCACTGAGTGGCCTCCATTCTCATTTCAAACTCTAGATCTACTTGGGAATTCATCAAGAAATCTCTCTCTGCTTGTCTGCTCAGCTTTCTTTGCTTAGATCTTGTCGATCAGTCAATTAACCATGCAATCTTCTTGCATACTCTGCATACACAGCTATCTTCACTACTGCCATGAATAACCCCTTGAGGTTATCATATAGCTCTCCATCTAGGTCAGATACATCTTTTTCCACTTAATCAAGATTGTAGATCTTAGGTTAGGTCAGATCCAATGGATCTTTCCATCATTACATTTAATTTATTTCTCCAATACAATCACCAATCAAATCTTTGATCCATGTATTAATTATGATTACCCGTGCATTTACATAGTGTAGATCAAACATGCTTATCCTTAATTAACTTTACATATCCCAATAAAATCAACTATGTCACCCAGGGATCTTAAATCTCATCAATCATCAAAATACTACTACTCGGCCAACACTGTGTTCCTCAAAAATTTACTGATGCTCGACACATACAAGAAAATATGCTCGGTACACACTGGTGCTCGGCTGACACCAAACTTGCTCGGCATAAACTATTCTCAGTAAACTGTCAGTGAAAGATAAACAAAATATCACTTTGCCATTGTGCCAACTGATAAAGTACCCTTTGTAATTCCTCATAACTCAACTCTTCTTCTTGGTCTTCTTGTTAAATATCCTCCATCAATCAATAGATATGGTACTCAAACATATAGCAATAGTCTCACGAGTTAAGGTTTGACATCAATGACAAAACAATAATTGTTTCCATTGTAGCTTTCCAAACAATATTTCCAACAAGAATTCTCACACATGTGTGAGAAACTCATCCCAAGAGGGCCACCCAACTCTCTTAAATTCAACCTCCCTCTTGTCCTCCACACATTTCCCTAAGGTTTCTCACATGTGTGTGAGCAATCTTGAGCCTCACAAAGCATTAAATTCTCAAATTGACCTCTCCTCTATGCTTATGTGTCCCTTATGTGGCTCCTATGTGGATGCCACATGGGTGCCACCTCATCCAAGCCCTTCTCTTCCCTTAAAAAATCTATAAATAGAGGGCCTCTCCTCTTGCAATTCATCTCTCAATTGTGCATTGTTATCATGCTAACATAGCTCTAGGATTTGCATTGCTATTTTCATATTCTTAGTTTGTTTTCACATCTTAAAAGCATTAGAGATTACATGTTAGGATAATCTAGTAATTGAATCTAGTTTTATATTTCCATACATCTCATTCTTAGTTTAAAATAATCATCTTGGGAAAATTTTGAGACTAGTTGTTTCATACTAACTCTTTAAATCCTTCCCTCATCCATTAACCTTGCATTCATAGTTGGATCCATCTTCTTCAAGAAAATCAGTTTGATATTAGTCTAGTTGTGTTTTGAGAGAGAACATCCACAAACATTCTCTTGAGAAATCTAATAAGTATTTTATAGGGTGCAACTTATTGTATCTCAATCCAATTTTTTGAGTGTTTATCTTATTGTTTCATGCTTATTCATGTTTTAGATCTTTATATGTGTTTAACCCACTAATGTTTTCATGTTTGAAATTGATCCCAACAGATTGAAGATTTTCTCATGCATATTCTGGCACGCTCGGTGGGACCCATGTACCTAAAAATTTCTTAAATATCCTTCTTTTTTCTCAAAATTTCACCAATCTCTCACATCGGCATATTCACTTTACACAGAGGCATTAGTGCATATTCTGGTTCCTCCTGAACCGTTGTTCAACGTTTGCGCTAAATAAACATCTTCAACCTGTATCGACGTCTCCACTATGGGACTTCATTGACAAATTTTAGGTTAGCAATATTGTTAATAGCTAGATTTCTGGTTTTGATTGTGTGTGTTTTTAAGCATCAACGTTTCAGATCACACTCCGTGATCCATCATCAGGATGAGAGAACAATAAGGAGAAAATGGATTGTGGAAATCTGATCGGTTTAAACAATATTGTTGTTTGCAGGTTCCTTTAGTGTTTTTACTATACTTTTGACACTTTAGCATTCTTCTTTTTAGTAGAAATCAATTTTTCTAAGGATACCTAATGCAAAATTTATTCCTAATTGATAACTAATCTTAAAAACAATAGATTAATTTGTTTCTAATAGTCTTGGGGTGCTAACATTTCAGTTTTTAATAGAGACTTGTCAGAAAAGAATTTTTTTTTGGTATGTTTATTACATTTTTGTGTCTTATAGGTCACAGTGGCATCTGCGCATACGTCGATTCATCCTGAATTATCATTCAACATCTACACCTTGAACTGGTGTCTCCATTGGTATTAAGTTACTTCTTTGTTTTAGATTTATTTTTCTAACTCTATCATTAGTAGATGCTAATTGAATCAGTGTCTCTGCCTGTGATCAACATCTATGCCCAATTTGCATTTTTTTGTGGTTACTAATAAATATCTGGATGTTTTTTTTTGATCTAAAACACTTGTCAAACACCAAACACTTGGAAAATTACTAATCAATATTCTTGTAGCCTGCTTGCCAAATAAAATCACTTGAAATAACTCACATTTGTTTTGCAGGTTCCCTAAATCAAATAAACCAAACGATCATGCTTGATTAGTGTTTTGTAGGAACTTATATTAATTAAGAGGTTTCTTGTGTGAAACAAATCAAGTATTAGAGGTTTATGCTCTCTTTCCTTTTGGGAAGATAAAAACGTAGACATACTTGACTTTCTTTGAGCAAGTAATCTTTTGGAAATCAACCATGTGCTTTAAGTGTTTGGGAGAAAACATCATTGGATAGGAGAGTATGCTCTTTCCCCTTATGGGAAAATAAGAAATCTAGACTCATTTTGTTGCCAATCCATGCTTTTCAAGTTAATCCTTTAGTTGGTCCTTCCAGTTGAGGTAAATAGATCTCAGGAAGGATCCACATGAGAATGAGGTGTAAGCTACACCACTGCAACTCTTGATAAACAAATTTACTTCTTGGTGTTAAAGCCTCAAAATTCAGATATCATTTGAGCTTATACTCGTCTCACACCTAACATAAAGTAGGGCCGTAGGTCTCAATCACATTTACATGAATTCTTGTGCCAAGGTTCTTTGTGGGGCTATACACCTCAATCATGCTTGTACAGATACAAAGGACATATTCAAATGGAGATCCATACTAAGAACCATTAAAGTAGTAGCCTACTCAATTCACCTCTGAAAGCTTGATAATGTTTGTGCAAGGAGGATAGTAACCTCCCTAAGATACTCACACATTCATGCTACCTTGATCATTTGGATTCGGATAATAGAAAATCATGACTGGAGCCATTGTTTGCTTGGTGATGACTGTATTTTGATTAACTCTCATGTGTGTGCCTACATTTGCGGGCAAATATTTTTAAGCTAAGCCAAATTCCTTAGGTAGGCATTTCTTGAGTGTTCTCAAAACATTGGTGACTTGAACATACAAAAATTTCCTATCAAACAAACTCGTCATAATTTATTGTATCCCTCAAGGTTGCTTTGTCCCTTGTTGGATTGTTTTCATACACATGAATGTTCCTGTTTGAATCAAGGTATACTTAGAATAGTAAATGCCTTTGATTTATAATTGAAACTCATTCTTTCCATTGAAAACATTCAACCAAATTCCTCAAGATCAACCAATCCCAATCAATAAGCAGTCATTTTTTTTGCAAGGCCATCCTATTTTATCACACATGTTTGATTTGGGGAAACATGAGAAAGTGAAAGTCCAACTAGCCCACATAAAATGAGAGTATAAGTTCACCAACCAAGAGACCAAGAAGTATCAACATATTGTGAAATCCATCCAACAAGAGATCCAAGAACATGAAAAGTATGACAAGATCATTCTCAACAAAAAGCTTTCACGCTTCATGGGCAAGTATCATTTGAACCGGGCCTTTATCAAATTTGAGAGATACTAGCTGACACATCGCAACCACCTATCCAATTACTATTCTTCATCCCAAAGCTTACATCTCCATCATTTCATTTTTAAGATCATCCTAAGTCATCCCATCTAGGTAAGCATTACCCAATCAAACCTCAAACCTAATCCAAATCCTTATTCCAAGAGAAAATAAAAAATAAAAAACTTCCCATACTTGGTGAAATATCCTTATGAGTTGCTTAAAACCTATAACTTAATCAAAACCACCCCTCAAATTTGTTCCTTGACTAAGCATTGTCTAGGATAGCTCACTTTGTCCTTGTAACCTCATCACCTTGATCTAAAGGTTGGTTTGCATTGACAAATAATCTCATCTTCTAAAAGACTACAAGTATGTCTTAGGTTGAAAAAAACCACATCCATTTGAGCATACATTAGGAAAAGAAACTCACTACCTTTTTCGACACCAAGTCATCCCTTAAGTCTTTAGGACATCCTCATCAGTTTGAGTCATCATCATCAACCTTAGGTATCATTCACATATCCAATCCTAATTCTTGCATCATCATCATCCTTAAACATCGTAGGAACAATTTCACACCATCTTTCGAAAGATATTTCCTTAGTCTCATCTTGCATCATTCATCCTAGGACACATTTCAGGCCACCTAAAACTTGTTCAAAGAAGAGAAAGGATATGGAATCCAATATCTTGGCTAGCTCGTCTGACCCAACAATAGATATAAACAATGTGATGGTATATTTTGACCCCCAATACCAAGTGCAAATCAAACACATATGGGGTGATCCCAATGAGGTCCCCGCCACTAGCTCCATGAAAGCTTTTATGAGTCATCACAGACACGTGCACATGGTCAATGCCATCATAGGCCACAATAATGCTACCATACTCACTAACTATCAATGCGAGGGTATCCCCCTTCCCCTAGGACTCTGACGACCCCATATAGCATATCCCATACATATCTCGATCAACATGTTCCAATATGTAGTGGAATAAATCAATGATCCAAGCCAAAGAACATCCCAAATTGCCTCACTCATACCTCACTCCAACCAACCACTACCCAACCCATAGTGTATACTGCAGCACAACCAACTCCCTTTTACATCATGGGAGCTTCATCCTCTAATCCTCCTCCACCTCTAACATCACAACCAACCCAACAGGCTACTACTCAAGCTGCACAACCTACCATTAACCCATCAGCTGCTGCCCAACCTATTACCACCCAACCAATTTATACTCAACCAATCATCTCACAACCACCAGTTACCCAGACCTTGAGTGCTTCCATAAAAAACATCATTACCTCCCCTGTTCATCCACCACAACAACAACAACCATAATTCACCATAATAATGCCACCTACGAGAGCCTTCAATCAACCCTTGTTCCTCAAGTCCCTACATTCCATGCTCAACCACTAGTACCATCTCAAAATTCTCCAGCACCCCAACCCAAAATCCAGCACAACCTAATGCATCCACTTCTCAATAGGCTTCCCAAGCTCCCCAGACCTCACAATTCATCGCTTCCTCCACTTGGCATTATTCCCAAGCAACTTTACAATCCCTTGGGGTTCCCACACATTCACACATCACAAACCTTCCTACCTCCAAAGTATAGCAACAATATTGCAATCCCTTCACTCAACTGACGCAACCCCAACAACCCAATTCACCAACTACTTGGTCATGCCACCATTGAATATAAATGAATTAATAATGTATAAATTTAAACAATCAAGTTAATTGTAACAATTTGACTTTAATAATGTTCTATAGTTAAATCCCTTTTTAATTTCCTTGCACAAAATCAAATACCCCAGAGATAAAAGTACTAACCAATAAATAAGCCTTACAATTAAGCTATAATAGTCAATCTATTTATTAAACTTACTAAAATTTATTCTTAAAGTATTTTATACAATCAATCTCCTCACAATACTAAATCCCATATTTAATTCTCTATAAAATAATGTCAATTTAAACATTTGATAAATGCTATTAAATTTGATTTCAATAATGCTCTATTGAAACAATTAACTTACCTCTAAGTAAGAATTTTAAATAATCAAACCTATATATGTACAATAACTCCCGTGAATAATTAAACTCTTTTAATTTTAATGTCAATATTTAATTAAGAAATTTCTAAAATTAATGCCAACAAAATCAACTAAGAAACCTATTGCAATTTATTTGGGTTCCTATTTAAATCAATCTTAGATATTTTTAAAAAACTCGTTATTTTCATACTCATTTATTTAATTTATCATTTACTAACTTAGTAGAAAATTTAAAATTAAATTATTATAGTAATAAAAAATCTAGAAAATTCTAGTTCTAAAGTCAATAAAAAAATGGCTATTTATTTCAATTGGGTAGTTGTTTGGAATCCACATGATTCCAAAATCAAATCAAATGTAGATTTAAACTTAAATTAATTATATACTAATCTACTTAATTTATAAGCTCCTTTAGAATATTATAACTAAATGATCAACAAAATCAACTATAAACTCTAATGGATAATATTAGAAGTCCATAGATATGATTTGGAGAGAAAGTCCAAACTAAATCTCCATAAAATATGATATATCCAAATCCCTTTTAATTAAGAAAATACTAAATTATGATTCAAAATCTATTTAAAAAAATCTAGATGTTTCTATGTTAAAGTCAAATATATCAACTATCAACTCTATTTAATATTATTTGAAATCCATTAATAATCAATGCAATGAAATAATCTTATTAAACTACTAACCTAAAATAAAAATTACTTTTATAAAGTCTAAACTTTTATACAACTCTCTTTTGAGAAATACGTCTCTATGTATTTTTAGATTATTTTATTATACTATGAATCAAGTTAGGGTTTTAGAGTTAATAATTTATGTAAGGTTTGTGTTGAACATGATGAAAAACATGGTGTTGGAAGAGGTGGCGGGTGTTGACAGAGGTGGCGCTGTGGTGAGGGTTTTGGGTGGAGGAGGCCGCATGTAAGACAGAGGCTGGACTAAGGAAGCGACAGAGATGGGGTTTTAATCGATGACGACCGAGCTCGCAGGTGGAGGTGGATGGCATCGAGGCATGGGGAGGTGGTTCCTGCGCTAGGTGCAGGGAGTATAGGAGGTGGGGGAGGAGGTCTTTGCGGTGGAGGAGCCACAAAGAGGGGAGATAGTGGATGTGGTGGGAGGAGGAGATAGGCGCGGGGGAATGATTGGGGAAGAAGAAGCGTAATGCAAGCGCTACCCACCCCACTGTATACACAGTGGGTGGGGGCACGCCTGCAACCACTACCCACCCAAATCTATGTAAAACACAGAGAAAAGGTAAGGCAACCCACCCAAATGGCAAGGACTGGGGGTGGGCCCTTGGTCCTCATAACAAAATTTACAATATATATGTATATTGTGTTTGTTTTCATTTAAAAAAAAAATGAAACCCATTGCCACACGCATCGATAAAAGTAAGGGGTTTATCTATATATAAGAGCATTGAGTTATTCAGTCCTATGAAAATAAACATATATATTATTATTACTATTATTATTTTCTTGATAGGGGATATTCCAGTTCGATTACCTCTATACATATATATCTAAATAATAGATGTATATATATTCTTTTCTTATATTAATATGTCCATTTAGGAATAATTTAAATAGGATCTTCATCTTATGGACTACTTACTTTTTATGTACTTACTATAGTTTCTCCATCATATTTAAATTACTCTTTTAATTATAATGAACATATATATAAATCTAAAAATTTGATTATTTTAACTTTAAGTGCATCACTCACACCATAGTTTCAATTTTGAGCAAACACAATTACGCATATCAAAAGTACACTATTTTCAAGAATTTTAGAAATATTTCCAGCCATTATAATTTAGGGAGAAACTAAGGACAACCAGAAAACCAACTAATTACTATTACTTACGTACATAAACTAAGCATAGTGAACTCTAGGCCCTAGAGTGGAACCCAGAGCTCTGATACCAAGTGTCATGCCCCAAAATTTGAGCATTTAAACCTTAATCTAATGAACATAAATTTCCATTCAAATATGTTATATTAACTATAGGAGATGATATCTTTTCTACACCTTTACAAATTTCACAGATTAAATTAATTAAAAGTTTATTATATATTTGCAACAACATATAAAGTTATAATCCTTAAGATTTTCTTTTCCTCTATATTTATTTAAGACATCCATAAATATATTTTTATAAAAATTATTTCAATTAAGGATAGAAATACTCATCTCATTAATAGAACAATACATACTTTGATTTCAAAATACAAGAAGATTACATTTTCCAAAACCTTTCAAATTTTACAAGGAAGAAGCTTGAACATAAAAAGACTTTGAGTTAGAAATGCATCCAAGACACCAAGACTTTGGCTATACTTTCAGAAGCTTTCTCTGAACCTGCAAGAATATCAAGATTGACCATGGAGGCTCACCTCCCAACCTAGGCCTTTGCAAGGCCACCCCCGAGCTAGGGGATCTAGAACTGAACCAGGATACATACACACATAACAACCATGAATCTGAATATAGGAACACAAGAAAATACCCAATAACCAAAGATATACGTAGGTCTCCGAAAGACCTGAAACAAAGGTGTGAAAGAGGACTACCACAAGAGGAGAAAGCCAATAATACAAAATACATACACTAGGAATAGGCCAGACATGGGATCAACATTCCTAAGTACCACATATTTAATCTTGTTCCATGGGTACACAAGGACCCATGAACAAATTTATACCCTTCTCCTCCATGCCATACCGTGACAATTGGAGTATATTTACCTTTCTTTCACAAAACAAGTCATGGCTTCAAGCCTTCCAATTTTTCTTATGAACCCCAAATTCCTTTGGGGATTCTTCGCATCATGGGCACCCATATAACATGTACATCCCTACACATATGGGAGACTCTACACTACTTGAGTAGATCACTAAATTTCACCCCATCAAGGTTACCCAACCCTCCCAAGGGTGAATATGCTTTGAAGAACCCCATATAAAAATAATCACAAAAAAAATACAAGACTCAACACATAAACTTCATGAAAACCCATGAAGCTGAAAACAATAACATAAAATCCATTCATGGATTTATCAAGCTATGTACAAATGAAAGCAAATACTACTCTAGCTATGCTAACCAGAAAACTTACCTCAAATCCTAGCTATGGAAAATGCAAGGTGGTTTGTGAAGAGCTTCTCCTTCCAATCCTTCCTCCTCTCAAGACTTACTCCTACAAAATGAATCTGTCTCTAAAAGTAGAGAGTGGGTGTGTATCCAAACTCCCTCTAAACCATTCCTTAAATAGGCCTTCTTCCTAAAATATTAGGAGTCATAAATGGAGGGGAGACCCTAATCCATCTACTCTCCCCACTTTCCTTCCTTCTCCATAAATGAAGTTAAATGCTTGCAATGAAAGAGGGAATGGATTAACCAAAGTCTTCCAACTCTCCAAATTCGCCACTTTCCAAAATGATGACTTTAGGGGAGTCATAAATGATTTTTAAGGCTCTTGATGGGCTGAAAATAACCCCTACCCCTAAGGTACCAAGTGGGGTAGTTATATTTGACCCTAGTTACTCCCTAGGAGCCCAAATGACCCTCCTAAACTCCACCCAAGGTTAACTCACGAAAATCCAACCCTCAAGACTCAATCTTATCTCTCTTGACTCATCCTTATCTTCCTTGCCTCAATCCTATCTCAATCTTATCTTCCTAAACCTTAGGGTAAGCATTGGGAATATACTAGGTAACCCCTAGGTAAAGTTAAGCCTATGCTAGTCACTTTCACTAGCCATGCCAACACATAAAGTGCACATGTGTCAAGTGACACAACAATTTTACATGAGTGTGACTTATTACACATTTACTCAAATAAATAAATTATAATCATACACCACCCTTTTATGAATAAAAATACAATACAACAAGGTACATGTTTCTTTTTATAGACATGGCCTTAGCATCATAGTTTTCACATAGGTCCATTTCTGAATCCCTGTTTAGTACCATGGTCAACTTTCCTGCACACTCATTGCACAGATCAGTAGGTCCAATAAATCAACACATAAAAATAATAGAATACATAATATAAGTTGAACACACATTCACTCACACTTGCATCAAAGATTCATTGAACTTAACAATATCTACATCTATTCTACATGCATAAACATAACTCTTAATAAATCTACATACTGATATTATCTAACATCCACTTACTAATCTAATAAACTAAGCCATCAAAACTAAGTCTTAAACAGAAATCTACATCACTTACACAAAGTATCTAATAGGTTCCCCGATTACATAATCAGGTGTTGTATACAAGAAAGGGATTCCACAGATCCATAAAGTAATACATGTGTCCCAAAAGTTTGATTATAGAAAAATCAGTATTGACTGGAGAGCATAAAAGTGAAATATAGTGCTAATATATGTTGGGCTAGGGTAGGCCTTAAAATGGTTCCATAGACACCAAACATGTCCAAATTGTTGTGGCTGGTCCTAAAATGTATGCAACAACATATCAACAACCTTGCCAGCATATCAACAACCCATGGTAACATACCAGCAAATCGCATCAACCTACCCACCGCGTGGGACAATTTATCAGCCAAATTGCCAACCTCCAGAAAACCAAACAAATTCCATATCAGTACCACAAGGAAAAACCAAAACTTGAGCCTAGGATACATAGAAGTGCATGTTCACCCCTTTAGGTGAACCCATTGATGCCATTTTCCATAGAATGGCCAAGGCCCATATGACCGTGTACCTATAGAATCAACCATCTGACAAGTTGATTCCCAAGCCTGCATGGTATAAAGACACTGAGTACTGTGAATACCACTGTGTCAAGGGACACACCACCCTAAAGTGCATGAAGCTAAAGTACTGCATCCAGGATCTCATAGATCACAAGGAAATCACAATTGATTCTCCAGCATAGACCTCAGCTAACACCAACTTGCAGATATACCAAAATGTTTTTTCCTCAACACAACACTGGAAAAGGACCTACCAAGACCAATCCACCCTTGAACTAAGGAAAAGGAAAATAAGGAGACCAAAATTATGGAAAGGATTACACCATTTCCTACATCAACTACAATAAGTTCATCGATTGTATCTCCCAGGTTGAACCCACTATCAATGCAATCCATGTCAAATGTGCTATTAGTCAATGCGCAGTCACCACCCATAAGGAAATAATATCTATCTTAGGTACCACTACTTCTTCACCCTTCAGGGAATAGTACAATCTTTTGGAACACCTTGGGAATACGCCCACTCAAATCTGCATCCTAGATCTCCTTTGCACTTCACACATCCATCAAGAGATCCTTAATAAATCCTTGCAAGAGTCACATGTACCAAATGACATTGAAGCTAACCAATTCCAAGCTCTTGTACACCATTTATCTACATCCAACAACATCTCATTCAAACCTTATGACATGCCATCCATCAAGCCTAATCACAATCTCCCACTCTACATCTCTATCATGGTCAATGATTTCACCATCAAATGAGTCATGATAGATAATAGTTCAACCCTAAATTTATGCACTTTAAAAATCATAAATCAAGTGGTGTACACAGAAGCATACATAAATAATGATGTCATAACCATCACAATGTATGATAATCTAGAATGTACCTCTAAAGGTACCATTTCACTGCCTATCCATTTGGGCCCAGCAACACATAACACAATATTCCATGTTGTTGATCTTGACCTCCCATTCAACATCCTCCTTAGTCACCCATGGATCCACTCCATGAAGCTCATTCCCTCCACATTCCATTAATGCATCAAATTCACGCATGATGGAGGTAAAGTCACCATCCACACTAATCCCCAACCCTTTGCATACTATCGTGCATTGGAATCCTCTTTTCCCACTCAACTCATTGCCTAGGGATTTTATTGGCACTTCCATCACCAGCTCCTCCAGAACCTACACTGACACAAGAACCATCCTCTCCTCTACACTTTCTAATGTTAATATTGACAACAAAGATTGCGAGGAATATAGTCTATCAGATGCATTTATAGTTGGATCCCTACCTATGGACCCAAACACTTGAGGATGCCCATCTCACCAAGGACCATTAGATAAAAGTGAATCAAAACTAACATAGATGGGATCATTTGTATCTCATGGAATCTTGAATAGATGGTTATATCGGGATCCTCAAGCCCTTGATGAAAAACTCATTGGTTACTTTAAAGACAAATACCCACACTCCCATAATCTATCAAAAAAATGATGGAACTACCAAGAAGGTGATTTAGGCCACAAAGAGGGTAGTATGATGGATCCCATTGAGCCTCCCCACTTACCAAGAAGTCAAGGATTGGGCTTTGGCCTAGACACGAATGAGGGTACCAATCTGAATAGTTGTACTTACTATAATGCCCTAGGCGAAATCATTAAAATCAAAGACATCCCTGAAGAAGACGTTAAGAAATCTTATGACAATATCTTTGATGACAAAACCTTCCTGGGAAATTTTGTCCTTCACCAGCTCTCCATAAACTTCATAGACTTCCCACTCATTCACCTCAAACTCATAGAATAGGACCAACCAAGCATTGTACATGTCAATGAGTTCCACAATGAGGACACATTCCTAAGATTCATGGGGGAAGAAGAACAAAAGACAGTTTGGGGGAAGAATTCAACACATATTTACAAGTTAGACCCAAAGGCATATTTTGGGGAAGATGAAGTATTTAGCTGATAAAATATAATTAAAAAAGAAAAATAAAAACATGGGTATCCTAGTGAAAACCCCTCTGGGGCACTATTTGACTCTAAAAAAGTAAAAACAAAGGGCATATCCCCTGGTGAAAACCTCTCTGAGGTAATAGAGGATGACAACTTCACTCTTCCCCTTATTCATGATTACAGGCTAGAGTAGTCATCCATTCTGATTGAAGAGACAAATCCCATAAATCTGGAAATAGAAAAGTGTCCAAGGATTACATACATCACAACATCACTATCAGAGGCAGATGAGCTAGGTATAACTACACTCCTCCAAGAGGCTATATGAAACTTTGCATGGGCTTATGCTCACATGTTGGGTTAGATCCAAACCTTTTCTTGCATCATCTTGCTATAGATCCAAATGTCAAACTAGTCAAGCAAAAGCTTCATAAAATGCATTGTAAGGTGGCCCTATTAGTCAAAGCAGAATTGGAGAAACTCCTAGAGGATCAAATCATACATGCCATTGACTATTCATATTAGATTTTTGACATGGTGCCTATTTCCAAGCCAATCAAAGAGATCAAAATATGCACACTTTAGGGACCACAATAAGGCATGTCCAAAAGAGGATTTTCCCTTGCCCAACATTGATATGATTTTTGATCTCACCACTAGACATGAGATGCTATCACTCATGGATAGTTTTTATGGATACAATCAAATACGCATCATAGAATAATATCACCATAAGAAAAAATTTACAACCCCCTAGGGTACCTTCTACTATAACATGATGCCTTTTGGTCTAAATAATGCATGTGCAACATATCACAGAGCTAATGACTTTTATCTTTCATCACACGATTCACAAGATCCTCAAGGATTACATGGAAGACATCCTAGCAAAATCAATAACAAGGGTAGATCACTTAGATCTGCTGGAGTGTGTATTTGAATTCCTTCAACATTATGGATTAAAGATCAATGCAAAGAAGTATGTTTTTGGGGTTACATCTGGAAAAATCCTAGGTTTCATAGTATCAAGATGAGGCATAGAAATTGATCCCAATAAATTAAAAGCCATAATGGAAATGTCTCCTCCAAGAACACTAAAATAACTACACAGTCTACAAGGGAAGTTGAAATCTATCATTCGTTTCATCTCACAACTTGTGGATAAATGTCAAACATTCACCCATCTATTAAGTAAAGATAGTAGTTTCAAATGGGACCCCCTATGTCAGAAATTTTTAAAAAAAATCAAAGAATATCTAGCAAATATGCCAATTCTAGTACCACCAACTCTAGAAAGACCTCTCATCTTGTACATCTCTAAAACTACCACAAAAATAGGGGCACTTCTTAATCAACTGAATGACAATGGAAAGTTAAGAGCCATTTACTACATCATCTGCACACTTTTAGGCTATGAGATCAATTATTCACCTATGGAAAAAGCATGCATGGTAGTGGATTTTGCCACTCAAAAACTCTGGCATTATATGCTTAGTCACACCCTATAGCTCATATCTAAAGTAGATCCTCTCAAATATCTATTGTCTCAGACTACTAACACAGGTTGTATGGATGAATGGGTGATGCTCCTAAGTGAATTCAACATTTAGTATGTGGATAGAAAGGCAATCAAAGGGAAAATAATTGTAGATTAGTTGGCCAAAGCACCATTGGTAGATGTGTACCACTTGGTTATGGAATTCCTTGATGAGCACTTATGCATGGTTGAAGAAAAACATCCCTGGAAGATTTATTTTGATGGATCCAATACATATCATGGAGAAGGGGCGTGAATCCTCTTTGTCACCCCTTAAGGTGATTATATTTGTAAATCATTCAAGTTGGCATTCCCCTGCACCAACAACATCATAGAATATGAAGCACTCATCTTCAGGCTAAGAATGACTATTTAATGGAACATCACAAAACTACAAGTATTTGGAGACTCACAACTCATCATAAAGCAAGTACTAGATGAGTTCCAAACAAAAGATGATAAGATGCTACCTTACAAAGAGCTGGTGGAAAAAATTAAAGAGTACTTCCTAAAATCACAAATCACATAGGCCCACAAGTTACACAACAAAGAAGAAGATGTGATGGATACCATTGGATCCCTTCTTGAAATTTCTCAGGATGCAACCCAATATGAATTATTAGGTGAGAAGCTCCATGCACCCGCTTATGAGAACACTGATTCTGAAATAGTATGTGTCTTGGTTGGTCCTAAGTCCCCATGGTACCATGACATCCACACCTATCTAAAAATGGTATCATATCCCCCCACCTCAGAAACACCCAACGCAAAAACCTTATTCACAGAGCATCCCACTACACTTTCATATCTAATACCCTATATCATTGGGGATATCTTAATATCCTCTCTAGGTGTTTAGACTCAAACAAAGCCACCTTGATATTATAGGAAGTACATGCTAGAATTTGTGGTGCCCACAAAAGTGGCATGGTACTAGCTAAGGAAATTCTCAAAGAAAGATACTATTGGCCCACGATGGAACATGATGTTTGTGAGTTTGTAAAGAAATGCCTACCCTACCAACAATATACCATCTTATTCATCATTCGATGTAAGATCTACATCCTATCGTGCCTCCATTGCCATTCTCATATTGGGTCTTCACCCTTGTTGGTAAGATCAACCCTTGTATTTAGAAGGACACAAATACATAATCATGGATACAAAGTACCTCACCAAATGGGTGGAAACAATCCCACGCACCCTCACAACAAGAGTTCAAATATTTAAATTCAACCTCTACCACATCGTTTTTTGCTTTGGTATTCCCTCCACCATTTTCACAGATCATGAAACACCTTTTTAGAACCACCATATGATAGACCTGTGTGACTTATTTCACATCCACCATCTCTTTTCCATTCCATATTTCCCGCAAGGAAATGTCCAAGCTGAGGCAATTAATAAAACCCTCCTAAAGGTCCTCAAGAAAGTTGTCAATGACACTGGTCATGACTGACATCTCTAAATCAATCTTTCTCTATAGGCATATCATACCCCTTACCAAAATCCTATAGGTACTACCCCCTACTCCCTTGTATATGGTGCAGATGTCATCTTACCAATCGAGTTTGAATTTCCATCACTGCATGTTTCACTCAAAAAATTAATAAATGATGAAGACTACTGCATAACACAAATCACACAACAAGACCTATCAGATGACAAGAGACAAAAATCCTATGATCACCTTGTTGTCTACCAGAACAGGCTTAAGAGAGGCTACAACAAGAAGATTTCCAATGACAATTCCAGGTGGGGGATTTTGTCCTCAAGGAAAATGAAAAGGTACAAGCAGACAGAGAAAAGAAGGGAAAATTTGAGGTCACTTGGTTTGGCCCATATGTTGTCACAAAAAACTTTGGGTCAGGGGAATACCAATTATCAACACTAGAAGGAGAACCTTTGAATGATCTCATCAACATCATTCACCTCAAGTAGTTCTATGCTTGATCCATGCAGTGTACCCCACTTATCTGAAAAACCAATAAAAAAGTATAAAAATTCCTAAAAAAATCATTGTTTTGGTGAAAACCTGGTACATAAGCACCTTGATGATAACAAAAAAAATTAAAAAGTAAAGATAAATATAAAAAAAATTAAAGAGAAATAAATAGTCCAATGGTACAAACTTGGCAATTAGGTGCCTTGGGAAAGTATGTGTGGTGAAAACCTTGTAAACGGGTGTCACACATAGTTGACCGTATCATTATCTATCAAACTCTCATCTCAATCTATCTCATCCAAGGCATGCCTCCATTTCCTAATCTGCATCACAAAAACCCATATTCCTTGGGTGTTCCACTATGTACGCACCAGTGACAGAGTCAACCCCCATCCCAATCCCTAAGCTTTTGTACACATCTTTTGTATATAAACACCATTTCCAGTCTCATCAATTGTAAATTAGTATCCCACCCTACCATTCTGATATTCCCTATTGACTAATCCCTATGCACATCATCCAAATCCATATTCCTCCCCTTTTGTGACTTGCTCAATTATCTCCTCAGTCGAGGTGACAGAAAAAAAAATCTCCATCCACCTAGGATCATATAGGTCATCTCATATGTTTAAATGCATTAGTTCATTATAAGATCATTAGGCATTAAGATAATTTTAGTATTAAGTCATCTTATTAAGTACATTCCATCATTTTAGTTCTTTAATTGCATTAATCCATCTTATTAGTTCATCTCATCTTAGTCCATTAAACACATTAGTTCAATTTAGTGTGCATCATTGATTCATTCTATCACTAGACCATTTCATTTCATTAATCCATTTTGTTAGTCCATACATTTCATTAGTTCATTAAGCCATTTTAATGTGCATCATTAATTCATTTTTAGCCCATTTCATTAAATCCACATCATCAATAAGTCCTTAAGTTGCATCATAATTCATCATCGTTACATATATTTTCATTATAAACACATCATATATATGCATCACATACACTCATATATAAAAGCATACAAAATCCATCTGCATATCGTGTTAGGATTAGGTAATACTGAGAGGGGGGTGAATCAATATTAGAACACTTATTAAAACTTTATAACCAATTAAACATTAACCATATACTTGCAGAAATGAAACGAACATAAGTAAATAACACAGTATTCATAACACCATAATTTTGTTGTCGAGGAAACCTTGGGCAAGGGAAAACCCCTGTGGGGATGGTACCCACAAGCATGCACTAAAGTATAGTGTCCCTATTAGGAAACCTATCCCTTTTAAGAGCTGAATATTACATAGTACGTTTCCTTGTCAGAGGAATTACAACCATGTTAAAGGTATACAGCACCCTGTTAGGGGCCAAATGAGGTTACAAATCTTACAAAGTTAGGATTAGGATTAGGTAATACTATGAGGGGGGGGGTGAATCAATACTAAAACACATATTAAAACTTTTCAACCAATTAAACATTAACAATATACTTGCATAAATGAAAAGAACATAAGAAAATAACATAGTACTCATAACACCATAATTTTGTTGTCAAGGAAACCCTAGCCAAGGGAAAACCCCAGTGGGGATGGTACCTACAAGCATGAACTAAAGTATAGTGCCCCTGTTAGGAGACCTAGCCTTGTTAGGAGCTGAATATTACATAGTTCATTTCCATGTTAAAGGAATTAAAACATGTCAAAGGTATACAACACCCTATTAGGGGCCAACTGTGCTTACAACTCTTACAAAGTAATTCTGTTACAAAATGTTCTCAATAATGAAAAAAACAAGCATCTCTAATGCTTAGATAGTTCCTGTCATTTCTCATCAATGATCTCTATCATCCTCTACTCTGCAATTTTCATATCACCCATCCAATAATCTCACATACATCCATATATTTTCTCAACAAAAATTTCTCCATATATATATATATATATATATATCTTATCTCTTAACTAAGTCGGCTCTCTTAACCAAATATTACATAGTCGGCTCTCAATACAAAATACATTTAATAAAACAAATATCAAATGAAAATTTGGATTTCTTACATAATCAAAGTGTAGGTTATCAACAACCATAATCCAACTCCAATTTCCTGGAGTCCATGTCATACTCTCTGAATCATCGCTTCTGTCCAACTGCTCTGTATCACTATTCTGTTGTTGTCTATATGTCTTCAAATCTCTCTAACTTGTTGTAAACTCTACAAAAACAAAATTTATCTTAGGTGGAGGTCACATATACCTCATACTATCTTCCACTAATCTCTCTTTCACTAATTCATCAATCTCAATCATTGATACCCAAAATACCTCTATAACTCAGCTTCTGTACATAGTCGATTTCAGAGTCATCAAAACTCAAATTCATAGGAATCGATTTGTAACCCAAATGTGTTGCCATAAATGACAAAAAAAAAATGGATCTCACCATGCAAAATAGATCACTTGCCAACAATATCTCCCTTTGGCATTGATGGCAACACTTAACAAAAAAATGACTAGTTTTCCAACAAAACTGTCTTTCCTTCTCTATTTTGTTTTTCTCTTTTCTTCTCTTATACATTTTCTCCTTCTCCTTATTCATTTTAATATTCTTTCTTCTCCCATTCAGTTTTCTTCTCTTCTCCCCCTTTTACAACAATGACAATGATGCATAAAAAGTAATAAAATCAGTGCTTGCTCACCAGTTTCAGAACATCTTGAAAGGAATCTTCCAAGATCTTCACTTCTCTACCCCATGAATTTAGTAATAGTTGACTAACATGAATTAGTCCATATAATGCAAATGATGCAGTCTCTGCTTCTTTCAACTCTATAGGCATAGAGTTAGTTAATGCATCTTCTATCTTCTCCAATTTTGATAGGTGTGCTTCAATTATGGATAGCTTAGGAGTGATTAAACTCTTCAGCAAATTGAATCTAGTCAGTACTCTCCCTTTCTCATTATCCAGTATATCCAGTTTTGCCAATATTCTTGTTACTTTGTTGTCCAATTATGTTACAGATTGTGAAGAGGTTTCATAAATATCCATCATATTATTCAAAGTTTCCCTTTCCTTGGAAATGATGTCTTTAATGTTTTGAACATGCCTAATAGGATTCATATAGTAACTGGATAGCTTTCTTCCATGTCCAATGCAACTCTTAGCATTTGTAGTAGTGGTTTTCGAAATGCTCAAGTCCCAACAGATGGACTTGCAAACTTCAGAAAACTTCTTCTCAGAGTAGTTATTTTCTACCTTCTCCTCTGCAATCTTTATCAATCTCTCATAATAGCCATCAAATTCATGAAGTGTTATCTTCAGGTTTTCAATGTCATCTCTGTGCTGGAAAACAATAGGTACTAGAAGTAATTTGTCCACAGTATCAATTGCTCTGGTTATTACCTTAGCCTTTTTTTCACATTTTTTTTTTGATCTCTCCTTTGATTTAGTGAGTTCAGTAAAAGCCAATTTCACTATCTCATCTTCACCCATGCAAACTGTTGGTACTAAAAAATACAAGGGTTTTTGAGTACCTTGTTAAAATTTTTGCATTTTGACCCCTATAAGTGCTTTTTGAGCCTATTTTCCCGGATGGAATTTTGAAATCTATCATGCATTTCAAGTGTTCATAACTCTTTTTTTGACATGTGAATACATCCCAAGTTGTCAGATTTGAGTTTCGATTTGTTTAGTGATGTCTTGATTTGAGCACTTGTCAAATTCTACATTTGCTGCCTAAGTATCAATTTGTTGTAACAGGGCTAGTTTGCATTAGAATATCCTGCATCATTTTGAGTTTCATGGGTCACCATTTTGGGAATGTTTAGTATGCATATCAGATGGCTTATGTTCCAAATCCCAAGCCATTTCAAGTCTATTTGATGGGTTTTCAGTTTCTCCAAAGTTGGTCTTGCAGAAATGTCTTGTTTCTCTGTTTTGCCTAGAATGCTGAATAGCCTACTTTGAGCATTTCCAAGTTATATCCGGTTGAGTGGCCTGCATAATTGATTTTTCCCCTATATTGAAAAACTAGAAGTGTACCTATTTGAAGAGTTTCAGACTTGTACCAATCCATTTGTCCACTTTCCCAACTTGATTCCAAATCCAAATTCTGAATATTCACTGAGTTTTAGGTTTTAAAAATTGTAAGATGCTGACTTTGCAAATTGATGCTAATTGACCGGTTCACTTTCAGTGCAATTTAGTTGAATATTCATGTTCCATGTGTGAAGGTGAATGATGTTCCAAATTTTCAGATTCCGAAGGTTCTTCTCGATGAGTTTGCAAATTCAATATTAAAGACAGTTTGTGCTGTTTGACATTGCAGAACAGAATTCAAGTTTATAGAATGGTCATTTTCAGAGAATGATAAATATTCATCTAGAAGTTATTTTCATGAACTGAATGTGACACCATTCTCATTGCATGTAAATGTACTACTTGACCCAGTTGTGATTTTTTTGAGCATATTTTGGTAGTCTTGCAATGGCCGATCCGAATGAAGTTTATGTTGATTCAACATTTGTACTTGCACTATTTTCTAAAATTGCTAAAGTTTGATTAGTTGCATCTTGTACCTGAATTTTAATCTGGTGAAGTCCTTTTGCATGCATAATCAATGTGGATTAATGAATCACTCTGCCAAATGGCGACTCCTAAGGAGTTAATTCAGTATCTTTGCAATTTGCATTTTTGGTAGGGTTTACATATGTTTGAGTACTCCCGGTTGCAGAATATGTGAATTAGCCCACTTTGAGTTTTATAATTTTATGAGTCTGATGATTTCAAGCCAATCTAGTTGGTGACCATGATTAGATGCTGGAGATGAGTGGATCCTCCAGTTCCCATGCTTAAGTAGTGTCTTTTAGTTAGTTTTTAAAGATGGTTATAGAGGCTAGGTGCTAATAATAAGATCAATTTGCAGGGATAAATTGAAAAGAGCAACTTTAGAGATTGAATTTTCTCATCTCGTACATTGTCAAGGATTTCCTTTTTTGCAAGATGATTCTTTTTATGCAAATCTATATGCTTTCCAAATGTCATGTTCCAGTTATGTATTTTGGATAGTTTTTAAAGGCGGTCTCATGAGTTTTTTCCAGCGACGGGCACTTATCAAGATAGATTGAAATTTTAACTTTCAGTCTAGTGGTATTATTACTCTCCCATGGTTTCCAGATGCAGACAAAATCATGTTGAATGTGTTGATAAGTGGTTGAAAATAAATGCATCTTCTTCCCTTTGTAGACATGAAATTGGAGAATCCAGTGAAGTGATATCAAAATATGTGGTAGATATAATACATAATGGAAATGGATAAATCTTGGATTGCAATGGATTGAATAAGTGAAATATGTTTTGAAACTTTCATGCAAATTCAATTGGCAATTTAGATAGCAGTAGGAGTGGTGCATGGAAGCATGAAGAAGGCAGTATTTTAAAATATGTAAGCCAGTTTATTTAAAATTTGGCATACTTCCCTCTCTTCACTGTACGCTCAAAGAGGACCCTGCGTGTGGTGTGAAATGTTTTAAAAACATTCATTAAATGTAATCGGTAGGTGCAAAGCCAATTCCAAAACCTTTGCTAGCATGAAATTTGCGCAAGACTTGGAGAAGAGGAGTACACAAGGAACCTGCACAACAGCATGAGATAAGAAATTAAAAAATTTCAAAGTCAGTGCAATGAAAAATATCCCAAATATGTAGCGCATGGAATGTGGAAACATAGAGAATGCGTGTGAATTGTTTTTAAATGCCAAGGGAAGAATGCATATTTAAAAAGGGAGAAGGTTGCATTTTGTTTGAAAACTGAAAAGCTTTCAAAACTTTCAAGTAAATGGAATCAACATGTGTAAAACCACATCGATTACTCAGTAAAGGGAGCAGTGCAAACATTTAAAAAACCAAATGCAATAAATTAAGTACAAAGATTAGGTGCCTACACAACATTTGAAGGATGTTTATTAGCTTCAGATTTCTTAACAATTGCAGTACCCTAAGCAGTAATCAAAGGAGGAGTCAATGTGCTATGTAAAAGTGGAAAGTAATGAATGAATGCCCTATGCGATACTAAGGAGGAGCCTATAAAGACAAAACATTTTTTAAAATGAAAGACTTCCAAATGGGAAGCTCATGCCGAAGCCAATTCCATAGGCTGCGTAGGAAGTTTGTGGAGGAATTTTTTAAACTTTAAAATGTTGCAAACCATATGAATGGTGTTGTGTAGCATTTGGAGGGAGCTATGTTGTATTTTAAAAAAAAAAACTTTCAAACAAAAAACTATATATTGCCTGCGTAGATTTCCATGGAGGGGGTTATATTTTGTAGAGGATTTGTGAAAAATTTTGAAACATTAAAAAGCAAACAAATAAAAGCCAAGAGGCCTGCGTAGGGTATGAGTGGAGAGGAAGTTTCAAAAAAATTCCAAATAGGAATTGTTTCATTCAAAGATTACGCAATGGAGCAGTAAACATTCAACATTGCACTTGCCAGGTGTAGAAGATGAAAGCCAACATGAAGTATAAGCCAATGCATTTGGCAGTTATAAATACATTTGGAGGATGCACAACATTCTAAATGGGATATTTTAAAACATAAAAAAATTAACTAATGCCAAAGTCTGCGTAGACAAAGGAACTGAAGTCTTGCAATTTAAAATGGAGTAAAAGGTGAAGCATGTCTCTGTAATATGCAGATTGGGGCTGCTGCGCATGAAGACAAAACATTAAAACTTCAAAATAATTCAAATCCATATGAATGGCTGTGCAGGCATGGAGGAGACCAGCACTAGAGTATGGAACATGGAGATGAGTTGGAGGACTGCATGAAGTTGTAGCACTAAAATGAATTGTAAAAGGCACAAGAGGCTGCATAGGTGTATACACATGGAGCCCAAACTTCAAAAATGTAAAAGAGCATTATCACACATTCTCTGGGAGGGAGATTTCTGGAATGTTTTTATATTCCAGCACACACTTCATGAAATAAGTAAAGAGCCAAGAGGCTTTTGCGGGCCCCTTGGATGGAGGATCCTGTGCATTGTGGGCCCCATTGTTTTGGAGGGAAAATGTCAAGATGAACTTTAAAACCATATGGGGATTTATCCCACATTCCATAGGAAAGGGACAATCCAGATGTTTATAACCAAACCAACACAGTAGGTAATATGAAGATGAAGCCTGGAGGCTATCCATGCATAGGTGATAGATGCATTGGGAAGCATGCCCAGGTGACGGAAACCAAATTTTGGCAGACCCCATAGAGGTGATGTGGCAGGTGACATGGCAGATTGGCTTGCAGATTGGGTGCAAATCCTGAGGCAATCAAGATCAGACGGTTGGCGCGATGCCTGGAGCCAAAAGATGCAAGGGAAATAGCTTCAAGGGATCAAGCCAGTGTGACACATGGTAAGGCTGATAGCAGCACAGATGAAATGGCATGCAAGTGGCGATGAGGTGGTGGCTACACAGGAGATCATCCGAGATGGCACAAATCCTGAGGTGATTAGATCGACGGCTGTTGCAAAGCCTCAAAGAGAAATTTGCAAGGTACTTACCATCAAGGGATCGTGACAACGTGACATGTGGTGGGCCAGGATGGTGCAAGTGAAATAGGTGTGTAGGTGGAGCTGCAGGTCCAATAAGAGGGTGCCATGAGGCAAAATCTAGATAAAAGGCAGAATAAAGGTGAAATAAAAGATTTAATGCACAACTATAAATCAAAATATCAAATTGCATGTTGTGCACATGAGAGAAAAAGTTTGATTAATGTTTAAGGGGGCAATTTGTATCCAAAATATCAAGTATCATTTATCACCGAAAAGGTCTCGGAACAAGGATTCTGATTCTGTGAACCATTTGAGTCTAGATCATATCAGATTTTTGCAGTTGCCGATTGAAGCAATTGCAGATATTTTTAGGGGACAAATATGTGTCGGTGACTGAGATGGTTTTCTCCTTTCTCCTATATTTGGTTTTTCCTCCATTGTATTAGAGATGGTGAAATCAATGCTGCAAGGCAGATTTCTGATTCTAGGGTCTTATTTTTTGAGTTTTTTGTCATTCTAGATGTACTAAAGTAGGATATATTAATGGAATACAGTGTAGTTCCTATTCCATATTATTGTTGTCTCTTTATATTTTGTTGATGCTCTTGTGTGTTTAGTTTGTAAGGTATTTTGAACATGCTGGTTACAAGGTAACTGTGTAATTACTTGTGAGTTTCCTTCAAGGAAGGAGTTAGTCTTATGAGTGATTTCAGCGGGATAAGAATTTGTATGAGGATTTTATACAGTATTATGGGAATGATAAGATAGTCTGTAAGGCATTCTATCTGAGCTGTATATAGACTGTAAGTCATTCTATTTGTGTTTCCATTAAGTAATTTCTATTGATGTACGTTTGTATGACTCTGTTGCCCACTAGATAAGGCACTAGTCTTTATTGGTTATGCAGTTCTTACCATCAATCATTTAAAATCAAATAATTTTCCATTTCCTATTTAAAAGAATGGATGTTCAAAATCTGTATTGTATAGTACAAACATTGTTGGTGATTCCTTGAAGAAGTGAATCCATAGGTTAGCCTGTCTAAGCTTAGAGCTCGGAGAGAAGAAGGATTTAATCCTTATTTTAACACTGACCATTTCCCTAGTTCTTAGAATACTTATGTAGGTGGGATCCTGTATAAGATTGGTTGAGACTTGGATTCCTAGTTACACAAGTCTAAGAACTATCCACAATTGCATCTACATAATGAGGTTCAACTAGAGTGTTTGTATATTCAAATAATTATATGTAAGAGGTACACCCACCTGAGTGTGTGGAGCTCAAAGTAGAAGGAGGATCAAATCCCCATCAATTATTTTTTCTTGCCCCTCAGTTTGTATGAAGAAGTAGATTCATGTGAGTTGGACTAAGATCCCCAAGTCTGGTTTGCATATTCTCTTTTAAAACTGAGGGATACAAGAAAAAATGCTAACACAATCAAAATCAACATCTATTGTATTTTATTTTCATGCCAACAATGAAATAGAGGATGTGATTACCTCAGTTTTAGTCTCATCTTTTTCTTCCTATTCTTTTTGTCCTTCATCCTGCATTGTTTCACTCTGTTCTTTCTTATGCTCTTCTTCCTCTTTCTGCTCTTCTTCCTCAGCATTTGTGTTGTCCATATTTTCTACAAATGGGTCCTTCTCATCATTAGAGGTGTCAAGTGTTATAGGTACACCAGAAACATAGAAATCTGGTTGTGTGTTAACTTTTCTCTTCTCAGCACTTGCCTCAGCTGGCTTCGAGCTCTCTCCCATTTCTAAGTTTGTAGGCAAAGTGGTTTTAGGAAGTGGAGTCTCCTTAGGATTAGGATTCATCAATTTTTTATCCATAGCTTTCTGAGTCTCCTTAGTGATTTTATCATATCTTATTATCATGATTTTCCATAGTATGATCTTAGTTCTCAACAAAAGTTTCAATTCTTTAAGTATTCTGTCCCTTTCTTGCAAAGATATCATAGATAGCATATTGTCAATTTCTTGATTTCTGATTTTTTCATCCTCTATCTGTGCTAACTATTTTCTTATCTCCCATATTCCATATAGATCTTCAGGTACACTTCCCTCAATTTCCAATAGTGTCATCTTGAGAAAAAGTATGTGATTAACCACAATATCTTCAATCTTAAGTTTTTCTACTTCACCATACCTTTCATAGTATCTATTTATTGTAACTATCTTTCCTTTCTCAATATCTCTCTTCTCAATCATCTTCATGTCAAGCTTCCATATGTGCTTCCGAGTTTCATTTTTCTTCTCTTCTCTTACAATACTTTGTTCCATAGGTGATGTCTGCCTACTAGATCTGGTGTTTACTCTAGGAGTAATCTTCTCTGCTTGTGATATCTTCTGTGATGGACGAGGTGGACTGTTTACCATTAATAGTTCAGGAGTGGGAAGGGATACAATACTAGCACTTTCCAATCTAGAAGATCGCTCATCCATTTTCCTTTTTACTTCTTTAAATTCTTCCTCTATTAGTCCTGCCTTTACACCACACTCATGCACAAGGTTATAAATTTTCCTCTTCCTCAGACCTCTAGTCTATTCCTCTCTTACCTTATTAGATTTATCTTCATAGGTTCCCCATCTTTCTTCTGATGTATCAATTTTAGATGAAAGAACATGTTCAACTTGCATAGTAAGTACCTCTGAACTTACCTCATATCCCATAGGATAACACCATTTGTTCCTTGGTGTGACTGCCTCAAAGCATACACAATCAATTTCAACCATGAAATAAATTGTATCCTTGTATTTCTCAACTATGTCATCAGGTATCCTATATCTATCTTTAATCTGCCTCTGAAGGTTTTTGATCATTCCAAATAATTCACCATCAGCCCATGTTCTGTTCTATCTTTTGTAACTCTGTGATATGAATACCAGAAGGTATCCCTAATTTCCAACCACTAGGGTGCATACCTGGGAATTTGTGCTCAATGTGGATAAACATATGTACCAATAGTGACCCAAATATGAAGGTCTTCATTCTATTTTTCTTTACCAACTTTACATTCTCAAGAAATCTTGGTGCCAATAATTCCCATAGGTTATATTTTACATTTTGTTTTACCATTCTGCATGCCATCATGATAAATCCTACAGATACAAAATTAGGTCTACTGTTGTAGTAGAATTTATAGCTAAGTATCATAGCAATTAGTCTCATATCTTGTTGAAAGATGTCATTCACAGTCATTGCACGCTTGTCCCATTTAGAGTGGGTTAGGGTTTTGACTTGCTTTTTCACATGCTTTTCTACAACAGGAATGATTCCTGTATTATCCAATCCAGTAATATCATGAATTAAATCACTGCAAATCTTCATAGGCTGCTCACCTATCCTAATGAATTGATCATGTAATCTGCTCAATAATATCTTGAACCACTCTTCTTCATCAAATTCATGCAAATCTAGAATTTTCATAATACTCAACTGATCAATATGTTTGTACTCATCTCTCATAATTCCTTTATCACTCATATACTCTATCTCAGTACAAATATCATTAGTGCCTAGTATATCATACTTACAATGAATGTAAGCCCTAATATCTTCTACGTGTAAAAATTTGTAGGGTGTTTGGGAAAATTCTCCTTCGGGGTCTTCTTCACAAGTTTTAAATGAATGTTTCATGAACTTATACCTAGGTTGATCTACAACATCATAAATAATAGGTGCATCCATAGCTAGATGATGTAAATACCTCTTTCATGCTGAATTCTAAGTTTTCGCTTCAATCAATCACGCAGGGAAAATGTAGGATAGAATCAATCTCTCTACTCTTTGATCTCCTTAGGTCACTCTTCACCAAATGGTAACAAAATAGATCTTCATATGGTTCTTTATACATTGTTTAAGTTATAAAAGTCCACTTTACCCAATACTGTCTAGTCGGCTATAGATCTTGCAATCAAAATATATGCATCGTATGATGTTGTGCTCTTAACTATATACTCCATGATGTCAACTATGTTCATGCCTAAGCTCGCATGAGCTCAATCCAAATTTTTTGGGGCAGGATATATTCTGATGTCTTTATCCAATGCTCCCCCTAAGGCCATGATTGGCCAATTAGGTTGATTATGTTTTACTACCATTAGGTGAAGATCCAATAGCATCTACTATCTCACCCTGAACCTCTGTCTCACTTGTTTCTTTGATCTTCCATATCTTACCACTACTGTTATCTTCTACTTTCTTAAAACAACTGTCAAAATCATTCTTCAAATCTGCAACACTTTTACTAATATCACTTTCATTCTTCTATGTATTCATAGGAGGTGGTACTCTTCTATTGTTTGATCCATTATACCTACAAAACTTTGCTATATGACCTATATTATTGAATTTGTAACATATAGGAGCTCTTCTTTCCTGATTTACTTGCACCTTACAGTACTTCGCAATGTGTCCAATATTACTACATTTGTAGCATTTAGGTTTCACTATAGGTTCTCTTCCATTGTCTTGTCTATATCCAGATTGATTAGGTTTCCTGCATTCCGCTTTCTTGTGCCCATATCCATTACAATTAAAAAAATATCTAGAAAAGGTCTTAAAAGGGGAATTACCTCTACAGTTTCTTTTCATGTGTCCAAACTTGTTACAACCAAAGCATATACCTCTGAAAGGTCTGATATGCTCTCTAGGTTCTTCAATAGTAAGTTTTTCAACATCAATCTTTGCATCAGATTTGTCTTCCTGATTCTTTGAGCATTCAGCTTCATTAAAGCCAATACCAGTCATATCACCTTTAGGTTTCTATCTGTCTCTTTGTTCATCGATCAAATCAGTGCTGGTGTGATGTTTCTCAATGTTTTTCTTTTCCTCAACAAGTTCACTTTTTATAATCTGATTGTATTTCTCCAGTTCTAGATACTTGTTCTTGTAGTTGTCAGCCTCATTCTTCATTTGTTATAGTGCACTATTAAAGGTTTCTTCAATCTTCTTCTTAGCATCCTTTTGTAACTGTAACTCTTTGGTCATAGCTTCATTCTCAAGTTTCAAAGTTTCATTTTCTTCTTCAAGTTGTTTCATCTAATCTGAATTGTCTTTATCTGAATCTTCTTTTATCTGAACCACAAGATCCTGTCTCTGACTTATGGAAAGTTCAAGCTGTTCTCTGAGTTTCCTTATAAATTTTTCAGCTCTTCGCATATTGAATCTCAATTCTCCATTCTCTTCTTTTTCTTTATCAAGATCTTCAAGTGCAGCATCAAAGTTCTCTTGCAAACTGTCCAAATCCATTATGATCTGCCTCAAGCTATTAGAATTTCTCTCCAAGGGCCAAAAGCTTTGATACCAATTGTTAGGATTAGGTAATACTGAGGGGGGGGGGGGGGGGTTAATCAATATTACAACACTTATTAAAAAATTTCAACCAATTAAACATTAACCATATACTTGCAGAAATGAAAAGAACATAAGAAAATAACACAGTACTCATAACACCATAATTTTGTTTTCAAGGAAACCCTGGCCAAGGGAAAACCCTGGAGGGGATGGTACCCACAAGCATGCACTAAAGCATAGTGCCCCTATTAGGAGACCTAGCCTTGTTAGGAGCTGAATATTATATAGTAAATTTCCTTGTTAAAGGAATTAAAAACCTGTCAAAGGTATGCAACACCCTATTAGGGGCCAACGGAGCTTACAACTCTTACAAAGTAATTCTGTTACAAAATGTTCTTAGTAATGAACAAAACAAGCATCTCTAATGCTTATATAGTTCCTGTCATAGCTCATCAATGATCTTTGTCATCCTCTGCTCTGCAATTTTCATATCATCCATCCAATCATCTCACATACATCCATATATTTGCTCAACAAAAATTTCTCCATAGATATATCTTATCTCTTAACTAAGTCGACTCTCTTAACCAAATATTACATAGTCGAATCTCAATAAAAATTACATTTAATAAAAAAAATATCAAATGCAAAGTTGGTTCTCTTACATAATCAAAGTGTAGGTTATCAACAACCATAATCCAACTCCAATTTCCTAGAGTCCATGTCATACTCTCTGAATCATCGCTTCTGTCCAACTACTCTGTATCACTATTCTGCTATTGTCTGTTTGTCTTCAAATCTCTTTAAATTTCTGTAAAATTTACAAAAAAAAAATCCATCTTAGGTGGAGGTCACATATACCTCATACTATCTTCCTCTAAGCTATCTTTCCCTCATCAATATCAATCTTCGATACCAAAAATACCTGTGTAGCTCTTCTTCTGTACTTAGTCAATTTTAGAGTCATCAAAACTCAACTTCATAGGAATCGATATGTAACCCATATGTGTTGCCATACATGACAACCAAAAAGTGGATCTCACCATACAAAATAGATCACTTGCAAACATATTGAGCATTCACCATAACATCAAATCCTACAATATCATAATCATATCATAGCACAATGTCCCACATCACAATACATCATTACTCATATCATAACATCACATCCTGCATCACAATGTGTCAGTACTCATATCATGTCAAAGAATCACATCCTGCATCATAGGAGTCATTATCCCCATAGGCATATAAGAAAGAACATCATAAGTGCATCACATATAGAAATCATCATTAAACCGTCATAATGCACATGTCCATCATATATCATAGAGTCAATTCTTAGAGTTCATATAAGTTCATCATCATAAATACATCGAAATGCACCTAAGTTTTGTAATGTATATACATCTCATAAAAAATGAAAAAAATGTGTGTCACCATGGATAGGTAACTCAAGGGGCTAGTTTTGAAGGTCACCCATCTCCCCCATCTCGTGTACCTGAGCGGGGAGGTATCCCTACTGATCCCTGTGATGCCCTACTAGTACTCTGGGACTGTGACCACTTTATATACATAGGTTGTCGTCAGTCCTCAGGAGCTACATAAAAATATAGGGCCATGTAGTAGGCCACCTATCTACCTCTCCTTCCTACCTCCCTATGTGTGGAAAAGGCCTCAGTCATCACATATCTTGCCCCCTGCCATAGCTACCTGTTCGACTGTCCCTCTCCCCATGTATGTGTCAGCACATCTGCATGCCTCATCTTGTTGCACTGTCAGAGTATCCACCTACTCAGTCGCACTCTCAACCTGCTCAGTTGCACTCTCAACCTGCTTAGTTTCACTCTCAACCTGCTTAGTCAAGGTCACCATCTGCTTGGTCAAAGTGTCTACCTCTCTCCTTAGAATCACCACATCCTGTAGTGCTACCTCTCCCATGATAAACTATCCTGATTCTACTCTCATCTGAAGTGTTTCTAGTAAAACCTAGGTACTATTAGCCCTCACCCTCTCAGCCTCCATCAGCCTCTATATCCTTCCTACCTTAGTCTACTGGCTATCTTGCTCATCCTATGTGGTAGCATGATCTTGGTGCTCTGTATCCAAAAGTTCCCTAACCCTACCCACCTCTGTCTATAGGCTGTCTCTCTTAGCCTGTGTAGTAGCATGATCCTAGAACTCTATCTCTAGAAGTGCCCTAACTCTCTATAGCTCAGCCTTGAGGGTGTCATATGATGCCTTTATCGGCCCTCCTTCTACTTACACCTATGGTTCCTGTACTGTAGGTACCAATACCTATGGTCCCTATGGTGGTGGTCCCAATGGGGGTTGTACCTATCGCTGTACTACCTATGGTGGTGGTACCCATCCCTATCCCTATCCCTGGGGTCCTCAGCCTGTTCATCTATCGTATCTCATATTCTCATAGACTATTCCAATGAGGCTATCCTCCGTCTCTCCCTGCTGATGATGACTCTGGGGTATCCCCCACTATGGTGCCATCATCTATGTCCATGTCACTTGTAGGCATATCCTGAGTAGAAACATGTGCAGGATCTATCAATCTCACTGGTATGTGTACAACCCACTATGTCGCATACTCTGCATTCATCCCTACAGCTTCTACATCGGGCCTAGCAACCCAATCCATTCATGTTAGTTTCTTCCAAGTGGTCCTCACAGTCAGAGAATCTATATACCTCCCCATACCCCACCTCCCTAGTTACGTGAGGATGAAGATCATCCTCCTCCACCACACCCTGCTGTGTGTGTATATTTGTGCACATGTTATTTGTGACACAACACTTCAATAATTCATTCTGTTAGTGAAAAAATGGGTTAATGAGCATATAAACCATAACTTTGACTTATTTCTTTCTAACTAGGATGAGTGTAGCGAATAACATAAAATCCCTCATATTTATGCTAAATACTAGTGACATAAATAACCTAGCATGAAAGATTTGATTTAAAACAAGCTATTATTCAATGAGCAATGTAGATTAGTCTAAAAATGGACATTATAACAATGCATGTTAATGGAACTATGAGATGAAAATGAAGCTATCTAAATCTTAGCAGTGTAACAATGTATTTTCTAATATGAGATGAAGGCTCTTTTGTGCTCCAAAATGCATACTATATATAGAAGAATGAGAGAGAGAGGGGAGATAAGGTTCATTAATAAGTTGAGGGACTCATTAATGTTGGTGTAAGAGCCATTAATGCCTTGAGCATTAATGAGGCATGGAGGAGACATGGGCTTAAGGCATCTTCATTAATGAGGCATTAATGAAAGCCTTAAAGAAGCATG